>CAIGQZ010032312.1:15300166-15342249 GCA_903798205.1 Danio tinwini
TGGATTTTGGATTTATATTTTTATATTTTTTTTTTTTTTTCATCAGTGTTCCCATTAGCCACTACCCAGGTAGTGGCTGTTCTTCCTGAGGTCCATCGAACACAAAACAAAATGACATGAATCCATAACAGCAAAGACCAATACAAAACATAAAAACCAAAATTCATACCTAACATCCAGATCAACAATCCACTTAATATTGTGCCATTAAATATTTCTTCAACAATTTTTTTAAACCTCATTTTACTTGTTACAAAGCATGTAATGTCTGATGGCAATTCATTCCATGTTTTCATTCCTCTATACATTACAGTCCGTTGCTTTTTTTTTGTTTTTAAAACAGGAAGCAAAAAAATTCCTTTTGATGCATGCCCAGTGTTAAAATTATGACTAGCATTACTATACAAAAGTTGACAATACACTTGGAACTCTTGACACAGAAATATTTCTTATGAAACACAACAGAGGAACAATAATTACACTATAATAATTAGGAATTGGTATCGGAATGTGAAAACGCATATCCTAAATAAAAAATAATAAATGTTTCCAAAAATTGCAAGGTAAAAATTAAGAGGCTGCGATATCTGCTTCTAGATCTTTTTTCAGTTTTCAGACAAACTTTGTTTTAAAACCTTAAGAAAACAAAGAGAACTTCAGGAAAACATCTTAATTTTTTTTATTTTCAAAATCACTTACAAATTATTTACATATCAAATTACTTACTGTAAAACAGATATAACAAAAAGTAGACCATAAAAATGCTTTGATATTACTTTAGCTTAATTTAATAAGTTAATAAGTTTTCAACTAAAATGTTTTCGCTATACAACGTTTTTAATGTAAGATTTTTAGTCACCTTGACTGATTTAAATTGAAATTACTAGAAAAGTTCATTTGATTCAACAAAACTATTTAAGGCAGGGTGAATTCCTTTTACAATGCTTGTGACCAGCATCACATCTTTAAATGTACATAATAAACCAACCGATAGAAAAATAAAATACTTTAATAAAACTCAACTTTTTCAGACAAAAATATATTTTATCAAACTGATATCATCATTTAAAATAAGCTGTTACCAATATGGCTGCCAATATATTGTGTATCACTAGTAACCAGTGTGGGGGGTAATGCATCACAAGTAACACAAGTTACGTAATAATACAACTTTTCTGAGTAACGAGTAAAGTAATGCATTGCTTAAAAAAAAAAAAAAAAATTGAGTAATAATATTTGAGTAACTTAATGCATTACTTTGCATAAAAAGTAACTAAGTAATGCAACTAGTTACTTTTTGGGGGAGTTACTCAATATTGTAATGCATTACTTTTAAAAGTAATATCGCTCAACACTTCTAGTAGCATTACTCTTATCAAAGGCAAGTCATTCAGTGTCCACAGATTGTTGGTTTGCTAGAGAAGAGATTTAGTTTGTTCTTAGAAAAAAATTATTTATAATTTAGCGTAATTAAATAAAGAACCACAATTAGATTAGTAAATAACTGTTTATTAAAAAATGGAAAAGTTATTCAATATTTAGTTTCTCCTACTTTACCAAAAACACACTGAACCATGAGTGTAAAACCAAGGTACATTCTGAACCATAGTTTTTCTCTACCGTTACACCACTAGCAGTCAATTGTTGGTGTAGATGTTGTCTTCTCTCCTTGTTTTAGCGGATGTGGCACGCTCCATGGGTGCTAAGGTAGTTATTGCCATCGATGTGGGCAGCCAAGATGAAACCAACCTCACCAACTATGGCGATGCCCTTTCCGGCTGGTGGCTGCTATGGAAACGTCTCAACCCACTGGCTGAGAAAGTCAAGGTGAAGGAAACATTAGCTGAGTGCAGTGTTTGCTTTCTTGGCAAGTGTGACTATTACTATTACTCATGGTGCAACCACATTTGGGCAAAATCTAGATTCTAGAACAGATTCACGTTTGAAAGTGACTTCTATGGGATTTGCAAACCATATAACACTACACTATGGACAATAGACAATGTGACTACACCTTACGAGTCAGATGTTTCAATATAATCGCTAACAGTTTTCAAATATCAATCTGTAAACATGTTTATTATTTAGAATGAGGGAAAATAAACATTCGTTATGGATGTGACCAGAAAGCGCATGCAAGTTTATAGTATGCAAGAATTTTGGTTTTTTTTATATAGAAATTCTGTAAATTAAACTGTACAACCTAAATTAAATAATACTAATATTTTCTTTACGTTTTTGCATTTATAAAAATTAACCTTCATTATGGATGTGACATCACTCCATTACGCATTTGACAGATTTGTGACTCATCCAATACCTCAGTTTGTCACAGGGGGCATGAACAATATGTTGCTAAATGAAAGTGAAACAGCCAAACTGCAGTTAAAAATAGAAAAATTAAAAGTGAAATAGCCCAAATTACATGAAACTCCAGAGGAAACGCCTAGGAACCGCAGAGAACCTTAGCATCTGCATAGCAATAGCATGACAACTACTCTGAACACCTTAGCAACAAAAATGAAAAAGGTGCATTAACAACCTCATAGCAACATTATGCCAATCTCCCAGAACACTTTAGCTTAATATTAACAACTGCCTAGAATCTGCTAGCAAATGGCCACTTTTAAATGTGCAAGTGCTTAAAATCCCTTGTGAATTTTAGTTTCTTTATTAATGTTGTTGTGGATGTGTATGTGTGTGACTGTTTTAGGTGTTGAACATGACTGAGATCCAGGCCCGGCTGGCTTATGTGTGCTCAGTGAGACAGCTTGAGTCTGTTAAGAATAACGATTACTGTGAATACATCAGACCTCCCATCGACAGATACCGTACGCTCGAGTTCGGCAAGTTCGATGAGATCAGTGTGAGTTTTAACTGTTACTTGTTTTACCCTATGCACTCTAAATGTCTATATATATATATATATATATAACCTCTTAAGTGTAAGTTAAGTGTCTACATTCATGCTTCAAATTATGTAAATTGTGGGTAAAATAATGTTCCAAAGTGCAAGGTTGTCATTTAATGTAATGTTTTGGTAATGTAATTTTACTGTTACACGTTTGTTTTATTGGCATGTTCAAATAGGGATTGGCTGTGCTATTTAAAAAAAACTAGTGCCATCCATCCATCCATCCATCCATCCATCCATCTGTCTGTCTATCTATCTATTGCTCTATCGATCTATCTATCATTCTATCTATTGTTTTATCGTTCTACCGTTTTATCTCTCATTTTATCATTCCTATTGTTTTATCTATCCTTCCATCGTTTTATCAATTGTTTTATCGTTCTATCATTTTTATCGTTCTATCATTTTATTGTTCTATCGTTTTATCATTCCATCGTTTTAACATTTTATCGTTTTAACATTCTATTGTTCCATCTATCATTTTATCTTTCTATAATTTTACCGTTCTATCGTTTTATTGTTCTATCTATTGTTTTATCGTTCTATCTAACGTTTTATCATTCAGTCTATCATTTTATCACTATCATTTTATCATTCTTTCGTTCTATCTATCATTCCGTCTATCGTTCTATCTTGTTCTATCATTCTCTTTCGTTCTATTGTTCTATCGGTCTATCTATCTCTCCTTCTATCTGTCCTTTTATCGGTCTATTGTGCTCTTCTATCATTCTATCTTTCATACTATTTTTCTATCTATCTATCTGTCTATCATTCTACCTGACTGTCTGTCTGTCTGTCTGTATCGTTTTACCGTTCTATCTATTCTTCTATCTATCTTTCGTTCTATCGTTCTCTTTTGTTCTATTGTTCTATCTATTGTACTATCTATGTGTCTATCATTCTGTCTATTGTGACAGTCTAATCTGATCTATCTATCTATCGACATCATCCTGTTAAATTATTACATTTCAGTTATGCACAATTTTGTGATGTCACTTTTAATGGGTATGGGTAAAGTGAACATGATTACTTGTATATTTTATTTTATCAATCAGTTTATTTTGTGCATGTATAGGAAGTTGGATACCAGCATGGGAAGACTGTGTTTGATGTGTGGTGCAGGAGTGGAGTGGTGGAGAAGATGATGAAGGACAGACATCAGGAAGAATTTCACAAAACACAGAGCAACAATGTGAGCCACACATTACCTGAAAGAGAGACATTTGAGATGTAACGCGCTGAAACTCTTATTTGTTGTGCATCCGCAGGTGGTGACATGTCCAAATGCTTCCTTCACTGATCTGGCTGAAATCGTCTCACGCATTGAGCCAGTCAAACCAGCCCTTGTGGATGGTAAATCAATGTTAAACCTCATAAATTTACCTTTTAAGAGCACATTTGGCAGACCCGAACTTCTTGGCATACATTCACAGCATATTGATCCGTCTTTGGCCGCTTTTTAGTTGGATGTCATTTAGTGTTAAGTATAAAAATATCATTAGGCTAATGGGTTGAATATTTCTCCATCTCTCCTTCAGAAGAATCGGACTACCACACGGACTATGAGGAGGAGATGGCAGAGAGCGCGCTGTCAGACATGGAGCTCTACAATCATTGTAGTGAACACACAGAGGAGGAATTTACCGCAGACACTGTGAGTTTTGAATGCAGGCGGGACATACGCTCTATGATTTCTGTTGAGAAAATGGCTATTTTATATAGCTGATTAATATGGAATTTCACAGAATTTGCCAAATTTCGAAATAATAGGTCAGAAGTATTGCTGTTTACTCAAATATTGACTTGTGTCCATGGGCGTAAATTTAATTTAACAGTGGAGGGGACAATAAATATCAAATTTCACATGAGCAATTTTTGAAGGGGACACAAATAATACAGTCAAATTGTACTTATAAAGATGTGTCCCCACAGTGGAAAAACATGGTAACAAAACAATAAAAACAAGGATTTAAAAAAGGCTTCACATTTTATTAATGTATTAAATTAAAGTATTTCTAACAGAATATAAATTGATTATACAAAAAATACAGGTCAGTTCGGATGTAGCACAGTGCTCATTTAGTAAATGCACAGCTAAACAATATGCTAATTGTGGCCATTAATGTTAAAGGTGCAGTAGGTGATCTGCCTAAATGCTAACCGGTTAGCAAAATATCTTTCTAATACAATCCCTCCCCTGTCATCCAAAGCCATGCCTCCTGAAACCGCACATAAAAGATGACAGAGACCCACTTGCCAGTTAGAAAACGTTATAGCACTTTCTAATATTGCAATTCTGACCGAAAAACTGTATCACAGTATATCTAGCATGTTTTCAGTTATGTAGTTAGGCAAGCAAAACTTGTCATCACTCTCTCATCAGTCTCACTCTCTCACAGGCTTTGTCTTAAAGCGACTACTGTATGCTTAGTGATTGGCCGGCGGGCTGCAGGAATTACACTTATTACTAAGCCATACTTGCATGCTATTTCAGACCAAACATTCACAGGTTGTCATTGTTTAAAAACAGACCAATGTGAATATAAAAGCAACCTCACCTCAGTAAAGCAGGCTCGGCGGAATAGCTCTTTTTACTTCTGTTTTGTTGTTAAACCAAATTAAAATCTACATTATCGATGCTTTAAAAGGCCCATTATGAAACTGAAAATAGTCACAGTGGCTGAACAACACTTCTGTGCATATAGCCTATTTAATAACAAAATCTACTTTAGCTTTGCGTGACTAAAATACATTTAAAACATAACATTACATGTCTAAAAGAAATACTTCAGCCATGGTGTCATCCTTCCTCCAGCGTGCAAAAGTAACTCCAATATTGATTCAGGATTTTAAAAAGTTTTGTTTCAACATTGTTTCAACTGTCATTCATGTCTGCATGACTGGGGCCCTTGTGACTTGCATCAGCGGATCTGCATGAACGGGTTGTTGGAATTATTGGCCAGACAATTTTTAATGGGATGAACATTTTTTTTGTTTTATGCCTTACCTAGAATATAAAAATACATATAAATACATTTAAATTGTTTACTTTAATCATTACTATTGGAATGTGAAGAGACTTTCAACTAGCACAACAAAACATGTTTCTGAAGACAATCACCTACTGCACCTTTGAGTTAACATTATGCCAAGTTGTCACAAATAAAGCAATGCATGGGAAACGGCTTTGCCGTGTTAGCTGCAGTCCACTATGCAACAAGCTATTGCAAACAAACTAGCGTTAACTAGATAGTAATATTTTAATCGCTAATATAGCAGATTCATGGAAAATTACATCAACTAATTTATGAATGCATCTGCATCAACTACATTAAAGAGAATTGCTTTATTTAAAGTAAATAAAGTACCCTACTTACTGGAGTTTAACATTAGTTGAGCCGCAGCCACACACCTGACTCGTATGTGTAGTGTAGGTTAGATGAACTAGGAAAGTAGGCAGTGGGCCAAACTACTGTGAGGAAGGGGAGGGGGATTTCTAAATGCATTTTTTGCGTTTTTTTTTTTTTATCTACTTACACAATTATTTTAGCTATTTATGCATATGTTTTTCATAATGCTCCAGGATTTACGCCCATGCTTGTGTCTATGATAGTTAAATATCGAAAGACTTAGGATTAAAGTTTTAAAATATGGAATCTAATATACAACAAAAGTGTCATATTTTGGATTGAAAAAATTTACTTTGTTTTTTAACAATTTTTATTTAAGTGAATAAAATGTGTGAATTTTTACAAACTTATTAACAGATGTTGACATAAACATGGTGGTTATACACCGTAAACACAATTCCTACATGTTGTCCCTACACAAATCAATTAAGTTAACTTATTTGTTTTTACAAATTTAAGTGGATTGAAGTTCACCAAAAACAGTTTAAGAATTGTGTTGTTTCAACTCATTTTAAATAAGTAGTTTGAACAAGCAGCAAGAGTATTTTTGAGTGCATGTTAATAAATGCATGGCTGTGATAACCATCAAAAGGAGTTTTAAAAGACCCGTTTTTACTCCATGTTTATATATTTTATGGATGGGCTAGAAATACATTTTTTTATAAGACAGCTATTTGTTTTTAGAATCAGTAAGATCTTTTTTTTTTTTTTTTTAAGAAATTGGTGATTTAATTCAGCAAGAATGCATAAAGTCAATCAGAAGAGAAGACTTGCAGCTTTGGCCTAAACTTTTGAATTGTAGTTCATGTATACATAGTATATTAAATGAGAAAAAAATAAAACATTTGTTATTAATCCTTGTCATCCAGGATGAAGAGTTGGAGAGAACTCACAGACAGCGATTGCGTTCTCAAGGGGAAAATCAGGGTCCGGTGCCACTCAAAACATCCCAAACCTCCATCCCCAACAGCCCTCCAACCGTCCACATGAGAAAAACACATGGCCAAAAACCCTTCCATTCTGATCACTGACCAAGACTTTGCGACAGTGCACAAATACTTACACTCCCATGGATTAGGGTTTGAACACATTCCATTTACAATCCAGCCATTATTGAGGCCTTCAAGATTTTAAACAAGCCTTATTCCAATTCTCTCATGCAAAATCCCAAAGAAAACATCCACTGGTGCCTTGGCAGTTTAAGATAAACATGCTGGGCTACATGGGATAGGGCTAAAATAATACCTGTGCTTGACTGAGACGGACTATCCCAAGAGTATCTGTGAAGTTACATGCTGACTTTGTGCTCTTTTGAATGCCAAGGCTCAGCTTAAATTACTGGTTAGTCAATAGAGAAGGAAATTCAATGAGCTAGACAATCAGCTTGTACAAACTATTAGATTAGATTGTGTTCACGGCTAATTCTGTCTACTGTCAGTGAAAGTAGCAGAAAAGAGCAAAATAATGATTGATTGATTGATTGATACAATTCTTTATTTATAAGCTTATATGATTGCCCCGCAAGCATTTTTTGTTTTCAAAAGATGTCTAATGGATGTCTAAGAATAGGCTAGAACTAGACTAGCCATCGAATGCACAGAAAAGAATGACTACACATATAAAGTCTGTCTAATCTGTCTGCTTGACCACTGGTCTAGTTTTGGGATATTCTTAGATGTCTATTACATTTTTTTGACTGACAGCCCAAGTTAGCCTTGTTTTAGCCAAGCGGTCTACGTTTAGACGTCTATTAAACACAAAATTGTTTGGTGGGTGATGTTGGCTATTTTAGTTTCTTTTAAATCTCTCAGAAACCATTTGACAAGTTGATTTGAGATTTTCCTGATCTAGTGAATGATCGAGTGAATGATTTAAACTAACCACCGTTGTATATCATACTAAATATGTTGTTTAAGTTAACAGTACCTCTAGCTCAGGGGTGCCCAAACTCGGTCCTGAAGGGCCGGTGTCCTGGATAGTTCAGCTTCAACTTTCTTCAACACACCTGCCTTAAAGTTTCTAGTATACTTAGTCAGAGCTTGATTAGCTTGTTCAGGTGTGTCTAAATGGGGTTGGAACTAGGGTTGTCACGATACTGGAATTCAGTACCAATCGGTGCTGAAATTTTTAAAACGTCAATTTCCTGTGAACATTTAAGCATGTTCTTAAACGGCGCTGATTTGCCATTCTTTTTACATGCTCAATAGATATGGCTGTGATTGACCATGAAGGTCATCAGTTCTCTGAACTAACTGCAGTTTACTGAGTGTAACAACAGGTACAGGGACAAAGTCAGGTCGATCAACTGGTTTGTCTATAAGCTAATTTACGAGCTATCCGCTGATGAATTGTGGCTTTAAAACACTCCAGTGTCCCTGTATGTGTGGTTACACAGTAAACAGCGGTGAGTTCGGTGAACTGATGACTTTCACAGCCAGTCACAGTCATTTCTGTTGAGCATGTGAACACAATGGCAAATCAACGCTGTTTAAGAACGTGCTCAACAGCGCTCAAATTTTAGCAGGAAATAGACGATACTAAAAATGTTTGTATCGATTGCTACCGAATTCCAGTATCGTGACAACCCTAGTTAGAACTGAACTTTGCAGGACTCAGGTCCTCCAGGACTGAGTTTGGGCACCTCTGCTTTAGCTGAATGTGATCAAACACATACAACTACACAAAAAAGCCTATCAATGCAATATTTTTTACACTTCTTAATTTTGTTTTTGCCTTATGATACATGTAGTGCCTTTTAACCTTAAAGATTCACCCAAAAATGAATATTTACTCATTCTTTTAGGCCCTCCAAGATGTTTCGTGCACAGACCGATCATTTTACTTCGGAAGAGCTGAATGTATTGTCAGAATCCAAGGGTATTTATTTAGTTTTGCTTGTGGTTTTGTTTGGTTTTCACTCTCAGCGTGCTGTTGACTTGTTTAATGTTTAACTGAAGAATAAAAATACATCCTGCATGTCCTGAGAGTGAGTAAATAAACTTAATATTAGCCATATGAGACAATGGGAGATTAGTAATGTGTCTAATACTATTAACAGTCTAATCACAATGCCAGTATTGATTCATTTGTCTTACTCATGTCACAATGAATAACTTTAACTTGAAGCTTTGTAATCAAAGGACATAGTTTTTCAAATCTTTTGTAACCTCTGTAATACCGTGTGCCAATACTTTAGCTTATTTTTATTGTGACACTGTGATAAAGCACTTTGTCAGCATAAGTTGTTTAGAGTCAAATGTAAAAACTCACAATATGGATGTTTGAAAAAGCACTCCATGTTTTTGTTTTGGAATAATGGGAGAAGCTGGTGTCATTCTGAAAATGCTGATTTCTAATAAACCGCATTAGTTTTGTTTCAGTATTTCAAGACTGTTGACGCTTTTGAAGTATTTGTTTATTTGCATATGTTCTATAATGCAGAATGACTCACGTTTACCCTGTCTGCTCTATATACGGCGAGCTCCAGGAGCCATGTGTGCCCGGTGGTAATTATCAGGATGAATTATGGGAATTCGGCTGCAAGTCCGTGTTTTTTTCTGGCTAATGGAGAGTTTGCCATCTTCAATCACTGCTCGGTGCCAACTCTGAGCAAAAACGTCCTCTGAAGGCCCCTGCACGTGAGATGTAATGCTCTCAGACATGTAATGAAGATAAAACACTTCGCAAACGAGTTTTGTGGAGCGAGAACTAGCAGATAATCGCACGTGAACAAACATCTGACTTCTCACATACTCTGAAGTGTGTGCAACTGCTCAGGGTGTGGAGAAGTTCAAGTGTTTTGTTATCGTAACCCTTCTGGTTGTGCTCGACCTGCTTTGAGCCAAACCGCTGACTCCAGGGGAAGGAAGTTTGGGGCTTGCTCTATAGCTGGCTTTTGTAGTAAAAAGTGTATCCTAAAATCCAAATGAACTGGTTTTATTCAACTTAGATATATTTAACTTTTTAAAAAAATCTGTCTAGCTATATGTCTCTCTCTCTCTCTCTTTCTCTCTCTCTCTCTCTCTTTGTCATTGTTTGTCTGTTTGTCTATCATCCTGTTGTTCTATCTATCAGTCTGTGTTCTATGTCTGGTCATGTTTTATTCAATGTTCACTGTTCTATCATTCTTTCAGTCTGTTGTCAAAGCTATTGCTCTTATATTGTTCTGTAGTTATGTCTATCATTCTGTCAGTTGTTCTGTCTTGCCATTCTATCTATTGTTGTCTGTTCTGTTTTGTCATTTTTCTGTAGTTCAGATATTTTATTGTTTTTTTTCTCCTGTAGTTCTATCAGTCTGTTCTATTGTTTTTCTACTGTTCTGTCTATCGGTCTATCTATCTGTTTATCTTTCTTTCAATCTATCTATCGTTTTATTTATCTATTATTCTATCTATCGTTCTACCTATTGTTCTATCTATCTGTCGTTCAATCTATCTATTGTTCTATCTATCATTTAATCTATCGTTCAATATATCGCTCTATTGTTCAATTTATCAATCTTTCGATCTGTCTGTCTGTCTGTCTGTCTGCCGGCAGCTAGCTCTCTGCAACTCTCACATGGTCGCCCACTGAAGCTAAATAGGGCTGCGCCTGATCAGTACCTGGATGGGAGACCACATGGGAAAGCTAGGTTGTTGCCGGAAGTGGTGTTAGTGAGGCCAGCAGGGGGTGCCCAACCTGCGGTCTGTGTGGGTCCTAATGCCCCAGTATAGTGACGGGGACTTTATACTGCTCAGTGAGCGCCGTCTTTCGGATGAGAAGTTAAACCGAGGTCCTGACTCTCTGTGGTCATTAAAAATCCCAGAATGTCCTTCGAAAAGGAGTAGGGGTTTACCTCGGCATCCTGGCCAAATCTGCCCACTGGCCTCTGTCCATCATGGCCTTCTAACTCTCCCTATATCATAATTGGCTTCATCACTCTGTCTCCTCTCCACCAATCAGCTGGTGTGTGGTGTGCGGTCTGGCGCAAAATGGCTGCCGTCGCATCATCCAGGTGGATGCTGCACACTGGTGGTGGATGAGGAGACCCCCCCCCCCCCATTGTGTAAAGCGCTTTGAGTGCTATATAAATGTAAGGAATTATCTATCTATCTATCTATCTATCTATCTATCTATCTATCTATCTATCTATCTATCTATCTATCGTTCTATCTATATATCGTTCTTTCTATCGTTCTATCTATCTGTTGTTCTATCTATCATTCTATCTATCTATCTGTCGTTCTATTGATCTGCTGTTCAATCTATCTATTGTTCTAGGTATTGTTCTATCTGTCGTTCTATCGATCTGTCGTTCAATCTATCTATTGTTCTATCTATCATTCAATATATCGCTCTATTATTCGATTTATCAATCATTCAATCTATCTGTCATTCTATCTATTGTTCTATGTATTGTTTAATCTATCTGTCATTCTTTCAATCTGTTGTTGTATCTAACATTCTATCTATTTGTCATTCTATCAATCTATCGTTTAATCTATTGTTCAATCTATCGATCATTCTAACCATCACTCTATCATTCAATTTATTATTCTATCTATAGTTCAGTCTATCTTTTGTTCTTTCAATCTGTTGTTCTATCTGTCATTCTATCTTTCTATTGTTCTTAGACGTCTATTGTTGTTCTCTCTCTCTCTCTCTCTCTCTCTCTGGCATTCATTCTGTTGGTCTGTAGTTTATCATTCTGTTCTTTTTTTATCATTTCTGTATCTGTTTTTTGTCTAACATTATTTTGTTCTGTCGTTTATCTAGTGATCTAACTTTGTTGTTGTTGTATCTATAGTTTTATCAAACCATCATTCTATTGTGCTCCTTCTCTCTGTAATTATAAAATTACACTAGTTCTTCCATCTATTAATCTCTTATTCTGTCTATTGTTATCTCATTCAGTCTTCTGTTATTCTTTATTTGTTTATTCATAGTTTGTTTATATTGTGTAGTTGTATAATTGTCTTATTAATAGTTTTATCTTATATTGTTCTTGTAAATGTTCTGTCTTTCTATCCATTCTTTATTTTCTTCAAATGTTTGGTTATTCAGTATATTACACTGTTGTTCTCTTGTTCTCTCATTCACTATTCAGTCATTCTATCTATTGTGATTTAGTTCATCTGTCATTCTGTGCTTCTGTCTTTTCTTCCATATAGTTCCATCTTCTTTGTATTGTTCTGTTGGTCTGTAGTTATATGCATCATTCTTTCTATCGTTCTTTTGTTCTGTATATATTGTTATTGGTGTGTTATGTCTGTCCTTACATTAATGTTTTTTTGAAAATGCACAAAAAAAAAAGCTTGGATATTTCAACCCAAATTGGGTTAAATATGGACACCCAAATGTTTGTTCATAAAAATTAGATTCCAAAAATTTAACACAGCGGTTGGTTGTCCATATTTTTCTCCCAAATTGGGTTGAAATAACACAGTATTTTTTTTTTTAGAGTGTATCATTTAATTGATCAGTCTATCCATGGAGCAGGGCTTTTTGGGATGGCGGTGCTGCCTGCATCAATCCGTTGTGTAGAGATGGAGAGATTCGTTCAGTGTTTTCAGGTAACATGCATCTTTCTGTCCCCTGCTGTCCACTTCTCACCAGGTGTGCTGTAGACAAATGGCAGATTATAATAGACACCCTGTGTCTACCAAACCAGCATGAAAATAGTGAAATGATTAATGAACGAGTCAAACACTCCTTTGCATTCTTTTTTTTTTTATAATTTTAGTTTTAAATTTTAGTGCGTGCTATATTGTTTATATGGTCCCAGTCAGATCTTATATCCTGTTATGATAAATGTCTAAAAATAATTAACTCCAAATTATACTTATTTTCTGTTACATAACCTGATCTAAAGGCCAAGTTGTTTCTTCTGTATACAGGGCTGTTTAAAACCGTATTCTATTGTTTAGTTTAGTGTATTATGGTATTGTTGTAATTTTTTCTAAGCTCTATTTATTGTTTTGTCTGTTATTCTTTTTATATTGATATATGAAGTTAAAGATTAAATGAATAGTTCTGTGAAATTTTTATTCTTTTTTAAATATTTTCCAAGTGATGTTTAACAAAGCAAGGACATTATATTTACTATTCTTCTTATAGAGAAAGTCTTGTTTTATTTAGTTTGGCATGAATAAATAATAATAATAAATACATAAGCTGCTGAAGTCAATATTATTAGTCTCGTTCAGATTTGATGGCTCCGGAGCAAAAAAAAAAAAAATTAGGTACACTGTCCAACTGCTCGGTAACGCAAATTTCTAAACTCAGTGCATTTAGGCATGTAGACATGGTCAAGACGATCTGCTCCAGTTCAAACCAAGCATCAGAATGGAGGACAAAGGTCTCCACAGTCACCAGTCTCAATCCAATAAAGCGCCTTTAGGATGTGTTAAACGGGAGATTCGCATCATGGATTTGCAGCTGACAAATCTGCAGCAACTCCGTGATGCTATCATGTCAATATGGACCAAATTCTCTGAGGAATATTTCCAGTACCTCGTTGAATCTATGCCACAAAGGATTAAGCAGTTCTAAAGGCAAAAGGGGGTCCAACCTGGTACTAGTAAGGTATACCTAATTAAGTGGCCAGTGAGTGTATATTAATGTCTTTGTTCCATCTATTATTCCTATCTATTATTGTCCTTCAGTTTTTTCGTCTGTTTTCTGCTACATCTTAATCTCAACTTCCACCTATTGTTCTTTCATACTGTATGTCATTCTGTTGTTATCATTCTATTTTTTTCATGGAATTTTGATTCTATTTTATTCTTCTGTCATATGCTCTTTTATATTTAAATCTTGTTCAATGTCTGATTAATGCCTGTAATCAAATTACTCTAAATTGCCCACATTGTTGCACTAACTAATTTAAAGCAAATGTGTTTCTTCAGTTTACAGGGCCGTTTAAAAACCCAGCCTTCATGTCCGGCTGAGCAGATATGGTATGCTTGTGGAGGTGCTAATAAGATGATGAGAGATGGCAGAGTTTGGGTGAAAGGTGACGAATGTGTCTGAATGTAAGAGAGAGAAGCTATTAAAGCTGGTCTTTATTTAAACTGTCAAAACTTTGGCAAGGTTCAGTGCACTGCCAATGACAGTGTGGTAATTATGCAGTCTTAAGTGAATGAAACAGGAAAAAATGTTCACCTTTTTTGTATTTTTGTTTCTCTTTTCTTAATTTGATCTTTAAAGTTATGCCGTTAATTCAGGTTTAACCTCTTAATGTATGTGTTGATTAGTACTATAGAGATACATTTATTTTCATATATTAATAGTTTGCATTCATTTACATTTTTATGTTTTAAAATGTAAATGTTAGTTTTTTTTGTTAAGTCATATTTTATTTCAGTTAACATTTTAAAATGATAATTTTTATTTATACTTGTATATTAATTAGCATTTTATTTATGTTTATTTTTATTTGAAGACTAAACAATACCATGTTTTAACTCGAGTAGACAATGGATATGGTAGAATGAATAAATTAAATGAATTAAAACAAGTAAGTGCTGTTTTAAATAATATTTTTATTTGAAATTAGGTAGAAATTATTGTCATTATTATTAATATTTACTATGGAATTATGGAAAAAATAATGAGAGACTGCTTGAAATTAAAAATTTTCTTTGTATTTATGTTTTGTAGCTGTGCGTTTGAGTAAAAGTATGAAGTAATATTGAGGAAAACTTTTTTTTTACACATAAAATTGCTGCGATTTAGAGCATTTATGCATAAATAAAAAAAATATGCCATGTTTATCTTCATTTTAAGACTAAACAATACCATGTTTTAACTTGAGTAGAAATAATGTAGAAATTTAGTAGAAATGTTATCAAAACAGAACAAATATTGCACACTAATGCATATATTTACATATTATATAAAAACTTTAAAAGTACTGTATTTGTTTCTTAATGTATCACTATTTTTAAAAAATATATTGGAACTTTGAGCTTCAACAAGCAATGACTGATGACATTAGCATTATATTTGCATACAGAATTTTGAGAGGTCTTTTAGCATATATCACATTAATATAAATCTATATAATATTGCTCATTTCATCAGAAAATGCACTTATATTTTTTGATATATATAAAAATACATGTAATGCTTTTGTTATTATTGCTAATATGATTTATTGTTATTAAATTATCTCTGTGACAATATTTAAACATTAGCATGATTCCTTTATTGTCTGCTCTGCAGAAATGACGCTGCAGAAATGACTCTGCAAAACTGACTGTCCCCGTCTCTTCCAGGATCTGCCATTAGGTGGCGCTGTGTTTCAGTCTCCTCCATATCATCATGCCTTTTTCGTGTAGTGATTAAGAGCAGGTAAAGGGCGGTTATTTACTCTGTTGTTTAGCTACTGTCAGAATGACAGACGAGGGGCCGCCATGACCTTTCCACTCCGCTGAAGCACACTTATATTTTGCCTGCCTTGTTAATTCATTGTCTTGTTCTCCCCCAAGAATAGGCACAAACGTCAGCACTAATTAATGAGTTTGTGAGGGGAAATATGGGTCATAGTCTATGAGAAAGTAAGTGGTTAAGGGAATACTCACCTTAAAATAAAAATCTGGCATCATTTTATGAGCAAACCCTTATAACTTCTTTGTTTGGTGGGACACAAAAGTTGAATTAAACATGCTCTTTTTTTTAGGTTAATAAAAATGAGAGGTCTGCCAGGTTTCAAAACAACAAAAAAGATGTCATATAAGCCTAAAAAATGCTCCCGTATATAACTTTTGCACTTTATTCCAAGTCCATGATAGATGAATACAAAATAAATGGAAATTTAAAGGGAAGTTTCACCTAAAAAATGAAAATTTGTTTAATTTATTTATTCTCAGGCCTGATGTATCACTTTTTTTATTCAGTAGGACTTCAGAGGCTATAATAAAAGCAGTTTATAATTTAAAAAAAACATTTTAGGGTCAAAATTGTTTGCCCTTTTAAGCTATTTTTTGTTCGATAGTCTACAGAACAAACCATTGTTATAAATTAAGTTACCTAATAACCCTAACCTGCCTAGTTAACCTAATTAACCTAGTTAGGTCTTTAAACGTCACTTTAAGCTGTGTAGAAGTGTTTTGAAAAATATCTAGTCAAATATAATTTACTGTCATCATGGCAAAGATAAAATAAATCAGTTATTAGAAATTATGTTTAGAAATTGCTGAAAAAAATCTTCTCTCCGTTAAACAGAAATTGGGGAAAAAGATAAACAAGGGGCTAATAATTCAAGCGGGTAAAACACTTACAGGACATACATTTGGACAACTATGTATATATATTAAATAGTTCACACAAAAATACACAAAGAGATACTTTGACTTCACGCATAGTTTGTGAGTAAACAGACTTACATGTACTAGTTGCAGACGCGATGTTTTTGCGCTGAGTTTGAAGTAATCAATCAAAGAACAGAAGAAAGCGTATTACTTTGATCATTTTTATATAGCTTAATTTTAAGCTATCTCGCGGCCCACCTGCGTGTCGCTGAGGCCCACCGGTTGAGAAACCCTGCTTTACATCACCTAGAATTCAGAACAATTAATCCACTGGAAAAAAAAAAAGTTTTTGCTAATATTTGCTTATGCGTTTATAGTGATGGTTCTTTAATGTTGGCATCCGTTTGATTGCTTCTTCCACAATATTTTTAACCAGGCCTCTCTTACCATTGGTTTGCTATGAGAGAAGGATGTGCTAAAACAAAAGATCCAACCCCTACTCAATATTTCCTTTCAGTTTGAAGTACATCAACGTAATTAAATAAAATTCTCAGCAACTGCCGGTTCATGTGGACTTTAAAATGTTTTAATTTAAGTAATTTTCAGAAAAAAAAGACATTTCATTATGTGTGAATACAGTAGGAATCACCAATTGGCACTTTGCCAATTGGTGGTTCCTAGAATTATAGAATAAAAACTAAAATGTACAGGCAAAACAAAATGAATACCTGTGTCTCCTGATGATACATAAAGTCTTAAATAGTGAAAAGATAAATCTGTAGAAGAATTTGAATGGGAGTTTTTCTGTTCCATAATGACATGTATGTGGCTACAAACTCGCATGCAAGCATCAGATCATGTTAGTTATCCATAATTGACCCTTCGCTAAGCCACACTGGAAAACTGGCACACACCAATCATGGCTTAGCAACCGTAGCTACGAGCAGGAGGTCTGTCAAGCTTCCGAGCGAGGGAAACAAGGCAAAGCGTTGTGCATATAGATTGTGCAAATCTGATACCCGGTATCCTAAAAGTTTGGATTGGGTGGTGGAATTTTTTTCTCTTTCTAAAACCTAAAACCCAAGGGGAGAAATGCCAGTGTGGATCAAGCTGTGTGAGGGGTGCTAAAAGAGCGGAGTTAGGTTGGTTTTGTTTTCGATATTCCTGACATATTCAGTGATAGACGGCAATAACTCACACACCACTTAAACATCTAAACTGTGTTTCCTACAAAAATTCAAAGCAGGTTATCTTTCACAGCTGTCTTTTTATTTTTGTTCGCTCAATATTATGAGAACTGCTTTGTTTAAGCCCTCGCAATAGCTGTAAGAGCGAGCACAGTCAAGTCACATTTCCATCTATTTCAATCTACCAATATTTGAAATTACATATCAACAGAACAAAACAGAGATATGATCACAAACTGAGCACTTGCGATCCATTAATATACTTCACCCACAGCTGTTTTTCAGTCATTTATATCCCTCATGTCCATGTCAGAGCTACAATTCACCAATGTTTTCATCCGTCTTTTAGAGATTTAGTCATTGGTGACGACGTTATAGCGGGCGAGTGTCTGCTTTTATATTTGGTGTCGGATTAATATTAAATCTATTTGTTTACTTCTGCTATTTATACTTTGATTTGCATTTCAATTTATTTATTTTTCCATTCAACTGCTAATTAGAATAGAAACTGTATAAAAAGCAAACAAACATATCTCCTTGAAAGTGACAGAATGTTTAATTCCTGTTGAGGAATTGAAACCCACAATTAATTTGTACATAAAACATGGCAAAGAGAATGGGACAACTGCATAAATAATAAATTACATGAAATTAACCCGAAAATAAATGAAAGGCATTTAGCAAATTGTAGTTTTGAGACCAGGCATAATATAACTGTCTATACTAGATGTCGAATTGGACATTCTAGATTGACTCATTTGTATTTACTCAATAACGAAGACCCACCTAAATGTAATTACTGCCAGGCTGCTCTTACTATCAAACATGTTTTGTTGGAATGTGAAAGTTTGAATACAATTAGACACAAGTTTTATAGGGAGAGTACTTTGGACATTTTTAAAATGGTACCACCAGGAAGAGTCTTAAATTATTTATCAAAAATTTAACTGAAAAATCATATTTAACTTTGAATATATTTTTGTGTGAATTTTATTTATTTATTATATATTTATCTAAGTAACTTTTTATTGTAATATGAATTAGTTTTTATCATGTAATATTTTTTTATGTATATTCATCTTCTATGAAATAGCCATGCGTTGCTGATGTGGCAATAAATAAATAAATAAACAAATAAAAAAAGCAAACAAACATACTGACAGTTATAGGTGCTGTACACTGTTATGGGTCAATGATGCTAATATTTGGCACAAATCCATCAATTTCCCCTTTCTGGCATTTTTTTCTATGAATGCGTGTTTCCTCGTCAGTTAGTAACACTATATTTCATTGCACAACAATTAGTTTATCAGGCTTTTTTGCCCAAAAAAAAGGGAAAACACGGTTTAATTAGTTATTATTAGATTATTTTTAAATTTCACCTTTCCTGCTGTGCATGATCTAAGCTGTTGAATGGTCAGCGTATGAGGTGACTAAGCTAACCTAGCTTCAATTTTGAATAAATTATTTTCTAATTGGTTGCGTATTTTGTCCCGAATATACCCCTGTAATGCATACTGCAGTCCTTTTTTTTGTCTGGCTTTCTCAGATATCTCACTTGTTCGTCAAAAATGACTTATATCCCTGGGAATGTCTGACACTGGCGCATGCATATTGTAATAGACGTGCCAGACACGAAAGCTTGACAGGCATAACAACAGTATCTAAGGAGGGCTTAGCGAAGGGTCAATTATTCCGCAACAATCTTGTGCTCCAAACTGGTGTTTTGTTCTGGTTCACAAAAGCAGAATAATTGATCAAGTTGCATCAGTTAAAGCTTATATTGTTATTATTATTTGTATCAATTCATGTTTGTTTATATAGGGCTTTTTACAATGTAGTTTGTGTCAAAGCAACTTAACTTAGTTCTAGTAAAGTCCCGATTTTAGAGTTGAAGTTCAGTTTAGTTCAGTTCAGTGTGGTTTAAATTTCACTGCTGACGGTTCAAAGACTGTAGAGCAAATCCACTGAAGTGTAGCTCCACAAGTCCTGATCTGAGCCAGTGGTGAGGAACAAACTTCACCAATTGACGAAGTGAAGAAAAAAAAAAACTTGACTCTGTTGGGCACGATCATTATTCTTCTGGCCAAACTTCCTGTGTGGAGCTGCAGTCTAGGCACGGGAGGCTGGAGAAGCTGGGCGTCCACACCTGAAGCTGCAGGTGTGAGTAGGGCACCGGCGGGTGGTCAGGCTGGCCCACAGGATTAATGCAGGGATTTGTTTGTCACTGTAGTCTCCATTTGAAGTGCATATTACTGTAGTGCACCTGCGTGAAGCACATTCATGCATCATACCGTTATGCGATGCATTGAGTGTATGCTTTACTAAAAAGTTTTTTATTTTAGTCACATATAGAGCCAGATCAATCTCAAAAATAATTCATTCATTTTCTTTCCGGCTTAGTTCCTTTATTAATCAGGGGTTGCCACAGTAGAATGAACCGCCAACTTATCCAGCTTATGTTTTTACACAGCAGATGTCCTTCCAGCCGCAACCCATCACTGGGAAACACCCATACACTCTTATTCACACTCATACGCTACTGATGATTTAGCTTATTCAGTTCACCTATATATCTTTTGGACTGTGGGGGAAACCGGAGCACCCGGAGGAAACACACAAGAACATGGGGAGAACATGCAAACTCCACACAGAAACGCCAACTGACCCAGCCGAGGCTTGAACCAGTGACCTTCTTGAAGTTAGGCGATCTTGCTGCCCACTGCGACACCGCATTGCCAATAATATATTTACAAATTAAAATTCTTTCATAAACAGCACATTTCACATTTACAAAATCCAATTTGTACATTCAAAACACAGTTCATGAATTCACAAGTTTAAAGCATAAATGTTTCTGCCAAACGAATTGAATTTGTGTATTTATAATTCAGGGTTTGAATTTACGAATTGGATTGTGTAAATGTGAATTGTGTTGTGGATTTATGGATTTTATTTTGTAAATGTATTACTTTTGAGGCTGATCTGGCTCCAGTCACATGGCTTCAGAAGATCTAAGAACAGAGTCTTAAAAACACTCGCCAATGGCCATTTGTGGGAATACAAAATTGTGTTACTTGTTCATTTGCTGTTGAAATCTTTTTATTACTTTAAAAATGCTTGAGAATGCTTTTTGATATTTAGTATATCATTTTAGTGTAAACTTCTCATGAATGTATTTGAAAATATGTTCGTATTAAAACGAGTTATGTTATCATCATCAATCATTTTTGACAATATATTTGTGTTTTTAGTCGCCAAAACAACATTGTAATGTAAAATAAACGACCAATTAAAAGTTTTTTTATGCAGTTAAAAACGTCATGGAAAATGTCCCCTTCATTTGTTTTCCAATTAAAAGTCATTTTCACCTAAATAAAAGCTTAGAATAAAACAACCACAAATATTGCAATTTTTTTACTTTTATGTATAATAATGATAATAACAATAATCATAATAATAAATGTAAGTTTTTGGCCCTGTTTTTTTTTTTTTTTTTTTTTTTTTTTTTGCATCTAATGTGTCTATTTGAAGCTTAGTCCTCATTTACTTATTCTGAAGAATAGTGACTTGAATATCTCTTCAGAAATTCACCCTTATTTAATGGAAGGCAATCTGAACCAACATGAAGGCATTTAAACACAGACAGATTTTCATTGAATTGTTCCACTTGTATGTGTGTTTGTCATCATTTTTCTTGATCTCAGTGGGACTTTCAACAGGTTTGTTACATCAAAAAAATGTTTGTCATCAATCAATGAAAAGCTCTATTAGAAATAAAAAAATCAGTCACATACAAATGACCAAAAGTAACTGGAATGCAGTTGCTGTCTGCTGCTCTGTTTCTCTCTCGTTCTCCCAAATCCCATTCATCTCCTGTCTTTGAAAAGCAATTGTGGGTTACAACAGGTAAATGGGTCACTGTGCAGAAGCCTGATCTCCCTCTGCTCTGACGCACATATACATTACTCCTACACCTCCATTAGACTTTCAGAAAACAACAAAAAAGCCTCTGGCATCTGGTGACTTTGAGTGGGCAATGTGAAAAGAGCATGTGGTATTGCTGACCAGCAGAAATCTGTTTACTAATGACCTCTTATTTCCCCAGATAATGAGTCTCCACTGTGAACGCTGAGCTCACTGCGCTGCCCGTTTACGCAAAACTATTCAGTTTGACTTTTATGCTTTTATTTAATACAAACAAGCCATTGTGCTTCATTAGATTTCCTTGGCCCTCTTTCAAAGTTAATCTGTCCCTGGTTTCCATTTTACCATTTTATCTCTAAAATGCATGGAGAAAGGACTGTCTGACTTTGCTCAGCTTTATAGATTTTAGTGCTTTTTTATTTATATATTTGTTTGTATGATTTGTTTGTCCTGCCAGTTCTTTAGATTTAAAAATGCATATACACTTACCGGCCACTTTATTAGGTACACCTTACTAGCTATGTAAGCCCCCTTTTGCTTTCAGACCTGCCTTAATCCGCCATGGCATAGAATCAACAAGGTATTGGTAATATTGCTCAGAGATTTTGGTCCATATTGACATGATAGCATCACTCAGCTGCAGATTTGTTGGCTGCACATTCTTGATGCGAATCTCCCATTCCACCACATCCCAGAGGTGCTATATTGGATTGAGCTCTGGTGACTGTGGAGGCCATTTGAGTACAGTGAGCTCATTGTCATGTTCAAGAAACCAGTCTGAGATGACTCGTGCTTTATGATATGGCGTGTTATCCTGCTGAAAGTGGCCATCAGAAGAGGGGTACACTGGTCAAAAAGGGATGGACATGGTCAGCAACAATACTCAGGTAGACTGTGGCGTTAACACAATGCTCAATTGGTACTAATGGGCCCAAAGTGTGCCAAGAAAATATCCCCCACACCACAACCACCAGCATGAACTGTTGATACAAGGCAGGATGGATCCATACTTTCACCTTGTTGACGCCAAATTCTGATCTCACCATCCGAAGGTTGCAGCAGAAATCAAGACTCATGAGACCAGGCAACGTTTTCCCAATCTTCTATTGTCCATTTTTAGTGAGCCTAGGCAAATTGCAGCCTCAGTTTTTTGTTCCTAGCTGACAGGAGAGGCACCCAGTGTGGTCTCTGCTGCTGTAGCTCATCTGCCTCAAGGTTCAATGTGATGTGCATTCAGAGATGCTCTTCTGCATACCTCGGTTGTAACGAGTGGTTACTTGAGTTACAGTTGACTTTCTGTCAGCTCGAACCAGTCTGGCCATTCTCCTCTAACCTCTGGAATCAACAAAGCATTTGCCCTTACAGAACTGCTGCTCACTGGATATTTTAGTAATTTTTAGCATTTTCTAAAATGCTCAGACCAGCCCGTTTGGCACCAACAACTATGCCACATTCAAAGTCACTTAAATCATCTCTCTTGTTCATTCTGACGCTCAATTTGAACTGCAGCAGATCGTCTTGACCATGTCTACAGTACATGCCTAAATGCATTGAGCTGCTGCCTTGTGATTGGCTGAGTATAAAGTTGCGTTAATGAGCAGTTAGACCTAATAAAGTGGCCGGTCAGTGTACCAAAGAAAATGACAGAGAATGGGCAAGAGATCAACATGCAATAAAATGACAAGGTTGAGTAATTATACTCCAGATCGCAGAGTATTTGTTTTTCTTGTGTGTCTTTAAATGCAAATGAGCTGCTGATCACTGCCTCCTTTCAGAAAGAGGGTGGAGCCTTTACAGCTTGTGCCTCGGTTTTCTTGTCTTGTCAACAATATATATATATTTTTCTTTTCTTTTTTCGTTCATTCTTTCAGATCATCTGCTTATGACCACACCTACATGACTAAATGCATTGCTGATATGTGATATGTGGCTATTTAGCATCAGCAAGCAGTTGAATAAGCAATAAAGTGGTCAGTGAGTGCATATGGACTTTTGTAAACAACTATTAATCACATGATACACAAAAGGATATCATATAGTCTGTTTTGAGGATGTTTTTCTGTATTGCTGTGTATGGAGGATGTTGGAACTCTCAAATTTAATAAAATGTCTCAGGGGCTTGGATCTACATGAGGGTGAGTAATAAATTACGTGATTAATATTTTAAACCTGCAATACTAGATGACTTAAGGAGCACAGAGAGAAACTAACCACACTTCAAAAGTAAATGAGTACAGATGATCAGCCCTCAAGTACACTCATTCAGAGCTGAAATAAGAAAAATGTGGAAATGAAATGGCCACAGGCTAAAAGAGCAATTTAGGTGAAAATGTGCGGTTGGTTTTCTTCTTCCCTTTGGCTTCGGGATTATCAAGAAACTCATTTAATTTTGGAGCAACATCATTAGATGGTTTCAATTAAAGCTTTGATGTGCACAAATGTTTAAATCAGTTGGAATGTTCTTGTTGGTCTTTTATTAAGTCCTTTTTGTGTTTATTTGTAGGCCTGACTGGATGCAATTCAGAGCTTCATTGAGGTGCATGATAAATTATTTGACTGCAGGTATTTTTTTCCACTTGTGTAGTTGAGATTCATCCTGTTTTTTGATCGGTATTCTCATGCTGTAAAAATTGTTTGTTTACATATTCATGCATGTGTTTATGTGGATGTAAAGCTTTGACTCAAGTCACCTCTATCAGAAACAAACTATGAAAATAGCTTTGACCCGAATCTCCTCCTTTTCCACATTAATTTCACTGTCACTCAGGTATTTGTCAACATCTTCTAAATCAGTGGATTCTGTTGGCTTTCAAGAGACACGTTTGTCAGATCTGACATAATTCTGTCATATTAAAACAGCGGTTGGACTCAAGCAATGGTGTGAGGATGAATGGCTTAGTTAAAGATGAATCACGTTTTTGTCATTTAGGATGAATTGCTTTGTTTAGGATGAATCGCCGCTCTGTTGCATCGCTCATTTGGAAAGTAGGTTGCATGGTATGTGTAGGTAAATGCAGTGTAGCTTCTAATATAATATAATATAATATAATATAATATAATATAATATAACCATCCAAATACTGTATATAATTTGAATTAATTTAAATAATTTAACATTTAAAACAAAAAAATAAATGTTTAATTTATTATTTATTAATGTAATATACACCACCTGACAAAAGTCTGATTGTAGGAGCAACAAATAATAAGTTGACTTCTAGTTCATTGTTTGGAAAAGTGGCAGAAGGTAGATTTTTCCGATGAATCATCTGTTGAACTGCATCCCAATCATCACAAATACTGCAGAAGACCTATTGGAACCCGCATGGACCCAAGATTCTCATAGAAATCAGTCAAGTTCATGAGGGAAAAATCACGGTTTGGGGTTACATTCAGTATGGGGGCATGCGAGAGATCTGCAGAATGGATGGCAACAACAACAGCCTGAGGTATCAAGACATTTGTGCTGCCTATTACATTACAAACCACAGGAGAGGGCAAATTCTTCAGCAGGATAGAGCTCCTTCTCATACTTCAGCCTCCACATCAAAGTTCCTGAAAGCAAAGAAGGTCAAGGTGCTCCTGGATTGGCCAGCCCAGTTACCAGACTTAAACATTATTGAGCATGTCTGGGGTAAAATGAAGGAGGAGGCATTAAGGATGAATCCAGAGAATCTTGATGAACTCTATGAGTCCTGCAAGAACGCTTTCTTTGCCATTCCAGATGACTGTATTAAATTATTTGAGTCATTGCAGAGATGTATGCAGTCGTCTAAGCTCATGGGAGTCATACACAATATGAGATCTTTTTCCACTGCACCATGACTTTATATTTTGTACTGTACATTATTTCTGTTAAGTGACGAGACTTTAGTCTAAGCAAAGTCAGACCTTACTGTCCTAATTAAATCATTAAAAATCAAGGCATGATAATGTTTTATTTTGGTAAAATAAGTGTAATTTAGAGGCCGTTGCCTTTCATATAAGCCACTTCTGATGTCAAATGATCAACTAGATGTCAAGTTATTATTTGTTGTTCCTAAAACTTCAATACTTTTGTCGACAAGACTTTTGTCAGGTAGTGTAAGCCCATGTGATCATAACTTAATTTAAGTTAATATAAAATGTTAATGATTATTATATTAAGTTATTAATAATATAATATAATATAATATAATTAATATAATATAATATAATAAAAATATACACTCAGAAATAAAGGTATAAGAGTTGTCACTGGGGCAGTACCTTTTCAAAAGGTACATATTTGTACCTGAAGGGTCCATAATGGTACCTCAAAGGTCTTTTATAGGTACATTTTGGTACTAATATGCACCTTAGAGGTACTATTGTGGATTCTTTGGGTACAAATATGTATCTTTTGAAAAGCTACTGCCCCAGTGACTGCTCCTGTACCTTTATTTCTGAGAGTGTGTAATATTATTAAACCCCAAACCTTTATTTGGTATGAAAGAAAATAAAATCTGCATAAAAATAATATTGGTTTGCTTATGCTATATGTAACTTTGGTAACACTTTATGGTCCATTAGTTAATGTATACACTAACATGAGCAAACAATTAGCTATAAATTTATTACTTTATTAATCTTTGTTAACATTAGTTAATGTTATTTAAGTTAAACAATGTTAGTTCATGTTAAATCACGGTGCGTTAACCAATGTTAACCAGCATGAGTTTGGATTTTAATAATGCATTATTAAATGTTGAACTATGGGTAATAAATGGTTTACAAGATTATTAGCCTTCTTAATAGTAAATACATAAACTAATGTACCGTTATTCTTTAACTTTTTATTTTTCATTATTATGATTTATGTCATTTCACCGCCAATGAGTTTTTAATGTTTGTATTTAAAATTGAGTTTAATGTTGAAAATGTTTCGGAACACCTGTTTGGAAACAACTATATATATTTTTGCAGTTCTGACCATTTTCCTAATGAACGCTGCTGCTGGTCAGATGTTGAATGTATAGCTGCCTGATGGACTCTTTTGAACTGAACCGTTATGGTCACTCCAGCCTATTTTTGACTCATCAGTTCTGTTGTAAATCCAGTTCATCACAATGCTCCAGATTAGCCTTCTGCGTGTTGTTGATACCAGGGCTTTTCTTCCTCCTTTAGTAACGCCACTGCTGTCGGGACATTCGCTTCACTGATGGGATTTAGTGCTGGATTGGACACGTTGTATGCAGAATTGTTTGTTTCTAAAATGCCGTTGTTGGAATGAAGCGCTTTATGAATTTTCTTTCTCTAATAGTCATACATTCTTATTTCTGTTTTTATTTTTGCTCTACGCTCTCAGAAATAAAGGTACGCGAGCTGTCACTGGGTTGGTACCTTTTCAAAAGGTACAAATTTGTACCTACAAGGTCCATATTAATACCTCAAGGGTACATATTAGTACCCAAAAAGTAAAAAAAATGTTCCTCTTAAAATTTGTAGGTACTAATACATACTTTTGAGGTACCGATATGGACCCTTTAAGTACAAATTTGTACCTTTTCAAAAGGTACCACCTCAATGACAGCTGGCGAACCTTTATTTCTGAGAGTGTATAACATGCTTGCTCATCTCTGTGTATGTAAGTTACCAGCCTGATCTCACGTGGAAACATAAGTACACTACCTGACAAAAGTCTTGTCATCGATCCCAGTTGTAAGAGCAACAAATAACATTTTGACTTCTAATTCATTGTTTTGAAAAGTGGCAGAAGGTAGATTTTTCTGATGAATCATTTGTTGTTTCTAAAACTTGGATAGGTGACAAACCTTTTGTCAGGTAGTGTATTTTAAGTTTTGTCCGTTTAGTGGCTAATTCGTACAAATTTGGAGGAGTACAAAAATGTAGGTTTTAAAAAGGAGGCGTGACACCTAACCCCACCCCTAAATCCTATTATCATTGGTGGATGAGCAAATGGTACTTATTGTACAAATGAGATTGTATGAATTCATACGAATTAGCTACTAAATCAAACATTTACGAATTGCGGTGTGATTGTGTTAGAGTTACGGTGGTTAAAGTTTTTGTTGGAAAGAAGCTGGTGACAACCAAAAGTATTGATAATTCGATATATATCAATACTAACATGTTTAACTGATAAAAATTAAATTATACTTTTCCACAGTAGACCTATTGATACCTGCTGCACACATCTCTCTTACTTTCTTATGCTTTAACGAAGAAATATATAGCTAAACACTTACGTCAACATATCCGTCTATAAACTGGCGTTATTATAATCGATTACTAAACAAAAGTCACTGTTACACCTAAGGTTACTCTAGCTTACATGAAGAATGCTAAACACTTTTTTTATCTTTACATTTGTACAGTTGTAGCCTATTTATTTTTTGTTGTTTGGTGTAATCCGCATATTTGTTTATTACTGACTGTTTACTTTGTCTTCAATAACGCAGCTTTAAAGAAATTCGGCTAGTAGTTTCTTCTCTAATAGGCTGCTAATATAATGGAAGTTAAGAAACAAAAAAAATTACAATGCTGTCATTCATTCATTCATTCTTTTAGTCTACCCAATTCACCTATAGCGCATGTCTTTGGACTTGTAGGGGAAACCGGAGCACCCGGAGGAAACTCACGCCAACACGGAGAGAACATGCAAACTGCACACAGAATTGCCAACTGAGCCAGCTGAAACTCGAACCAGCAAGCTTCTTGCTGTGAGGCGATCGTGCTACTCACTGTGCCACCGTGACGCCCTTACAATGCTTTCATGTGTTAATTTTAAGGTTTCCAAAGATCGAAAGCTACTTATATTTGTGTTTTATTCAAAAACTTGTTCATTTATTTTGTTCCTTCCTTTTTTCGTTCATTCATTTATTCAAGCAATCTGTGGCAAATATTTTAGCAGGGCAAGTGATAATCTAAATTTTTGGCCTGATTGCAAGTGGTAAAAACCATTATCACTAAGCCATACTTCAGGTTTTAACTCTGGCAAATGAAGAAATTAAGACAGGCATTATCTTAATATTGTCGTTTTAGTTAATGCTGTGGCGATATTTCCCCATGGCATTGAAAATGGTATTGAATGTCAATTTTTTAAAGGTATAACATCGAAGTTAGACATTCCAATATTGTGACAACATGTTATATAACTAGTATATAACATATAAAGCTTTTCTTTGTGACAGTGCCTTGAGGACAAAACAGTTTCTGTTTTTACCTGCATGGATTTTTATCAGTCGATCTCTTTCACTTTTAGGCCTGTTTTACAGAACATCTCCATTTATTTTATCGATCTTTTATCATTTTCAGCATGTTCGCACAGTTGTTTTTGCTTTTAGGGCATTGTTAATCTTTTAAATGTGATGTTTTTTGTGATTCACTGGCTTTTGGTTGTTTGTGTTTCTCAGGTTTTGTTCTGTGCCAGAGAAATGAAAGACCTTCAATAAGTGACCTTTCTTTTAGAGGTGCAAGCACTTTTTGAAGGTGCGTTTATGTACACTACTTGACAAAAGCCTTGTTGTCAATTCCAGTTTTAAGAGCAACAAATAATAACTTTACTTCTAGTTGATCATTTGAAAAGTGGCAGAAGGTAGATTTTTCTGGGAATCATCTGTTGAACTGCATCCCAATCATCACAAATACTGCAGAAGACCTATTGGAACCCGCATGGACCCAAGATTCTCAGAGAAATCAGTCATGGTTGGTGAAGGAAAAATCATGGTTTGGGGTTACATTCAGTATGGGGGCATGCAAGAGATCTGCAAAGTGGATGGCAACAACAACAGCCTGAGGTATCAAGACATTTGTGCTGCCCATTACATTACAAACCACAGGAGAGGGCAAATTCTTCAGCAGGATAGCGCTACTTTTCATACTTCAGCCTCCACATCAAAGTTCCTGAAAGCAAAGAAGGTCAACGTGCTTCAGAATTGGCCAGCCGAGTTACCAGAAATAAACATTATTAAGCATGTCTGGAGTGAAATGAAGGAGGCATTGAAGATGAATCCAAATAATCTTGATGATCTCTGGAAGTCCTGCAAGAGCGCTTTCTTTGCCTTTCCATATGAAGTTATTTATGTCATTGTAGAGATGTATGGATGCCTTTGCCTTTCATAAGCCAAATGATACCAAATGATCAACTAGAAGTTAAGTTATTATTTGTTGTTCCTAAAACTTGGATAGGCATGTATAGAATATAAAGTCATGGTGCAGTGGAAAAAAAATTAAAATTGTGTATGACTCCCATGAGCTTGGAGGACTGCATCCATACATCTCTGCAATGAATCAAATACCTTATCAATAAAGTCATCTGGAATGGCAAAGAAAGCGTTCTTGCAGGACTCATAGAGTTCATCAAGATTCTTTGGATTTATCTTCAGTGCCGCCTCCATCTTACCCCAGACATGCTCAATAATGTTCATCTCTGGTGACTGGGCTGGCCAATCCTGGAGCACCTTAATCTTCTTTGCTTTCAAGAACTTTGATGTGGAGGCTGAAGTATAAGGAGGAGCGCTATCCTGCTGAAGAACTGCCTTCTTGGGTTTGTAATGTAACAGGCAGCACAAATGTTTTTACCTCAGGCTGTTGATATTGACAATAGTTGATCGATGACAAGACTTTTGTCAGGTAGTGTATTCCTTCCACTGATTTTCCACAGACTGTTTGTGGTTGGTGTCAATTTGTCTTTTGTTTTAAGTGTCGACGTGTGCTTGTAATGAAAGCTTCAGTCCTGCCACAGCTTCAACTCTGACCCTGATGAAAAGCTTCAAGTGAACAGAAAACCGTGTGTGTGTGTGTGTGTAAGGAAAGTGTTGCTTATATACAGAATTATTAGGCCCCTCTTGAATTTTTTTTCTTTTTTAAATATTTCCCAAAATATGTTTAACAGAGCAAGGAAATTTTCACAATATGTCTGATAATATTTTTTCTTCTGGAGAAAGTCTTATTTGTTTTATTTTGGCTTAATTTTTAACTTTTTAATTTATTTAAAACCATTTTAAGATCAAAATTATTAAGCTATAAATTAAGCTATTTTTTGTGATAGTCTACAGAACAAACCATCATTGTACAATAACTTGCCTAATACTTGCCTACCCTAACCTGCCTAGTTAACCTAATTAACCTAGTTAAGCCTTTAAATGTCACTTTAAGTTGTAAAGAAGTGTCTTGAAAAATATCTAGTAAAATATTATTTACTGTCATCATGGCAAAGATAAAATAAATCAGTTATTAGAAATTAGTTATTAAAACTATTATGTTTAGAAATGTGTTGAAAAAATCTCTCTGTTAAACAGAAATTGGGGGGGGGGATAAACAGGAGGGCTAATAATTCAGACTATCTGTGGGAATTGTTTGATTTTTGCAAATGATTTACACTTACAAATGTTCTTATGTATGTTTCATCAAGGAGACCTCTCGTCTTTAAGATGCTTTTCTTTGAGATACTATTAACTAAAACTTATTGTCTTTTTTTTGTAGAGCTGAAGTACAATAAATATTGTGTAAAATAAGAAAATGTTGTAGTGAAATTACAGTAAAATATGATAAAAGGTAAACGATAAAGCTATGGTAACACTAGTAACAAACCATAAACATCTGGTTAAAATGTAAACTTAAAAAGGCTAAAATAAACTAAAGTACAAAAATGACTTAATGAAAACAAAAGCTATCTATTTTTAAAGAAATTGAAATCATTCATTAATTTTCCTTAGGCTTAGTCCCTTTATTCTTCAGGGGTCGCCACAGCAGAATGAACCGCCAACCTATCCAGCATATGTTTTACACAGTGGATGCCCTTCCAGCTTAACCCAGTACTGGGAAACATCCATACACTCATTCACACCCATACACTATGGTCAATTTAGTTTATTCAATTTACCTATAGCGCATGTCTTTGGACTGTGGGGGAAACCAGAGCACCCGGAGGAAATCCACGCCAACATAGGGAAAACTTGCAAACTCCACACAGAAACGCCAACTGACCCAGCTGAGACTCAAACCAGCGACCTTCTTGCTGTAAGGTGACAGTGCTAACCACTGAGCCACCATGTTGCCCTTCAAATATATCAATCTGTGTAATAAGTCTATATAATAGATTCACTTTTTGAACTGAATTAATGAAATTAATCAAGTTTTCTATGACATTCTTATATATTGAAATACATCTATAGAAGGTATCAAGGTATAAAAGGTATCACGACCCGTTAAATTTGAGGAAGATTTACCAAAATACAGCTGCAATTAGTTTAACCAGAAAACGGTAGTATTTTCAGACTTGTTTTGGACCCTCGGGCAGCGCTGATTCATGCGCTGTTTGAAGCAGGGATTTTGAGTTCTGCTCTTCATCTCTCTGTGCCTCTGTTTATCTCTCCTCACTCTTTAGTCACGACCGTGCAGTGTGTGTGTGCGTGTCCAGAATTGATTGATCTGGATCTAAAGGTTGCAGCATCGGCGGCGAGTGCGTCTGCAGCGGTTCTATTTTTGCAGGTATGGTTTATTTCTGTGGGCTGAGAAATAGGTGGGAACTTCACCCCTTGCAAAAGTGCGTCACCCTGCGCATGCATAAACTAAAAACAGATCCACTACACACGTGGCTGCGCACGCACACACACACACACCATGCACAGCATGTGAGACGTTTCAGACGGGGAAACTGCTATTTTTAAGCACAAAAACACCAAACCACATCTTTTCTTAGAGACTTGTTAGCACACATTTTGTAACCTGATTTTTGCGAGATGATGTGAGGGATTCATTATCACTTCAGTTCAGAGATTAACATCGCGTTTTTAGTTTCATAAGAATAGGACTGCAATATTATGACAAAAAAAGGCATTATTGTCGAAAACTGGTGTAATGGTTATTCATTTTAATGAACTGTAAATTATGCTTAAAGAAATGAAACCACAGTGACAGTATACTAAAAAATATTTTGCTGCTTTTTCAAGCTTTATTTAAAATGAGCTTAACCAACACAGTTCTTGAGATTTAGTTGGGACAACTTGATTGTTTTCTGTTCAAACCACTTACACTTGTTAACTTAATCGATATGGGTTGCCATTTTTAAAGTGCACACTACCTGACAAAAGTCTTGTAGTCCAAATTTTAGGAACAACAAATAATAATTTCTAGTTGATCATTTGGTATCAGAAGTGGCTTATATGAAAGGCCTCTAGATTATGCTTATTTTACCAAAATAAAATATGATCATGTCTTGATTTTTAATTATTTAATTAAGACAGGTTTGACTTTGCTTAGACAAAAGTCTTGTCACTGACTCCCATGAGCTTGGAGGACTGCATCCATACAACTCTGTAATGACTCAAATAACTTATCAATAAAGTCATCAGGAATGGCAAAGAAAGTGTTCTTGCAGGACTCCCAGAGTTCATTAAGATTCTCTGGATTCATTTTTAATGCCTCTTTCATCTTACCCCAGACATGCTCAATAATGTTTATGTCTGGTGACTGTGCTGGCCAATCCTGGAGCAACTTGACCTTCTTTGCTTTCAGGAACTTTAATGTGGAGGCTGAAGTATGAGAAGGAGAGCTATCCTGCTGAAGAATTTGCCCTCTCCTGTGGTTTGTAATGTAATGGGCAGCACAAATGTCTTGATACCTCAGGCTGTTGATGTTGCCATCCACTCTGCAGTTCTCTCGCACGCCTCCATACTGAATGTAACCCCAAACCATAATTTTTCTCCCCCAAACTTGATTTCTGTAACAATCTTGGGTCCATGCGGGTTCCAATAGGTCTTCTGCAGTATTTGTGATGATTGGGATGCAGTTTAACAGATGATACATCTGAAAAATCTACCTTCTGCCACTTTTCCAACTGATCAACTAGAAGTCAACTTATTATTTGTTGCTTTTACAATTGGGATTGATGACAAGACTTGTCAGGTAGTGTACAGTTTGATTTAGTTTTAATTCATTTATTTATTGCCCTCTCATGTTGAATATAAGAGCAGTTTTGTTCATTTTGATTGTATTTTTACCACGAGCTTCGTGAGTCTAAGATGCTAAGTTTAGTCCTGGAAAATGTTTTCTATGCATACATTTGAATTGTCATTTCCCTGTCATTTACATTACATTAACGTCATTATTCATGTGCCTAGCTTGCTCATCTTCTCCTCTGCTGCAGTGTAGGAGAGAGAGAGATGGAGTCGTGACTGATGTGATTATGGCTGATTTATTATTATGTGAGTAAATGTTGTTTGGCTGCATATTTGGTGATATTCTGAAATTGTCACTGATTTCTTTTCTTTTCGCTGCTCTCGGTGTCATTTAGAAAAAAAAAATTCTTTTATAATGTCATTCCCGAAGCAAACACTTACTGTATACAAATAAAACAACAGCGATGAGAGTGAAACAACAGGGAAAGAATAGATTCAGTTTTGGATTGTAAATGCTCACCTTTGATGACTTTTCTGTCATAAAAGTATGAATTTTATAGTTATATTTACTGGGAAATGTAGGTATTTACATTTTTATGCATTCAGACATGCATAGAAAAGAGCTTTTATTATTTTGACATTTTTAAATTGTAAAAAAAAAGGCACAAAATAAATAAAAAAGACATTTACATTGCGCTTTCATTCACTCATTTAGCACCTATGCTTTTTTCCAAAAGCAACTTACAAGTGAGGATAAAAGGAGCACTTCAAATCATCAGCAAGCAGCAGAATAGAAATGCTATGAGAAGGCTGAGTTGGGTTATTTATTTATTTTTTTCCAGTCGCGCATTTGTCAGACCCACTCACCTGCGTGAAGCACCCTAATAATTGCAAGATGTTTTTTCCAGAAACATGGAAGATCAATAAAAGAGTGTCTGGTACATACAGAGATGAGATAGGCAAGACTCCTTTTTTGTTTGTTTGTCTCATTAATATTTATATCTATTTAAATAAACATTTCACTGAAATTACACAGATTTTTTTTTCTGTCACGTTAGAGCAAGAACATCTTTGTATGAATGTTAAATTAAAGTTAATCCTTTTTTGTTAGCGTTTATGTATTTGTTATGATAATCTCTCTGAGTTTAGTTAGATGAAGCATTATCATTGCAAATGCTTTGTTGATGCCAGAGGTCAGAGGAGAATGGCCAGACTGGTTTGAGCTGATAAAAAAGCAAAGAGTAACTCAAATAACCTCTCGTTACAACCGAGGTATGGAGAAGAGCATCTCAGAATGCACGACACATTGAACCTTGAGGCAGATGGGCTACAGCAGCAGAAGACCACACCGGGTGCCTCTCCTGTCAGCTAAGAACAGGAAACTGAGGCTACAATTTGTACAGACTCACCACAATTGGACAATATAGAAGATTGGAAAAACGTTGCCTGGTCTGATGAGTCTCGATTTCTGCTGCGACATTCGGATGGAAAGGGTCTGAATTTGGCATCAACACCATGAAAGCATGGATCCATCCTGCCTTGCATCAATGGTTCAGGCTGCTGGTGGTGGTGTAATGGTGTGGGGGATATTTTCTTGGCACACTTTGGTCCCATTAGTACCAATTGAGCATTGTTTCAACGCCACAGCCTATCTAAGTATTGTTGCTGATGATGTCCATCCCTTTATGACCACAGTGTACCCATCTTCAGATGGCTACTTCCAACAGGATAACACGTAAGACCTTTTGGTACCAACCAGGTATTCCAAATCTCCCCCCTCCCCGAACATGTCAGTACATGAGCAGTTTCTGAAATACTCAGACCAGCCTATCTGGCATCAACCTCCATGCCACTTTCAAATGAAATGAAACTCTCTATCAGTTGACCTTAAACTGAACCACTTTACATTTATAAGGTGCATATTTCCGCCCAGGGATATTGACTATATATTTGCGTTACCCAAGTTGAACAAGGATACTTAATAAAGTTGCAGGTGAGTATATGACATCTATCAAACACCTTTATGGTATGCACTGGCACTTCATATTGTCTGTTTTCTTTGGGATTGTTTCTCTGTCTCTAAACATCTTTCTTTTTCCTCACAGTTGTTTTCCCATCACATATTGTGTTCCTAACTCTGCCATGGCTGGATCTTTCTCTCTCAATCTCCCTGTGACGTACTGAAGTGGATGTGCAAAGCCCGACTTGTTCAGAGAGAGGCACCAATTTATTACCGCCAATCCACTGTTACTCTAGGTTTGTACAAAAAAAAAACACCCTTTGGTCTGTAGCACTGAGGATGCATCTCTCACTGCAGTTTATTGAAGGGCAGTGACGTCAGGAGCCTGAGGCCCTCAAGCCAAATAGATAAAATCAATGTGCGAGGTTGTTCTGTCAGACTAGACATGTTGCTCTTGAACATTTTAAATTGACTGCACTTTTTTGTGTCTACTTCAGTTTGCATCATTATATGGTTTCTATGGACACCTCTGTGCTCCTGCCTCCTATCTGCGAATTAAGTGCTAATCAGCACAAATGGTGTCATCAGATTGTTAATTATATTTCTTGTGTGTGAAAAAAAAATCACTGTGTTAGAACTGATGTTGTCGTCATTGTGGTTTGTGTTGTGGCATTAAGAATTAATGCACCATTCAAACACATTTAGCTATTGTGCTGTGTAACCCAAGACCAGTGTTGGGTAAGTTACTTTAAAAAGTAATAGATTACAAATGACTGACTACTACTGGAAAATTTTAATCTGATTACATTATTAATTACTTACTGTAAAAAGTAATCAGATTACTAATTACTTTACTTTGAAGTTACTTTTAAAACATATCAAATATACCTATAAAATACAAAATAAACTGCAGCTCTTTTAGTCATTTAATATTCACTGAGAAACATTACAATGGGTTGATCACAGCAGCTTGACGTATTCAAAATATTTAAAGAGAAAGTCCGCCCAAAGCTTAAAATTCTCACATCATTCACTTGTTCCAAACCTGTTTGGAAAGAAAACTGGATACCTGTAACCAGGGCTTTACATTAACACCCGCTAACCCGCCAAATGTGGGGAAATTTTGGTTGTGGCGGATTAGAAAGCCACTCCCGCTAGCCACTTTGGCTGGCTGAAACCCATTTTTAAATGGCCAGTGCTGGCTCGTCGTCACTACAGATTAGACTGTTAGTTTATGACGTTTGTCTATATGCTTAGTGTGATCTTAGAATCGAGAAGCAGCACGACTGACAGCTTTTCGAGCGAGCAAAAGAAAGCAGATGAATAACGAATGAGAGGATCACGCACACGGTGAGACAGGCTTTCCTCCTCACTCACTAATGAGGGCTTTAGTGTTGCGCGCACAGATGATTTGATGCACGTGAGTGTTTAAAAGCTCCTGTGCCGTTTCCTTGCTTGAAGCAAATGTGCCTGGAAACGAAACTAGTGCTACGCTCATGCACCCACAGTCCTTCAAAGGCTCGAGATTCTTTGTAAGAAGAAGCAGTTGATGTCGCTTTCGCTTTAACCATTTAACAGATTATTAATTGGCCTAACATTAACCATGTGCATGGCATCATCCTTTCATTATCGCGCACAGAATGTTTTTTACCCGCTTTCTTTTGCTTGCTGTTATTTTTGTTAATATAGTTTAATAATCATCCTTTACAATAATATTGCTTTAATATGTTGTTGTATGCATAGTTAAGTGGTGATCTGGGATCTTGAGCCAGAACAGACCACTGTGCATAGTTTTAGATGCGTGAGAATATATATTTTTGAATTGTCAGTTGTTTTGTCGAATAAAAAGTGTACGTTGCATTTTGCTTGTTTTGACACATTATTTAAAATTTGTGGAAAGGAAATAATTAGTTTGGTGTGGCCAAAGAAAAAAAAGGTAAATCCTTATTGTGTACACTTTTTTTATGAAACCATAACCCATTTGCTCATGCTTATTGCGTAAGCTCATAAACGAAAAACATTTAAATAAACGAGGAGGCAGGTGGAAAAAACACAAAATCTAAATTAAGTAATTTTATCATGCCGCAACCCATGCCAAAGTCAAATTTCTGCATATAAAATATATTTTCCCAGCAACAAAATTGTGGCTAGAAATGGTGGAAAGCTACTAGCCACAGTGGCTGGTGATCAAAAAAGCTAATGTGAAGCCCTGCCTGTAATCATTGACATCCATAGTATAAATAGGCACTGCAGTGTTTGGGTGTTCTGTGTTTGTCTGAGGTAATTAGTCTACTGAAATCTGTATATTCCAATGAAGCTGATCGGTCAGTCCTTGTCACATGACTCGCGTTTTTTGCACGCAAAAGACGCAATATGTGAACGGCTCCATAACCAGCTACGCTTCACATTCAGAAGATACATTCACTCCCAATCCTGCACATTTTGTATTAAATTTAGCCTATTTAGGCTGAGTTGAGCTGCCATGTGTATGGGTGCCAATGTCCTCCTTGGCGACGAGTATTGTGTAGAATGCTTTCTGTTCAAGTGTTTGAACAAGTTGCTGATCGAGTTAAAAGCAGTTGAAAGTATTTTAGAGACTGGACATAGACTGCGTTTCACAGCAATATTTTTGTTTTTACACTTAATGAAATCAAAGTAATGTCTGTATTTAAGAAGCAGCCACTCTAGACAGCAACCATTTCAGCTCATGTTCTCCAGCTATTTAAAAGTGCATGCTTATTGGCTGACGTTGCTGCAGAAAACGTGATTTAAAAGGGTTTTTCTTCTTCCAAAAACTATATTTGTAATGCAAGTAACGCAATTACATTGACTTTTGTATCTAATCAAATTACACAATGTAAAATGTAATTCGTTACATTACTGCATTCCTCTAAAATGTAATTAGAATATAGTAATGCTTACACCCAAGACACATACAACAACAGCAACTGCCCTGAACTGATAGTTCCTGAAGCAATATAGTGATAGTTTGATTGCTAAACCACATATTTTTTATCACAATGCCACAGTACAGCAGGTACAACATGGTACAGGTTTTGTAAAATCTGGTAACTCCTATCTAAATGGTGTACTGTAGATAGATTTTGGTAACCCAGGGATTGTAGTTTGAATGAATTGGTGGGGGAGTGAATAACCAGCACTCTCTCTTCCATCTTCAATACCAGGGCTGAGATAATTCCCTTAAGCAAGTGACTGTACCCCCAACTGCTCCCCGGGCAGCCCACTGCTCCGAGAGTTTGTTTACAGATGTAAGTCACTTTAGATAAAAGCATCAGCTAAATTCTAAACGTAAATGAGCCTTATTATTATGACCATTCAGAGTTGGTGAAAATAATTAATCATCTTCTAACAGGGCCACATATTAGGGTCTGGATGCAGGAAAAATACTTGGGGCACAATTGTTATGGCAAAGCTGACTGGGCCTGGATTTTACTAGTCAGAATAACAAAACCGCAAACTGGTGACAAACCGGCGGGCGATACATCTCATTTGAAATTAACCATCTGCTGGTTATGGGGATTGTACTGGACAACCAATCAGAGTGCCTATGATGACTCCTACTGTATCTATGTAAGAAAGTGCCTACAAAGTGTGCACAAGTTTTGGAAATGGACCTTGGAGCACTGCAAGAAGTTTTTGTTTTACGTCTTGTCGATGACCATGTATGTGTGCGCCACATACCTGTGGAAGTGACTGGAGCAGTTGGGACAATGACAAGCTAGTGGAGGGAGTGTGATCCCCTCTGATTAGTGTTCTACTGAAGACCCTGGGTCTGGTCATTCATATTGATGTAAATTTGACATATGGTACCTATAAATGAAATTCAGTTTTCAGGTGGAAGTGGCCAGGATTACAAACCTTGCCACACTGCACATACTGTATTGTTCAGGAATGGTGCATGATAAAGGTTCAGTGTTGCTCTTGTCACCAAATTCAATCTCCAAATCTCAATCAACTGAGCATCTTTGGGGTGCACTGGAACAACAAATTTAATCTTCAGTGCAAGCATTTAATGATTTGCTGCAAACATTCTGGTGCCAGATCCCACAGTATGCATTCTAGAGTCTTTTGATGTCCATGTTGCGGTGGGTTGGCACATTTTAGCTACACTGGATTAACACCATGGCATAATATTTTGGCTCATCTGTGTATATACACACATACAAACTTTACATGTGTACCCACTTAAACCGTTAAGCAACCCACTTAAAAACTAAGCAACTGCCTTGTCTGACTTTACTTTCATATTAAAGTGAGTGGATGAAGTAGATTCTGGTCTTTTGAGAGATGAGTCACAAGTTCTGATTTTCATGACCTTTGCTAGTGTCATTCTCACTCTGATGTCCTAGCAGGAATATGGGACACCATGGATGCTTTTTTTTTCTGATTTGCTGTTTTTGGTATATGGCAAGGTACATGAGACATAACCAACTGTTTTTAACAGAACAGTCCTCTCTGTACATACAGTACAGACACCCACACAACTGGACACAAAATGAACACTAAGATCCCAGCTGGCTCTTTGTGCATCAGAGCTAGTGTATTGTATGAGTACAGTACATCAGCAGAAAAACTAAAAAGAGATGTTCGCTTACATAGATGTTGGTGAAAGTGTTTGTTAGTGTAATAACCACGTACAGTGACCGGAAGAAGCATTTTAATCTTAAAACAGATGGTTCACCAAAAAATAAAAAGTCTGTCATCATTTACTCATCCTACATTTGTTCAAAACCATTTAGAGATGGTTTGTTCTGTTGAACACAATATAAGTTTTCCTTCTATGGATCTCAGGGGTTACATGTTTCCAACATTGTTAAAAAAATCTTTTGTGTTAAACCAGGAGTGTCCAAACTCAGTCTTGCAGGGCCGGTGTCCTGCATATTTTAGTTCCAATCCCAATTAAACACACCTGAACCACCTGAATCAAGCTCTTTCTAGGTATACTAGAAACTTCCAGGGAGCTGTGTTTTTAATGAAGTTGGAGCTAAACTATGCAAAACACTAGGCCTCCATGACTGAGTTTGGACACCCCTTTATTAAACAGAACAAAATGGCTTGGAATAGGTCAAAAGAGAGTAAATGATTAGATTTTTGGGTAAACTTTTTAGGGGTGCATTAAATGAAGATGTATACTGTATATTCTTGAGCTGCTGTATGTGTGAAAAGCCAAGATGTGCAAGACAAAGCCTTAATGACAGTGAAGGTGTCACAGTGGACAGCTGGATTAGCTGTTTTGCTTTGAGGCATGTTTTTTTTCCGCTTTCCCAGACCCCTCCAGCTTGAATGAGCACACAGAGGCTTCTCGTTTGGGTGAACAGAGCTCAATAATTCATCTGTCAGCATACGGGAGAGCTGCCAGGCCTTCATTCACTCCCAGGGCTTGGCTGAGGCAGCATGCTCATCTCCCGGCCCTACCTCACCTCACAACGTCACATTTCAGACAAATGAATGCAGCCTGTTCCAGAGCACTGATGGCGAGCTGTAAAACCATACACAATGAGACAGAGAGTGACTGGAAATTAGGGTTGGATACAAACCGCTGGTTGATGGCCCACTAGGGGCAAGGTTTGCTTAATTCAAAGCAAGGATGTCCACTCCTGGAAAGCAGTCCTTCTTGCAGAATTTCTCCAGCCTTACACCAATCTGGAAGTTTCTAGCGATTCTGAAAACCTTGTGTGACTAATGGGGCAGGGTGAGTCAGTGCTGTGAGTGGTAATGAGCGACACCTGTGCACCTGTGTCCCACAGAGGAGCTCCAGAAGGATAAAGGAAATAATAAACAACAGTAAAGACTGAGAAAAGACTTTTATTTTGTTGTTTGGTTATAATATTTTCATCATTCACTGGTTCCCGACTCCTTCCCTTGTTCAAAGTCTCTTTAAGGCAAGTCATTTCACTTGGCGACCATCTTTAAATTACCTCTCGGGCAGGATGCTTGGGCAATCTGTCTGAATGGGGAAACATCAAATTCTCCACACCTGTTTGCCAAGCTTATGATTACATTACATATTCGGAATCACCAACAAAATTAAACAACTGTCTCATAAGTTTAGTTTCTAAACGTTCAAATAAAAAAAAGTCTGCAAATTTTCAAGGTGTCTAAGATAATGCGCATACTCGCACAAAATGAACGAGATCACGACACCAACCTCATTTATGGTCATGTTTCACATTATCATCTTCTGAATAATGATTGTCTGATAGTGCTGCTCTTTTGAAGTAATCAACAACTTGGTCTTGACGGTGAATCTCCTCCAGAAATGACAGCGACTCTTGTTTACAAGTTTGTAGGCGTTTGACAGGACAGACTGTACTTCGTGTTCAATTCATACAGATTACCAAGACCAAGATGGCGGCGCGTACACATCGCGAGGCTCGGCGTCTCTCCAGTTTCTGCAATTATTTTTCCTGCTCATTTCGGGTCTGTTCGTGCAGAACAGTAATGCCTTTACATCGTACACCCGACAGGAGATCTTGGATATTGGTTTGTGCATTTCGGACCGTTTTATCAGCAATCTACGACTCATCCCAGAGATCGCCAGGACACCCGA
>CAIGQZ010032312.1:15358395-15373182 GCA_903798205.1 Danio tinwini
GAAGAATGGATGGATGGATGGCTGAAAGTATGGACTAATGGATAATGTGATATATGATATGGAGATCGATGGATGGGTGGATGGATGGATAAACAGATAGGTGAACTGGCAAAATGATGAATATATGGTTGGAAGGATGGACTTATGGATAATGGGATGTATGGAGATGGATGAATGGATGATGGATGGAAAGATGACATTGGACGAACAGACAGGCAGAATGATGGACAGGTGAATGAGTGGATAAATGGACACATGGATGAATGGACAGACTAAAAGTTGGTGGACAGATGAATGAAATGAAAAAGATGGAGGGATGGTTAGATAAACCGGATGGACATACACACAGATGGATGTATAGAGGTTTTGATGAAAAAACAGATGAATAAAAGAGCAAATGGATGAACAGAGGACACTGATGGACAGAAACATAGACGGAAGTTTGGTAGGAAAAACAGATAGATGAATGGATTAATGGACAGACTGAAGAATAGACAGACAAATGGAATGATGTATGGAGGGACGAATGAATGAATGAATGAACGAACGAATGAACGAACGAACGAACGAATGAATGAATAGATGGATAAACTGATGAACGGATAGATCAATTACTTTATTTGGTAACCAAATATTCACTCATCCTAAATAAGATCATATGACTATCAAGTTAATTTGTCAACACATAAAACATAAGGTCTATAAAAGAAGTTGCAGTAATGTTACAGAACAAGGTCATGTCCGAAAACAAGTGTCTATCTGATCAATGAAAGAGTGGAAATTCAGCCAATCAGAATTTAAAACTACAAATCTGCAGCGCGCGCTTATATTGAACAGAACATCAATGCGCGCGTGGCCGCCAATACGTTAGTTAGTATATTTTATAGTTAGGGGCTTTGTTGTGGAGTGCACGCACCTTAATTATTGCACCATTTTGAAGAAATCAATTTGGTGATGGCCATAAAGCATTCTGATTCTGGTAAGGGAGGTAGTGTTGTGCGTGTTCCGGTCAGTCCAGCTCATTTTGTACCTGACATTAGCGCTGGACCTGCTGCACGGGAGTGGGTGGAATTGGAGGAGTGGTCGCTCCATATATGGTTCACACAGGGCTTCCTGTCTGGACCCTCACACACTCCCACTACCATAAACACTCTTCAAACCATCCTGTCTTTCCCATTTCAATAGAGAGAGAGAGAGAGAGAGAGAGAGAGAGAGAGAGAGAGAGAGAGAGAGAGAGAGAGAGAGAGAGAGAGGAGGGGAGGGACCTGCTTGAGCGTGTGTTTTTTCTTTCACTAGTTGACACTGGAAGGAGGAGACGGCAGCATCCTCTGTCCCGCATCACCTCCTGAAATTTGCGTTATGACACAAAGAGACCTTAACGTGAACGCAAAAGGATCCGCTTTCTAAAAGCAATCTGTTTTATCGTATTTTTCCACGCGTTTTCATCCCATGCTTTGACATCTGGAATGTGTGGTTTTCCTGCAAACGTTGTTTCCATGCCAGCATGGGAACTGCAGTGTCCAAAAGGAAGAATCTGAGAAATGATGCGATTTCTTCGGTGGCAGCCAAAGTTAGGTGAGTGTGTGTTTTTCTGTGAACTCGTTCTGGGTCCTGCACTGCATGAAGCCCGTCAGCTCTGCATTCGTACGTGTGGCTTCAGAGCTTGAAGTTACAAAACGGCGCATCGGGGTCTAAACTCCTATTCATGTAAGAAAACACGGCTTGGCCCTAATATATATTTTTAAAGACCTGTCATTTTGAAGAATGACGTCTTGAGTGCGAGTGTATTAACGGGTCGTTTCATTTGTATATAACGTGAATATTTAGTGTGTTGATATCAACATGTTAAAGACGATTACAAAAATATAATTCATATCGTCGTTTAACTTTCTCTTATGTTGTGCCAAATCATTATAGTATGCAGTGCTCAGCATGATGGAGTACACCACAGTTTGAAAAAAAAAATTACATATTTTTTCCATTTCTCAGTGAATATAAGCAATGTATTTTGGTGCATTTAAACAAAACTGATTTAGTTATATTTATTAAAATAATGTTTTAGTCACCAAACATATTTAGAAATTGAATGATAATACAATTAAATTCAAACAAAATATTGCAAAAAAATGCAACCTACAAAATGTCAACTAAATCTTTCGATTTTTTTGCTTCTCTTGATTTTTTTCTCTTTTTAACATTTGTATTTAATATTTTTCTATAACAGAAAAATTTGTTAGATAAGTTATTTTGTTAGATAAGCTCCAGATTTGGCTTCAGTAATGACTAATCTAATGTATGTGCACAAATATAATATTTTTAAATTCATATTAAAAATATGAATTTAAAAAATAGATTTGTAAGGGGTGTACTTATATATGCTGAGCACTGTATATATCTGCATAAAACAAAAAAGAGCAATAAATGACAAATTATTGCCTCATAAAAGTATCATAAAAGTCTAAATACTCTTAAATATAAATAGTCCAGGGGAAATCAAAAAATGCTTTTCACAGTGATGCTATAGAAGAACCTTTTAGTGTACAATTCTTCAAATAACCATTTCCCCCCAACAATTTAAGGAATCCTTTTCCATTACAAATAGCCTTTTGTGGCATGAAAAGGTTCAATGGATGTTAACTTTTGTTCATGGAACCATCAAAGCCAATAAAGAATCTATTTTAGGTGTATATTCTTTTGAGGAATTAAAGTAGGTCTGGGCTGATAAACAATATTAATTCGAATCGCAATAAAATTTGTCAATAACAATGACAAGCTCTGACTTTTTTACTCTGTGAATCTAAGAGCAAATCACACAGCAGAAATCAACAATGAGAATAATGAGAATCTTAAAGTGTGTTGATATTAGAGATGTGCCAAATTTTCAGCCATGAAAATATATCGGCCGAAAATATGATATATGTTAATATGCCATTTAATGGACCCTCTATTTTTTGTAGCTTCAGTCATTGTTGGTGTACTCTACTAAATCTGGAAGCATTAACAACTTATATCGAAATATATGTTGTTATCGTTCAATATAAAAAATAATTATCGAGATCGCCCAGCCCTAAATTAAATCTTGATTTAGTGAAAATCCTTCTTCTTTAGCTCTATTAGAGTATACCTGATCAAATTTGAAGTGCCAGAATCATTCCTGTAAATTTCATTGAATTTCCAAAACTGAGTTATTAGTTAAAAGTAGGCTATAAGTCACACTAGGCTTAGGACAATAACCGTTTTCAAGGTATACCGTGGATTGGAAAAGTTTTAAAACCACCAACATTTTCTGTAATACCGGTATGTGTACGATTTTTTATTATGTTTTTTTTTTTGCTTGTTATTTAGGACAACAATATCCCCAGTATAAAAGATACCATTTTAAATGGTCAAGAAATCTGTGTTTTTGAAACGAACAAAGACAGCGGAAGTCGATGTTTGATTTGAATTATTTAGTCTGACATTTTTACTGCTCCAAAATATTTGAAATGTTTCTCATTTATTTAAATAAAATACATTGTGTTCAAAGGGAAAAAAAGTTGTTGTTTTTTTTAACCAGACATGTATAAAGAATGTAATTTAGAGCAGTAATCACAATACCATGAAACCGTGATATTTCTATCAAAGGTTTCAGTCCGTCAGAATCTTATACCGGCCCATGCCTAGTTCGCACAAACAATGAAAATGTACTTTTCATTTACTCATCCTCAAGTGATTCCAAACCTTTATTCATTTCTTTTTTCTGTTGAACACAAAATAAGATATTTTGAAGAATGTTTGTTTGTTTAGACTTTATTATTTCCAAAAGGAATTTCACATGTCAAGCTCTTCATACTATAAAATAATAAATTTAAAAAGACAATAATATTAATAAAAATACATTCATACTACACACCTTAGTTTCAAACAACAAGTGAACAACTAGTCCATATCTCCAGTATTAATGCTATTAAAATTCTGCATAATTTATCTAGTATGACTGGTTATACAATCTGATCACTGTTGGTACACCATAAAAAATCCTGGTTGCATAAAATTTTCAAGCTGAATCAAATTAACCTTATGAGTTCATTGAACTTATATTATTTTAAATTGACTTAAATTGACTTGCATAACTTATAAAATTAAGTTAGAACATGATTAACTTAGTTTAATAAGTTACAATGAACTAAAAACATATGCTGTCAGGACTAATTCCTGTATCATTCCCTGTAACACCAGTTAATCTTGAGCTAAAAGAGCTTGCACACAATTGGACTGTATCAAAAAGGGAATGTTGGAAACTGGTAGCTGTTGACAACCATAGTAGGAATGGAAGTCAATGTCTACCAGTTTTCAACAGTCTTCAAAATACAATATCTTCTTTCAAGTTCAAGAGAAGAAAGTAACTCAAAACAGGTTTGTAACGAGGGGAACATGTAAGGAGTAAATAATCAGAATTTAATTTATTTGGGGAACTAGTCCTTTATGAATATAAAGTTTAAATCTTCAATTCAGTAGAGATTATTGACAAAAGTGAAGTAATAGTTACCAGGACATTCTTCAAAATTTCTCTTTTTTTTTTTTTTGAATATTGCATCTTAAAGTAAAGGGTCCAACTGTTTAATATATTCAATTAATGCCTTAATTTATTATATTAAAATCATCAACTGTATTTATTTCCTAAAATGAATTATAAACGTGTGAATGCAGATGCAAAATCCATCTCAAACTTTATTTCTAAAGCCCGCTTGACCACCATAAGCTGGTTTGTTGCATGTGTGAGATGGTCAAGCCAGTGCTAATGATCATCTCAGACCATGTTGCACCAGCTTAAACTGTATTTTCCAGCACACCGCATCAGCAATATATCAAAGCATTGACAGCGTCCTTCACCGCTGATGTGCTTGCAACAGGCATGTATGCAAGACACTGACTCCATCTGTCAATCATCCTTGACAGTCTGATGCTGCCCCTGGCGTTCCTGTGCCACAGTAAATTATATCCTCCTATGTAATCTGACTGGCAGTCTTGTAACCAAGAAAATGAGTTAGTCACCACAAGCAAGAAATCAAGACAATATTCTAAGACAGCATAATTGAGGCATGTTTTCATTGTTCATTTGAACGCAAACCCATATTTACAGATCCCTTGTCTTGACTGCATATTCTTATATAACTAGAGCCTGTTTAGATCTCGAGTGTATCATCATGTCTGTCATAATTCATAAGATGGCAGGTGGTTCACCTTCTCACCCTCATGTCTAGGCCTCAGGGATGCTGTGAGTCATTGCATCCTGAATGTTTGCATATGGATTGTTGCAATCGAGTAGATAAACTTTGCTGCTGTAAATGGAGGTCATTGAAACGACCTTGTCAACTAAAGCCTGCTCTAGACATGCAGCATTCAGCCATGGATGGAGGTGATGAATGGGACGGCATTCCTTTACCTTGGTGCATTTATGTGTGTGTGTGTCATAAGAATGAACGAGCGACTGTTCAGTATTCAGAACAGGTATATCTGTGCAAACGGCTTTGCATGCTGAGTAGAAATGACCGATGTAACAGAGACAGCATCCTAAACTGACGCGACACATTAACTGCAGGAGCAGACACACTCCTATTTTTACAACTTGCACTAGTTATACACTAATAATGATATTAGGAGTAATCTATATACTGCGTGCTGGATATATTCATCTCTTTTGATTAATTATGTCCAATTAACTAGTAAAAATCTCTATAGACTTGCTTCAGGACACTGGTTTTCACCTAGGAGACCAGGGGGTCCTCTAGGGGGTCTTAGCTGACATTTTCAAGCTAGCAATAAAAGAAAGAGATATAAGTTTGAGGTGAAATCATATTTCTTTAACAATTGTGATTTTTCTGTTTTAATTTGGGAACCATATACACTCACTGGCCACTTTATTAGGTACAACTTACTAGTACTGGGTTGGACACACTTTTGCCTTAAGAACTGCCTTAATCCTTCATGCCATAGATTCAACAAGGTACTGGAAATATTCCTCAGAGATTTTGGTCTATTTATCAGCTCAAACTAGTCTGGCCATTCTCCTCTGACTTCTGGCATTTGTGCCCACAGAACTGCTGCTCACTGGATATTTTGTCTTTTTTAGACAAATCTCTGTAACCCTAGAGATAGTTGTGCGTGATAATCCAAGTAGATTAGCAGTTTCTAAAATACTCAGATCAGTCCATCTGACACCAACAACCATGCCACGTTCAAAGTCACTTAAATCACCTTTCTTCCTCATTCTGATGCTCGGTTTGAACTGCAGCAGATCGTATTGACCATGTCTACATGCCTAAATGCATTGAGTTGCTGCCATGTGATTGGCTGATTAGAAATTTGCATTAACGAGCAGTTAGACAGGTATATCTAATAAAGTGGCCGGTGAATGTATTTATCTTCCTGATGTAGTTCTAAAACTTTGAGTTTCTTTCTTTGAGTTTCTTTCTTCTGTTGAACACAAAATAAGATATTTTGAAGTAGGGCTGCACAATATATCGTCTCATCATCGATATCGCAGTGTGATCATTCGTTATAACCACATCACAGGATATATGCAAGTTTGCATTATAATTTATCATTTGCATTAGGGCTGCACGATTAATCGAAAAAAGACTCGATTCGACCTTACACATGATTTTAATTCAGCTTTTCTACGATTCAGCCATTTATATTTTCAAGGTCAGGAGAGAAGTGTAAAGGTGGACGCACAAGTCTTCACATTGTTTTATATAGCCTACGTACAGCAACGTGGACACCTCCAAATGGCGTTCAAAGTGTGACGTACTGTATTTATAAGGTGTAATTCACGCAAAATGTCATTTCTGTTTAGAAAATTGTCGTTCTGATTTTAGCCAGAATTGTGCAGCCATAATTTGCATGTGTCTTTGATGCCTGTGATTGTATCGTGATTTTAAAAGCATTATAAGAAATTGTACCATATATGACCTTAACTATGATTAATTTATTGAATTTTTTTTTATATTTATCATTCAGTTACTGTACTTGAATACTGTTGTGATGATAATGATAAAAAAAACTTCATTTCAATTGTATCTTTTTCTTGATTGTATTTATAGATTGTTATGCATGAAAATACTCACAACACATGCAAATAGAGAAATACACTGCAAACAGCACAGACAACAATGAAAATGTGTTGAGGGGGTCCAAAAAAACGTTAAAGGTTGTTTATTAGATTTTATGGAGATGCAAAAGTAAACATTAATTCATCAATCTCTGACTAAATACGTGCATGAAAATACTCACAACACATGCAAATACAGAAATGCATTGCAAATAGCGCAGACCGACCACAATGAAAATGTGTCGGGAAACCCCAAAAAGTTTATAGATTGTTTATTAGATTTTACAGAGATGCACTCCCACTGCAGAATCATCCCAATCCTTTTAACATTATAAATTCTTTCCAAATAGAGATATTAAGTCATCTGGTAAAACTGTATTCATATCGCAATATATATTGCAAAATAAATAAATATCCCAATGTTAAATCTTAAAATATCGTGCAGCCCTACTTCGAAGAATGGTGGTTGCTGGGACACATTGACTTCCAAGATATTGCATGAGATACTTCCAAAATACTGCTTAAGGTGATACTGCGTAAGATATTTAGACTTGCTTTTGGACTGCGGTGCCTTACACAAGAAGGTTGCTGATTTAAAAAAATATATATTGTATGGAAGTCAATGGGTTCCGACATTCTTTAAAATATCTTCTTTTGTGTTTAAGAAAAGAAAGAAACTCAAACAGATTTTGAAGAGTGAATAAATGATCACATAATATTCATTTTTGGGTGAACTATCCCTTTTTTTGGAATCCAAAATGTTTAGGTTTTGTTTCTATCAAATAAACTAAAGTGCCTTGAATTCAAATGAAAAGAGCAATCAAACAGTTTACAGACTTTAGATGTGGACTCTTTTAAATAAGCTGCCCTGCAGGAATAAACCGCTCATTTGCGAAGGAATTAGTCATTGCCCTGTGGCAGTTGTTACTGTTATTATAGACTGTAAATTATAGTGTTTCCGAGCACAGAAAGAGGTGTTGTGCTGTTGAACAATTGTCAGGCAAAGCCCAATTTAAATCACAGTCACATTGTGATTAGACGTTTGTCAGAGAAATGACTCTGATATCGTAAGTTAGTTTTTTTTCCAGATTGGAATAATTTGCATGCATTGTGCTGACTTACTATTGAACGTCCCTTTCAGCAGTTCAGCCTCTGAATTGGCATTGTCCAGGGGACTGTTGCTCCTTGTGAAGGAGGTCTCTGGTGTAATCTGCTCTTTCTCCAGACACTGGGTCATGAGCACTGAGGTGTTCAAAAGCTCAATCTGTAGGTGGACCATGTGCTGTGAATACACACAAGATCAATAGTACTCCTGCCCAGTCTGACACACTAAAGAACAGGAAGTACTCTAAAATCATTTAAAGTGCTTTTTAAATTTGCCACATCATGGATTTTGTAATGGTTTTCTCTGGGTAACCCTTAGGTGTGTGGAAGAAGCTTTCTTTTTTTAGCTAAGATGTACCCTAAGAGTTGAAAATCTGAGCTGGCAGCTGAAAGATTGGAGGTGTGAATCCTTCAAGTGGTCCTTTTTAAAAGGGGCATTACACTGAAAATATATATACAGTCAAGCCTGAAATTATTCATAACCCCAGGTGTATGAATAATTTCGGGCTTGACTGTATATACTACTGTATACTCACCAACATGCCATTCAAAACTTGCAATGCATTTTCTCCACAAGGTAGATATTTTGATGAACATTTCATTTATCTTTATGAAAAAAAAAAATAAACAAAATAAATATTGGTTGAGGCCATTTTCTGTTTTACAGAGAAAAAGAAAACTACAGATCTGTGATGATTTTCAGTTGAAATTTTCAATAAGTATACAAAAATTTACTCTATTGATTTTGTTAGCTCACATTGTTAGTTTTGTGGTGAATAATTCATCTGTACATGTCATTAACAGAAAAAACATTATTTGCCCTTGTAGTCTGAAACTGAAATCTGAAAATGCAGCAAACAGAAATGGTCAGGAGGATGTGGTCTGCTAGATTGGAATAACTCTCTCGAAATCCTTTTCCGGATATTTGTAAATGAAACACCTACTTTACTAAATCCAATCAGCTCACAGTAGAAAAAACAAGCCACACCCATAGTTTTATCATTTAATATTCCATTTCTCTAGGAACTGCGTCACTATATGGGGAAAAAAACGGTCAAAGCTTTCAGTTATGCAGACTTTAAAGTCGTTGTAGACTTTTAACACTGTACAAAAACAGTTAGTTACTTCACTTTAAAATTGTAGCAAACCCTAAAAGCAACAAGCTGACTTAGTTTTTAAGTTACAACGAGTTTACTCCATAGTCCCCAGGTAACTAGGTAGATAGGTGGATCAGGGAGTTGCCAAGTTGGAGTGCTCACTCTGATCCCCTGGGCTCTGCAATGGTTTGGAAAATTCCAAATTGAACCAAAACAACTGATTACAATTGGTTTAATCAGTACAATTGGTTTGATCTGTGCGTCAGATCTTCAGTAAACAGAGGAGACGAAAAGCACCAGGTCCAGATGGTGTTTCACCAGCCTGTCTGAAAACTTGTGCGGACCAACTGGCTCCCATTTTTACATAGATCTTCAACAGATCACTGGAACAGCGTTCCATCCTGCTTCAAATGCTCCACCATCATCCCAATACCAAAGAAACCAAAGTTCACAGGACTCAATGACTACAGACCTGTTGCCTTAACATCTGTGGTCATGAAGTCATTCGAAAGACTGGTGCTAGCTTATCTGAAGGACATCACTGGACCTTTGCTGGACCCCCTGCAGTTTGCCTATAGAGCAAACCAGTCTGTGGATGATGCAGTCAACATGGGACTGCATTAATCCTAGAACATCTGGACAAACCAGGGAACTACGCAAGGATACTGTTTGTGGACTTCAGTTCTGCCTTTAACACCATCGTCCCATCACTGCTCGAGAACAAACTGACCCAGCTGTCTGTCCCTAGCTCTGTCTGTCAATGGATCACCAGCTTTCTGACAGATAGACAACAGCTAGTCAGAATGGGCAAAATCACATCAGACAGCCGCACCATCAGCACTGGTGCCCCCCAGGGATGTGTTCTCTCCCCACTGCTCTTCTCCCTGTACACAAACGACTGCACTGCAAAAGACCCCTCCATTAAGCTCTTGAAGTTTGCGGATGACACTACTGTTATCGGCCTCATCCGGAACGGTGACAAGTCTGCATACAGACAGGAGGTGGAGCGGCTGGCTTTATGGTGCAGATACAACAACCTGGAGCTGAACACGCTCAAAACAGTGGAGATGATAGTGGACTTTAGGAGAAACCCCCCTGCACTCCCCCCACTCACCATCATGAACAGCACTGTGGCTGCAGTAGAGTCATTCAGGTTCCTGGGCACCACCATCTCTCAGGATCTGAAGTGAGACATTCATATAGACTCCATTGTAAAGAAAGCCCAGCAGAGACTGTACTTCCTTCGTCAGCTGAGGAAGTTCAACCTGCCACAGGAGCTGCTCGTACAGTTCTACTCAGCTGTCATCCAATCCATCCTCTGCACTTCAATCACCGTCTGGTTCAGCTCACCTCCCAAAACCGACCTCCGTAGACTACAGCGAATAGTCCGGACTGCTGAACGAATCACTGGCACTACCCTTCCTACACTTCAAGAACTGTACTCTTCCAGAGTGAGTAAAAGGGCTCGTAAAATCACTCTGGACGCCTCACACCTAGCACACTACCCGTTCGAACTGTTACCATCTGGTCGGCGCTACAGAGCACCAAGCACAAAAACAGCCAGACACAGGAAAAGTTTCTTTCCTCAGGCCATCTACCTCATGAACAGTTAAATATTCCCCTACTGTGCAATAAACGAGCAATACTTTCTCATAACCACTTGTACACAGCACTATATAAGCTGTATATTTACAGCATATCTGTACATACAACTCAACATCCAGATCTTTTTGACTAACTGCATCTCTGTTTAATGTTTAATGTTTATTGCCTTTTCTTTCTTGTATTTAATTTTGTGTTGTCACTCGTCACTTTATGTACACTGGAAGCTTCTGTTGCCAAAACAAATTCCTTGTGTGTGTGAAGCACACTTGGCAATAAAACTGATTCTGATTCTGATTAAGATTGGCAATGAATTTTCGGGAAATACGTCAACCAGCAGAACTTGGTAAGTTTGAAAAAAAATAAAATAAAACTAGGTAGCTAGGTAACAGTGCTGCATATCATTGCATCTACTGCAGCCGTGGTACGGCAGCAAAGTTCCTTAAATATTACACTAGAACGAGAGTATAGTTCCTAGACACATTGGCCTAAAAAAAAGCATCTCTGAGTAAGAAAATAATCAAAACTCTTTTTAGAACTTTGAGGGAGATGCTAATGGTCTAATCAGATTCAATGATTTATGCTTAGCTAAGCTAAAATGCTCTGGCCAGACCCAGAGATTGTCTGATTAAAACTCAAAAATGGCAAAACTCAACTGTAGATGACTTGTAGAATGAGCCTTTAAAAAAAAAACTGGAGTGTTCCCTTAAAAGCAATGAGTTTACTCACTTTTTTAAAGTAAAATCAGCTAATAAGCTTTTTACAGTGCATGGTCATCATGTGCATTTGTCCATTTTGAAACTGGGTGTCTCATACATCATTTTAGCTCTCTATGCTCAAGAGAGCCCCCTTTGCTCCTGCTGTGCACTCTTGATGGACACTATTGCTGACTTCAAGCAGACTTCTACCCCACATTTTAAGCTGCATTATTTCATAAAATTGTGGACTAAGACTGCACATGTTTAGCGTGCCTTGTTCCCCAATTCACTTAAAGGGTTTACCCTCCAACCTAAAAAATGTATCATTTCTGCACTATATTGCATCATGTGTGTCATAATTTGAAAATGTGCATCATCAGGGCGAAAAATACACAAGATCAACCCATGCACCCTTAAAATCTCTCATTCCAAAGGGGCAATTGTAGTCGCCAGTTTAAAATTTGCTTAAGATCTAACTTTTAATTTGATTGTTCACACTCAGAAGGCAGATTTATCACTTTGTAATGACTGATTTATGTCTGACTGAGGCAGTTTCTTGAACAAGAAGAAAAGTGCACACCTTGATTTTGTCCATCGGGAACTGATTGAACCATTGTTGTTTGCTATCGGTCTCCTGTGATTGACAGATTTTTCCAGCTATTGAGCCAGAAGAGATGTTGAGGCAGGAAGGGAAGTTATTTTGAAGAACGACGAGGGCACATGCATTTTGTAAAAAATAGTGATGTGCGTGGATAAATCATTTATAATAAACAGTGCAGTATTCCATAAATAACTAAATAACTGTCTATTTTGATCTCATAATGACTTTAACGTTTGGATGAACTTTCTCTTTAGTTTTAGCGTCTAGTCTAGTTTTTAGTGTTTGCCCTATTTGTGCAGCAACAGACATTCTTATCCTTTACAAAATCACTTCTTTTAGCTTTATGTAATGGTTTGGTCTTTTTTGTGTGTCTTTTTTTTAGGTTTTTTAGGTTGTGAGTCATTTTTAGGTGTAATGCTTTCAGGGCCAGTGGGTCAGTGTGGAGAGCCTGGTCTGCACAGTGTTGTATGCTAATCATGAGCGATCCACAGAGTTCCACTTGATGATCATCCACTCTGATTTATGAGCTGAGAGGCTGAGTCACCGCTGTGCTAACACGCCGTCTCATATCCAAAGACACACACTTACTTCTTTTTGGTGAATCTTTGGGGTTTTATTTAAGGCTTAAACTCAAGTTTTGGCAATGTACCATCCTTTTATTAATTGTATTGCAGTGCTAGGGTTAGAGATGGCAGATTAAATAAAGATGTTGTAAAGGGATGAGTGAGGTGTCCTCGCTGCCAAGCTGAATGTTGTGTACTTGCTGTTCAGTGAGATGTCGTGCTGTCATGAGGGTGGATGACTGACCAACTGCAGTGTGCTGTGAATACTTTTACACAACAAAATATTTGAAATACATACTTTTATATTGTTTTCCTGCAGAATAGTTTAAGAAGCAAATAGCGTGATACAGCATAAGATATTAAGACTTGTTTTTGTGGGTAGCAAGATGCTCACTGGTTCGAGTCCTGGCTGGACTAGGAGACATTTCTGTGTGCCTGTTCTCCCAGTGTTCAAGTAGGTTTGCTCTGGTTTCCAAAGACATGCTGTATAGGTGAATTGGATAAACTAATGTTTGCCGTAGTAGTATGTGTGTGAGTGTATGGGTGTTTCCCAGCACTGGGGGATTCATAAGTAAGTGTAATATCAGTGCTGGGTTGCAGCTGAATTGGCATCTGCCACATAAAACATAAGCTAGAGTACTGTAATTGGTGGTTCATTCTACTGTGGCGACCCCTGATAAAGCAGGGACTAAGCCAAATGAAAGTGAGGGAGTGACTTGTTTTTGGACATACACTGGGTGCTTTATAAGTTACAGCTTGCTAGTACTTTGTTGGACTACAGATGTAACGGCATGAAAATTTTATGTCACAATTATAGTGAATAAAATAATCACGTTATCAATATTATCACTGTTTTGTTAAAAGGACATGCAAATGTTAAGGCATGCCACCAAGTTTTGTCTCTAAAAATCAATAAACAACTAATATAATTTGCAGCTTTATGCAGTTTCACGACAAACAACTCTAACATGGATCAGTGCATTTTGGATTAGTTTACCTAATGTATACTGTATACTATAAGTAGTATATATGTACACTAATATACTGTTTGTATTTTATCATGTATTATGTTTTTTAATAGGGGTGAAACGGATCACTGTTGATTCGTGATCCGTACGGATTACAACTCATGGTTCGGACACGCGCATGGCACGTGACACGCGCATTAATAATTTATTTTGAACTAGTCGGTTTATCCAACATTTATAACCATTGCAGAGAGATCGCCTCCCGCGTCATTCAAATCGTGTGCATGAAAGCATTTTGGCTTCTCTGTAAGATATAATGATGATGGGAAAAGTTGTGATGGGATTTACCTACCTTCTTTGTCACTGCTTGTTTAGCATGCAGTAATGCATTCAGTGTAAAGCTGCACAATGAAACATTAAAAGATTGTGATCTCAGTTCAAACCCGCGCAACATGAACGATAAATGATAATGATTTGCATATGTTTAATAATCCTTCAATGCGCTGCATTCAAATCTGAATTGACAGAGATTCAGTTTTTGCACTTTTTCAGCGAGTTACAAACAATTAAATAACACAAGTGCTGGGAGAGCAGTTTATAGATCAGATATAAACACTGATGTTTATGGTAAAGATTAAAATCGCCGTTTAATGAAACATGACGCTGATGAATTTTTGACGCTGGTAAAAGCAATTACATTGTGTAACCAACAGATGGCGACAAACAACCATCAAAATTTTGTCACTGAATAGGTTTTCAAAAATATTACACCTGCAGTATAATAAAACATGAAGTTTTATGTGTCAATTGTTGGATCATTAATTGAAGATGAATATGTTCTGTTGTACACAATGTTACATTTCTATATTTAGCATTATCAGCAACAGTAGCAAAGATCATATTTCATATTGAATACTTTTCTTTGTTCAGCTGGTTCTTTCTTGATTTTTATATTTATTAACATTAAAGGTTCTAAGTTCTGTTTGTTAAAAAAAACAATGTTTTTTGCAGTAATATTTTTATACATTTGCATAAAGTTGCTTTATAACAGTGAAAGGAAT
>CAIGQZ010032312.1:15378182-15397566 GCA_903798205.1 Danio tinwini
ATATAAAAATAAACAGGGGGGCTAATAATTCTGACTTCAACTGCATATGTGTGTATATATATGCATTTACATTGCAGCCTTTCAAGATTAGCTAATCACAATGTTACAGGATTAAGCTCAGTTTACATAACTGAGTTTTCAATTTTTGATAAAAAAAAAATTGTGATAACCAAACACGGTTTTAATGATAATCAAATGTTCAAGCGAAAATTTACCTTGGTTTACCTTGAAACCAGTAATTGTGACAGCACTAGCTTGAACCCATTTCTCCCTTCAGAACTGCCTTAATGTTGGCTGTGCATGCATGATGTGAATCTCCCATTTCACCACATCCCGAAGGTGCTCTAATGGATTGAGTGACTGTGGAGGCCATTTGAGTACGGTGGACTCATTACCATGCTCAGTCTGAAATGTTTTGAGCGTTGTGACATGTTATCCTTCTAGAAGTTGCCTTCACAAGTGCACACGGTGGTCATAAATGGATGAACATAGTCAACATCAGTACCAAAGGGACCCATTACACCACCAGCAGCAGCCCGAACCATTCATACAAGGCAGGATGAATTCATGCTTTCATGCTGTTTTTGCCAAATTATGATTCTACCATATGCATGTTGTAGCACAAATCAAGATTCACCAGTCCAGGCAACTTTTTTCAATCTCCTATGGTCCGTTTTGTTAATCCTTTGTAAACTGTAGTCTTAGTTTGCCGTTTTTGGCTGATAAGATGGTCATCAGTGTTCTTTTCTTCTGCTGCTGCTGTAGCTCACCTGCTTCAAGGTTTGACATGTTGTGTCTCTTTAAAACTTAAAAATGTTGTGCATGAAAATCCCAGCAGTTTCTTAAAAAATAAGATCAGCCTGTCTGACACCAACAACCAGGCCATGTCAAAATTCACTATTCTGATACTCAGTTTGAAATTCAGCAGATCATCTTAACCACCTCTAACTGCTGGAGTTTTTTTGCCATGTGATTGGCTGATATAACATAAATATATTCATACTATATATTATACGTTATTTGTTCCAACTCATGTTGGATAAATCATATTTGCTAGTTAAATGCACATGAACGACACCAAAATAAATGTTATTATGAGTGGGAAACTTTAATCTCAGAGTTTCCAAGCTGGGATGTGTCAGTGAGAAACATGGCAAAATTCATGGATGCAAAATCAACTATTGTGGGTGGTCAGTGACCCACTTTTTTTCTATAAGCAGTTAACATGGCTGTATTTTCCTGCAATTTATCAAAAGTAGGTACGCCATCTTGCACCGACGAATGTGACTTGAATGCACGTAATGTCGTTATTATAACTTGTCAACTCATTAGTAGGTATGTCCCTATAGGACTTGAATGCAGCATCAATCCTGGTCCTTGTGCTTATTTTGCTTGTCTCTCTTATTTAACATACCTTGTTTATATAATCAGCTCGTTAGAAGCAAGTTTCATGAAGTAACCATATTCTGATTAACATGTTCTCTATATACACTCACCGGCCACTTTATTAGGTACACCTTACTAGTACCGGGTTGGACCCCTTTTGATTTCAAAACTGCCCTAATCATTGGTGGCATAGATTCAACAAGGTACTGGAAATATTCCCTTAGGGATTTTGGGTCATATTGACATGATAGCATTACGCAGTTGCTGCAGATTTGTCGGCTGCACATCCATGATGCGATTCCCCCATTCCACCACATCCCAAAGGTGCTTTATTGGATTGAGATCTGGTGACTGTGGAGGTCATTTGAGTACAGTGAACTCATTGTCATGTCTTTGGACTTGTGGGGAAAACCAGAGCACCCGGAGGAAACCCACACGAACATGGAGAGAACATGCAAACCTCACACAGAAATGGCAACTGACCCAGCCGAGGCTTGAACCAGCAATCTTTTTGCTGTGAGGCGATCATGCTACCCACTGTGACGCCCCAACTATACTCTCATTCTTGCATAATAATCAAAAAATGTTGCTGCCTTACCATGACTGCAGCAATGATGTTACACCTGAAAATACTCCCCAGCTAGGTCATTTCAACATTTTCAAAGTTTTCTTTTCCATCAGTCTTTTTAAGTGAGATGCTAATGGTCTAATCCGATTCAGTGATTTATGCTAAGCTAAGCTACATGTAAAAGTGGAGAACACTTTTGGCTTAGCTTAGCATAAATCAAGACCCGAAGATAAGCTGAATGTATTGAAATTGGCAAAACTCAACCGTTTAACTCTAGGAGTCTTGTAAAATGAGCCTATTTTCAGACAAGTGGAATGTTCCTTTAACCATAATGAGTCACGTCTTGTACATTTCAATACCCTTTGAATTGAACATTCTTCTTTTGAACTGGAATCATGGCAGAATATCTTATGCTGTCCACTTTTCAGGGCTCTAACCTGAATGGAACAAACCTCTTAAGCAGTAGGAGAAACTTACAAAAGCAGTGGGTCATGATGACCAGGATTGAAAAGTGCTATTCTAAACTTGTGAGAGATGCTTAAAATAGGAATGAGAGATGCTTAACATGTCTCTTTGCATTAAACAAAGATCAAAGTTTTATTTTATTTTTTATTGCTGGCTGATGTGAAGCACTTGGCTCTCTAAGACAGAATAAAATCTGTTTGGTTTTCAAAAGAAACATCATGAGAAATGTTGAACCTGACTTCTTTGGCACCCTCGAGGCTGCTGTCAGTTTTGCAAGGCCAGTGCTGTGTAATCTCTAACTGTGCCACTTAAAACAGAAATGCATTGACCTGTGTGGAACCTTTTAAAAAGGAAGCATCCCAGATATTCTCTCATGCCTGCAGTATCTGAAGAGACTGCCTTTCTTTAAGCCCTAGTCTGAGATATGTAGTTGAATGTGTGTTTTTATTTAGCACGCTGCAATCGGATGAGATCTGATTCATTGATCTTAGGGTCTCAGAGAAATCTGCCGAATGCTGGCATTTTAGATGTACTCATAGTTTCTCAAACAGGATATACTGACATAACCCTGTTGTCACCCTCCTTCCAGCATGTTCCAGCATCTTGTCATCATCCAAGTTTTAGGAGCAACAAATAATAACTTGACTTCTAGTAGATCATTTGGTATCAGAAGTGGCTTATATGAAAGGCCAAAGCTTCTAATTACACTTATTTTACCAAAATAAAATATGATCATGCCTTGATTTTAATTATCTAATTAGGACAATAACGTCTGACTTTGCTTAGACAAAAGTCTTGTCACTTAACAGAAATAATAGAATATAAAGTCATGGTGCAGTGGAAAAAGAGTTAATATTGTGTATGACTCCTATGAGCTTGGAGGACTGCATCCATACATCTCTGCAATGACCGAGAAATGGCAAAGAAAGCGTTCTTGCAGGACTCCCAGAGTTCACCAAGATTGTTTGGATTCATCTTCAATGTCTTTTTCATTTTACCCCAGACATGCTCAATAATGTTCATGTCTGGTGACTGGGCTGGCCAATCATGGAGCACATTGACCTTCTCTGCTTTCAGAAACTTTGATGTGGAGATTGAAGTATGAGAAGGAGCGCTATCCTGCTGAAGAATGTTCCCTCTCCTGTGGTCTTGATACCTCAGGCTGTTGATGTTGCCATCCACTCTGCAGATCTCTTGCACGCCCCCGTACTGAATGTACCCCAAACCATGATTTTTCCTTTACCAAACTTGATTTCTGTAAGAATCCTGGGTCCATGCGGGTTCCAATAGGTCTTCTGCAGTATTTGTGATGATTAGGACGCAGTTCAACAGATGATTCATCTGAAAAAATCCAAAATCTTCTGCCACTTTTCCTAAATGATCAACTAGAAGTCAAGTTTTTATTTGTTGCTCTTACAACTGATATAGACAAGACTTTTGACAGGTATTGTAGTGTTCACTGCAATATATCAGAAAAATTTGCTACAGTATTTTCTAGACCGGTATGGCTAGCAACTATACTCTCATTCTTGCATAACAAACAAAAAACTTTGCTGCCCTGCCATAGCTGCAGCAGGCGCAATTAATGTCAACTAATGTTATTTAATTAATGTCAACAATTAAGTTAACTTATTTGTTTTTGTTGTCCCAAAAAAAAAACTCCATAATTGTGTTGTTTTAGCTCATTTTAAACAGCAAACATCATTTTTGAGTGTACTCTACATTTAGGCACCACTAATCACTATCATTCAAATATTCTTTAAAACTTTGATATTTTTCTGAGAGGTACAGATTGAAATTTCACCCATAAACTCATTTCTGCTGCAGCAGTTTTCATGTGATCCTTGATTTTGAAAAAAAAAGCTGCTTTAAAATCCATTAAAATGTAAAACTTTTGGTTCCACAGAAAAATAACAGCTTTTTTTTTTTTGGCTGATTTATGCCTTATTTTCCCCAGTAGGTAAGACTTAACTAATCATATTTTATCCAAATGCCAGAAGAACAAATCCTAGGTAATACCTTCTACTATGCAAAACGGTTAAATCGTAACAGCCTTACAGTTTTAACTTCTCTAATTGCAAAGAGAATCTGCTTCTTAAATACTCAAAGTCATTCGGCATGCACTGCATCTTCCCCCTTCACTTCCTGCTCTATTTATTATCTGCTGGCGGAGATGAGCCTGTGTCCTGTAATTAGTCTGACCGTTTGAGATAATGCAGATCTCAGGATGACTCTGACACTCTGCCATTACGCCTTTGACATTGTTGTCTCTGCTGTTACGCAAGAGAGCGAGTGAGAAAAGCACAGAGCGAGAGAGGGTTTGCTCTGGGCGAAGGAGGGCTCCAAGCGTCATTAAACCCCGATCTCAAAGTGTAGAAGAAAGAAGGAGGGTGACATTTTAATCTGTGGTCTGTGCTGAAGCGCAGGTCCCATACGCTGCACTACAAGAACATGCCATTATACATGCTGCTGTTTTACTGCCTCGCAATATATCAGAGGAAGATATTTGAGGATGATCAGTGATGCCAGACTGTTCAGTTGTCCCTGGACTCATATTATGCATGTTATCCACTCCTCACCTTTTAATTGTTCTCAAGGACCGAACTGAATTAAGTGCATAAGGATCTCTGGGGAAAATGCCAGTGTTTGCCTTGGAGAAGTGTTTTAAAGTGAAGAAGTTGCAGGCTAGGCAACCAGTTTACATAAATCATTTACTACTTAAGGCTGTCTGTCTGTCTGTCTATCTATCTATCCATCTTTCTATCTTGATAAACAGCGCTTGAACTGATACTTTAAAAAGAGACCCACAAAACCATTAGATGACATTACAGAATGAACTTTTACTTTGAATTTGTTTTAATTTAACAATAAGTTAAAGGTGACATTGGATGCCCATTTAACACAGTTTCTATGATTCATTTAGTCTTAATGAAAAGGGTATAACTTGCTGTTCACACTAATGCATTTTCATTTTACAATTTTTCTCAGTCACTTTGGTGCATTTCCAACAATATTATTTATATTTGCACAACAGTTAATGCATTTCTCAAAAACAATTAGTCATTTGTGCACATCATAGTAGCAGTTTCTCATTCCTTACAGCAAATTGCAAATGCTTTTGGACATGCATCAATTGCTTACATACAACTCTCTGCTGTTTGTAACATATCATTTGCTTATGTCATGTCGGTCAAAATTAACTAAACATTTGTGGATGCTGAATAGTAATTTCATATAAAACTAATAGTCGTCATTTCATTACTTGAATCATTACATGCACAAATGTTGAACTAGTTTTCAAAATCTGTCAAGCTAATTTTATTTAAAAACTTTAAATCTTTTTTTTTACTGAAAATGTCTTCTAAATTGAACAATTTCATGAATGATTTACAGACCCGTGGATATTGTAGGTTCAGTTCCAATATGTACTGCAATATTGTTTACAGTTATGCACAGCTCTACCCAAAGGAAGTTTATGTTTGTTGTAAAAAAGGGTGTATTTATTCTTTTGCACAATGCTGTGAATAAATTAGAATTGTAATGAGCAAATGCAGTAAAAATGTGTACCATTCATATTCAGTGTCTTGTACTCAGACACCTTTTCAGATTTCTAACTTTACTGTAGTTTTCAAATGGCTGTGCAAATAGTATATAGGGCTGTCTTAAGGTATTTTCAGAAAGTGTCACCAAAATCTGACTTTTTTACATTGGAAAAAATGTACAGAGTAATGTGTCATAATGAAAACATGACAAAGCCTTTTGACTATCTTGTTCATAAACAATGGTGTCAGGACTTTTCATTTTGATGACACTGACACTTTCATTGACATGAATACTTGCTTTTGAGGAATGAGCTATCTATTTTGAGCAAGTGACACGCTTCTGCAGGTTATTAACTAGGTTTTGCAGTTTGTACTAATTGTTTTGAGAAATGCATTAACTGTTGCGCAAATGTAAATAGTGTTGTGAGAAATGCACCAAAGCGACTGAGAAAAACTGTAAAACGCACAAGTTTTGTTATGGTTACACCTGGACTTCACAATACTCCATCATGTTGACCAGAAGCCAGTTGATTGTGTTTGTGTTTTTTAAAGCGTGTGATTGTGTAAGCATTAAAAGCATTTATGTACAAGAAATTATAATGTTTTTAACTTTAAGAAAGAATAATTGTATTTAAGTATACACTCACTGGCCATTTTATTAGGTACACCTTATGTCGCAGGTGAGAGATCACACGGATTTAGAGACACAGTGAAATCCACATAGGGCTGTTTATTTACAGTGCGGGGGTGAAGGAAGTGCAGGGTGTGAAGGGCGAGGTTGGCATGGTGCAGCCAAAATCCCAGTTCATGCAGGTCCGATGTGGGGAAGTGGAGTGCCAATCATGGGTAGCTGGAGAGGGGAATGCCTCATGCCATCAGTCCTAACATGCTCTCCTTTCCTCCTCCGGCATCGAGCCTTATATTCCCCTCTCCTAACGAGTCTCAGCTGGCCCCAATTGGCGTACTGATTGTGGTGAGAGAGTTGTGTCCATAGCGACACTGAAACCAAACGGGCAGGTCTGCCACATTTACTAGGACCGGGTTGGACCCACTTGTGCCTTCAGAACTGCCATAATCATTCATGTTATAGATTCAACAAGATATTGGAAAATTCCTTTAGAGATTTTAGTCCATATTGACATGATAGCATCACACAGTTGCTGCAGATTTGTCAGCTGCACATTCGTGATGTGAATCTCCCATTCCACCACATCCCAAAGGTGCTCTATTGGATTGATATCTGGTGACTGTGGAGGCCATTTGATTTCAGTTAACTCATTGTCATGTTCAAGAAACCAGTCTGAGAGGATTTGCACTTTATAACATGGCGCGTTATCCTGATGGAAGTAGCCATCTGTGGCCATAAAGTGATTGACATGGTCAGCAACAATATTCAGGTAGGCTGTGGTGTTGACACAATGCTCAATTGGTACTAATGGGCCCAAAGTGTGCCAAAAAAATATCCCCCACACTATTACATCACCACCACCAGCAGCTTGAACTGTTGATAGTAGGCAGGATAAATCCATGCTTTCATGTTGTTGATGCCATATTCTGACCCAACCAGCCGAATGTGGCAGCAGAAATCGAGACTCGTCAGACCAGGCAACGTTTTTCTAATCTTCTATTGTCCAATTTTGGTGAGCCTGTGCAAATTGTAGCCTCAGTTTCCTGTTCTTAGTTGACAAGAGTGGCACTAGGTGTGGTCTTTTGCTGCTGTAGCCCATCTGCCTTGAGGTTGGATGTGTTGTGCATTCAGAGATGGTCTTCTACATACCTCGGTTGTAACGAGTGGCTATTTGAGTTACTGTTGGATACACTGGATATTTGATCTTTTTCTGACCATTCTCTGTAATCCCTAGAGATGGTTGTGTGTGAAAATCCCAGTTTCTAAAATACTCAGACCAGCCCTTCTGGCACCGACAACCATGCCACATTCAAAGTCACCTAAATCACCTTTCTGCCCCATTCTGATGCTTGGTTTGAACTGCAGCTGATCGTCTTGACCATGTCTACATGCCTAAATGCATTGAGTTGCTGCCATGTGATTGGCTGAATAAAATTTTCTACCACAACCCAAAACCCAACCAACTTGTGGCGTAACTCCCTCCCACTTGGAGGTCCCCCGGCTGCAGCGATACCTAATAGCATGGTAAACAAACACACTTATTACCCTGTTAAAAACACCTCCATTCACAATGACGCATTTCACTTTACTGTAGGCCTCTTTGAATGATAATGAGCTGCTGCTCACCCCACCCCTCTCTGAGGCTGCATCACAAATGGATGGTAGTGATCCTTTCCTGAGGGAGCAAAACTAACACAGCACAAACACAGCCCTTAGCCGAGCCTCGAGTTACTGCTGAGACTGAGCTATTTGACCAATCAAAGCAGAGTTCGGTTTTTAGAAAGGCGTGATTTAGAGAGATCAGATCCTTTTTTATGTTTTTGTGTTGTAAACCTCTTGTGGGAGACCTCCAAAACAAAACAAGTCATCTTTAAAACAGTACAATGAGGACTTTAAAACAACTGCTCATGCTGTTATGAACAATTGATGTTAAATGGTGTAAATGGCATGTGATTCATTTAAAGCATGTAAACAGAAGTGTAGTGCATTATAATAATGCAGTGTTGGAGAGGGGCTTCCAGTGAGAATTTTATCATGGTTGTGTGTAGGTTTCATGCATGAAAGCCTGCTGTGTATGTGTGTGAGTGTGTGTGTGTGAGAGAGAGTACAGTGTCATGGATTCTGTCTCTCCTACTGTGTCTGTGCTTTTATGTGCTGCTTCGGTTGAGTTGCGCTGCTAAAAGCAAGGAGAAAGAAACAGCAGTGCTCTGGATTATTCTGTCGTTCCAGACCTCTGTGACTTACTTTCTTTCGTGACATAATGTACAATGAAAGCACTTTGAGTTAAGTGTTGTTTTGGACCCCACTTACCTTCACTTTATGGATAAAAACAGATATTTCATGTTTAAAGTAAAACCGATTAAGCGTTCAATAGTTTTGAGTTAATAAGGTTTGTACTTTTTAATGAAAGGAGTGTCTTTTTCTAACCAAGGCTGAATGTATTTGAATAAATATATGGTAAAAACCATAATGCTGTGAAATGTTATTATAGCAGTTTTATTGTATACATTTTAATCCACTACCTGACAAAAGTCTTGTCGTCGTTCCCAGTTGTAAGAGTAACAAATAATAATAACTTGACTTCTAGTTGATCATTTGGAAAAGTGGCAGAAGGTAGATTTATCAGATGAATCATCTGTTGAACTGCATCCCAATCATCACAAATACTGCAGAGGACCTATTGGAGCCCGCATGAACCCAAGATTCTCACAGATATCAGTCAAGTTATCAACAGCATGAGGTATCAAGACATTTGTGCTGTTCATTTTGTTACAAACCACAGAAGAGGGCAAATTCTTCAGTAGGATAGCGCTCCTTCTCATACTTCAGCCTCCACATCTCAGTTCTTGAAAGCAAAGAAGGTCAAGGTGCTCCAGGATTGGCCAGCCTAGTTATCAGACATGAACATTATTGAGCATGTCTGGGGTAAGATGGAGGAGGCATTGAAGATGAATCCAACAAATCCTAATGAACTCTGGGAGTCCTGCAAGAACATTTTCTTTGCCATTCCAGATGACTTTATTGATAAGGTATTTGAGTCATTGCAGAGATGTATGGATGCAGTCCTCCAAGCTCATGGGAGTCATACACAATATGAATTATTTGTCCACTGCACCATGACTTTACATTCTACTGTACTTTATTTCTGTTAAGTGACAAGACTTTTGTCTAAGCAAAGTCAGACCTTACTGTCCTAATTAAATCATTAAAAATCAAGACACGATCATATTTTATTTAGGTAAAATAAGCATAATCTAGCGCCCTTAGCCTTTCATTAAAGCCACTTCTGATACCAAATGATCAACCAGAAGTCAAGTTATAATTTGTTGTTCCTAAAACTTGGATAGACAACAAGACTTTTGTCAGATAGTGTAGGTATTTTTTCCATAAAAGATTAAATCATACTAATATAATAATGTGATGCATGCATTTTTAAAAAATATTGTTAATGATGAAAACAGTTGTGCTGCTTAATACATTTGTGGACACTGTGTATTGTCAAGATTCCATAATAATAATGGAAACATTAAAAGAACTGCATTTATTTGAAATAGATTTTTGTGTAGAAAATTTTTCTTTTCTTTTTTTTTTTTTTTTTTTTTTGATGCCATGTGAACACAAATATGATTATCCCAGGTCAAGGGACCCTCAGTCTACAATGCAAAAGTTGGTTTCTTGCTTAAGGTACCAATTTGTATTGTGATAATATAAATTATAATGTACCTATTAATCATTTTAAGTACAATTTTTGTAGTATGGTATTGAATTAAAAATGTATTATTATTATTTTAAAATCCATTTTGTATGCTTTATTTTAATCTAATTTGTATTTATGTGAATTTATTTCTTTGAATTAATTCCAAATGTAATTAAATTATGTAATCATTTATTATTTATATCGTTTTTTATTTTTATTAAAAGCTATAATTTTTATTTAATACATTTTTATTGATGTTCATTTTAGTCATTTCATGTGATAAATTAATAAACTAATTATTTTAGTTTGTTCACATTTTTATGGTTCTTATTCAAATTATTACACGGTTCCAGAACCCTGTTTAAAATCCCCTATAACTAGATACATGTTGCATCCTTTCTCATTATAAGTATCAATTCTTCTTCTTATTATTATTTTAGTTTTATTATTATTAATATTGTAGCACAAAAAAAGAGTCGTCTCTAATGAATTAATTTAATTAATGAGATTAATGAGAATCACATGCAAAATAATAATAATTATTGTCCAGATTCATTATAGTGATATAGATTATCATGGTTGTATTATTAATGGTGTTTAGCCTGTGGAGAAAGAGTTTCCAGCATTTTCTCTGACCGCATTTCAGACGCTTTCATGTTTAATGTTCCTCTCAGTACTCATCTTTTTTACCTGCCATGTTTCTCTGACCCAGTGGAATTAATCCTACACTGGAGCTTCAAAACACACACACATTTCAGACACACACATTTCTTTTTCTTGCTCACCTTTATCTTTTTGAGTCACGTGTGTGGAAGCATGTTAAATTCCTTTTTATTATTTCGTCGTCACCTTGTGGCTCCTCTTTTTTTTTTCCTCTCTCTTTTTCTCTCCTTACTTATTTTCTTCCCCTCCCTTTTTTCCCTTTGGCTCCCCTTCCTTCCCTCTTATCTTCCTGTATTTCTTCTGATATTTTATTAATATGATAATTCCCCCAGCTTGGGATGTCTAGCTGATGTTAATCAAAGACCCAACAGAAAAAAAGAAGCTGTGTAAAAATGTATCATGTCGGAGTGGATGGATAATTTCCTTAAGTTTTCTTAAAAATTATACAGGCCTTAAAATCAACATTACCAGCTATACATATTTTCTATATACTGTATATTACACAGGGCAGCAGGGTGGCTCAGTGGCTAGCTCTGTCGTCTCACAGCAAGAAGGTTGCTGGTTCGGGTCCTGGCTGGGTCAGTTGGCATTTCTGTGTGGAGTTTACATGTTCCCCCTGTGGTGGTGTGGGTTTTTTCCAGGTGCTCCTGTTTCCCCCACAGTTTAAAGACATGCGCTATAGGTGAATTTAATAAACTATGTGTGTGAATGAGTGTGTATGAGTGTTTCCGAGAACTGGGTTGCAGCTGGAAGGGCATCCGCTGCGTAAAAAATATGCTGGAAAAGTGGCGGTTCATTCCACTGTGGCGACCCCTGATGAATTAAGCGACTAAGCTGAAGGAAAATTAATTAATGAATGTAATCATTTAAACCATTTTAAAAATGGGGAAATATTTGTTGTATTTTTTCATATTATTTTATATACAGTTGACAAAATGATTAGCTCTTTTTCAAATATTATAAGAGATGTTTAACATAGTTTAATTCAGTTAATTTAGTTTAGTTAGTTAATTAATTCAGTTTAATTAAGTTTTAATTAAAAAATTTAACAACAATTTTTTTGTTTTTGCTATAATGACAGTACTTTATATTTTATTATTCAGTCTAAAGTGGAATGTACATGCCATAAATAAAAAAAATACATATTTTTATATTTTTTATATATATTTTAATTCCAGCCAAACTAAAAGAAAGAAGACATTTTCTCCAGAAGAAAAATATAATAAGAAATACTGAAACATGTCAACATCCCTATTTAAACATCACTTCAGAAATATAAAAAATATATATAAATTTGACTGGATTTTAAATGTTTACACTTTAAAAAATGTCATGACAAAAAGTCAAGACAAGTAATATTTGTATGTTGCTTTAACTTATTTTAATAAGTTATTAAGGTTTCAACTACATTTTTCAAGTTATACAAAGTTTACTTCATTTTTTTTACATTCTCTTTATTATATTTTTTACATCAGTACAAATTTAATATATTCTTTTTTCTTTTAAACAAAAAGTTGTAACATCATGTTAATATTATATGTATTAGAGAACTAAAAAAATGTAGAGAAAAGTGAGGGGAGGAGAAAAAAAAACTAAATAAGGGGGATTTGAGTTGTTTATGAGTGAAGTATTCAGCGTTGCCAGATTGGGCAGATTGTTTTGAATTAGATTTTGTGGGTAAAAAAATGACATAGTCGGGTTGACAAAATTTGGGCGGTTTTGAAACGTAAACTTTATATGCAACTTATTTAACAAAATATAACTGTGTGCTCCTACTCCATTCAGTTAGTAGTGACCAGTTCACAGCACAAACCGCGTGGGTCCACCAGAGGAGGTGAAGGAAAGTTGTATTAAAATCTGACTCCCAGACAAATCTGACTCCTGTTTACGTGCACGTGCATCACGCAGCACCTGCAGTTAAACTTATATTGGTTTATCATAACACTTGCCGATAGCTTTTTTCGCAATTGACAGCAAGAACAAACATAGAAGCGCTGTCTGATTAACAAGCAGCACCTAATTATGGTCAAAAGAATTTCAAACGCCAAATGGGATGAATTTATGCCCCATTTAGAAAGTAAAGCATAATAGGTAGTGTAATCTACTTAACATTAAGAGCAGTGTGTGGGTGAGAGGGGGCAGTGTTGTGATGTGATCCGGTTATGTTGTGGTTCTGTGACTGCTGGTGTTGGTTTGCTGTGTGATTTTAAAATTATGACAGCTAAAGAAACTAGGGGGCGACGCAGTGAAAGGTTGCTGGTTCGAGCCTCGGCTGGGTCAGTTGGCAATTCTGTGTGGAGTTTGCATGGTCTCCCTGCGTTCGCGTGGGTTTCCTCCGGATGCTCCGGTTTCCCCCACAGTCAAAAGACATGCAGTACAGGTGAATTGGGTAGGCTAAAATTATCCGTAGTGTATGAGTGTGTGTGTGTGGATGTTTCCCAGAGATGGGTTGCAGCTGGAAGGGCATCCGCTGCGTAAAAACGTCCTGGATAAGTTGGTGGCTCATTCCACTGTGGCGACCCCAGAAAAATAAAGGGACTAAGCTAAAAAGAAAATGAATGAATGAAAAGGAGCTAGGTTAATTTCTATTTAAATAAATTAAAATTAAATATTAATCTTACATTTTGGGCAGTTTTTTGTGTGTTTGGGCGAGTTTTGAACAGCTTTTGGGCTGTAAATATTCAGCTATATCTGGCAACACTGGAAGTATTCCAATAGCATTCCAAATCCAATCGATCCAATGTCAGTGTAGACATTGCCTAAGCATTTAGCAGCCTATGTAGACATTATAGTACTGTATATAATAACATGCATGTAAAGCAAGTTGAAAACGAGGGTCTTTGTTATGGCAGAGACACCATGTCATTAGCTATTTATCCACCCTCAGGTAAAGTACCATCAGCCCCTGCTCGTTTCTTCTCTCTTCAAGTCAAGCATTAGGCTCTTCAGACTCGACCGGCTCTCCAATTAACCCTCCTGTACTGGAGCATGCTTGTTACCGATGACCCGCTTCACCACGAGCTGTAATGGTGAAAGCGGATAATTTCAGGCGCTGTCGCAGGTGTCACGTTGTTGAGTGTTACGTCAGGAGAACTGAAGCCCATCAGGGATTCCTGTAGGACCATGACAGTTTCTGTGGAGGTGGATGCAGGATTGAGATGCGAGTGGGCTTTCCGTGAGGTGCGTGCGTGTGTGTGTGTGTGGGATGGATGGATATTGTGTGTAGCTAGTTCATTAGCAGGGACAGATTTAGTGATTTTAGGGCCCTAAGCATTTCCAGCCATGGGGCCCAAGTCCTGAAATGCACCCTTTCTAGTTTAATTTTTATTTATATTGTTGTTTGTTATATCACTCAATCTTCTTTTCTACATTTAAATAAATGCAATATCTACATTTTATTTAGATTTTTTTTTTGTAAAATATTTTCTTTTATAAATTTGACTGTTGGACTGCTCCATGATGGATATTTTATTTTGTAATATTATTATTACATAACAATTGTCAGTCGTGCTGCTTCTCGAGTGTAAGATCAAATTTGCACGCATATTGGGTCATTCTTATTGTCAAACCCTGCTTTTAAGAAATCTACAATTTAAAAAAGATTTCCAACTGGCCAAAGTGGCTAGTGAGAGCGGCTCTCTAACCCGCCACAGCTGAAATCCACCCGCATTTGGCGGGTTAATGCCAAGCCCTGCTACTAAAAGAGAGAAAATATACTTTAAAAACTGTATTATAAATAAATCATATAAGCTTTTGCGTATTACACAATAATACTACTGAAATTAATTTAAAAACCCGTTGATGGGCTAAAAAACAACTCTGTGGATTTCTGTGCATGCAGACTCCATTTAAGCCTACTTATAGCTACTAGTATGTTTTCCGTTCCAAAAACCGAGTACTTATTTTTAAGTACTAGTACCTATTCTAGGCGTCATGGTGGGGCAGTGGGTAGCACGATCGCCTCACAGCAAGAGGGTTGCTGGTTTGAGCCTTGGCTGGGTAAGTTGGCACTGTGTGCAGTTTGCATGTTCTCCCCGTGTTCACGTGGGTTTCCTCCGGGTGCCCCAGGGTGTTTCCCACAGTCCAAAGGCATGCACTACAGGTGAATTGGGTAAACTAAAATCGTCTGTAGTGTATGTGTGAATGAGTGTGTATGGATGTTTTCCAGTGATGGGTTGCAGCTGGAAGGGCATCCGCTGCGTAAAACATATACTGGAAAAGTTGGTGGTTCATTCCGCTGTGGCGACCCCAGATTAATAAAGGGACTAAGCAGAAAAGAAAATGAATGAATCAGTACCTATTCTAAAGATAATAGTACTTATTTATTAGATAATAGTTCTTATTTATTAGGTACTGGTACTTATAGTTACATAGTAGTTCATATTTGATAGAAATGAGTACCTACAGTAGTTGTTAGATATAGTATGTGTTTTAATAGTAACTTTTCTATAGTTATAGTTTTTTTGCCCCTGACCTCTATGGTAATCTGTCATTAAGATATCAGCCGTTTAGTTTTGAGTAGTACATCTTCCATTTGTGTACTTATTTACTAGATTATGATTGCCAGAAGTCTCGACTAATTGACATTGACTACGTTTACTTGGACATGAGTAATCGAATTCTAAATAAGACAATAATATGATTAAGGTGTTTACATGAGTTGATTTTTGAATGTTCCTTTCATGACGTTTTACGTTATAGCACAATTCGATTAACCTCATTGCGTCATCACACTGTCCACATTTACGCTGGAGTTTTATGTAATTTCGGGTGCTTCATTTTTAAATTGTCGACTTTAACTGCAGTTTGGCACTTTCACTTTCATTCAGAAACATTTCATGCATGCCCCCTGTGACAAACGAGATATTGGATGTGAGGAACTGCTGGAAGAGTGTTGCTTTAATGGAATTTGATATCACACACCGTATGGGGGGAAAAAACTACGCATTTCATGATGCAGGTGTCTGTGGCCCTTCACTGACTTGGTAGTTGCAGAGAATAGTGTCAAACAGTTGTGTGTGTATAGACTATACTGTCGCAAAATACATCAAAAATCCTATACTACAGTAATAGTTTGATTAAAGGCCAGCTCACACTGTGAGATTTTTTTTTTATAATCCTGAATGGTTGTAGCATGTCGGACTGCACAAACATAGCTCTCATGTCACACTGTATGATCTCAGCCATCATAAAGTCAGACTGAACGACAAAAAACGCTCCCGGAGTTTGACGTCATCCACCCACGACCCTTTCACTATCATGCGCTCTGAAATGATTCCTCACAGCAAATGTAAACAAACTGTAGCGGCAATTTTGCACACAGCATGACTCAATCATAAAAGCAGGAAGAAAAAAACAGTTTTGTCATTTAAATTGTCGCATGAATCGCATCATCAAATTCGGAGCTCCTATTGGTTCTTAGATTGACGCTCAACGCGTTTTAAGTGTCTGAAATCTTCTGACGCTGCCAGAACTTCATCGGAGAGAAAATCTGATCGCAACGGGCACAAAGCGGCTGTCTGTGAACATGTCAAATCAACGATCAAAGACCACCGATTTTAGCCCAGGATTTCTGGAATCTTTTAGGATTTCCCAAATGTGTCTCAGATGACAAAATTGTGGCTGAAATCTCAGTGTGAGCAGGGCTTAAGGTGTTTACATGTCTGGACTGCACTTCAATAATGCGATTAAAATCGGCAGACTCCACATGTCTTAATCCGATTTCTGTTTAGTTCGATTATCACCTTAATCTGATTAAATTAATCAAAAATTGCTGTTTACACAGTGGACTCTTAATCAGAGCATTGTCTTAATCGTATTAAAATCAGATTATTGATTTCCATGTAAACGTCCTCAGTGACATTTTAAAAATGTCCATTTCCAGCTAACATTTGAGGGTGTTTGTGCATGTTCATAAACACAGCTGATTTACCATTGTGTTCACGTGCTCAACATATATGACTGTGATTGGCTCTGAAAGTCATCACTTCAAGCTTGAACACAGTTACCCAGACAATGGAGCATTTAAAAGCCGCGTCTATCAGCTGATCCATGAGTGGATAGCTTATATATCTGCTCATATAGGCAATACTGTTATAGGCAGTAACCCTCCATTTTCACCACTTGCATACAATTCTCCATTCATTTTTGTCTAGGGCCCCTTAGAGCCAAGAATCAGCTCAGTGTATAGGCATCAAAGACTATAGAATGCACAAGACATGACACTTGTATAGTTTTAAATGGGGAAAAGTGTAACTATCATGATGGCGATTGAAGCCCCGCCTTTTAGTACAGGAGCCAATCAGTGATCGCTATATGGGGAATAAAGCCCGCCTTCTAGTACAGGAGCCAATCAGCGATCGCTTTAGAATAACAACTCTCCGAGGGAGGAGCTCGAACCAGATGTAAGTTTCTGCAGATTTTGTGTGATATGAACATTTAGAAATTAAACTAAATACATTTGTTGTTTAATTTTATTGGTTATTTATAGGGCCAGACGGAATCTGCAGAAGGTTTTTGCTATTTCTGCGGAGAATTATGGTAAAAATCTGCGGATTTCTGCGGAATTATTTTAGAAGTATCATAACTAAAACCTTAAAATGTGAAATAAAAAAATATCTTTTTAACTTTTATTTAATGTTTAAAATGCAAATGCTATTAGATTAACAGTAAATAGTTAACTGTAAATAAATAAACAGAATTAATGATGGGCTAAAAATCTGCGGAAATCTGCAGAAAATCTGCGAAAAATCTGCGGAATTCTGCGCGTGCAGATTCCGTGTGGGCCTAGTTATTCATAAATGAAATGTAATGGTAAGCTTGGCAAGTAGTTTTGGAGAATTTGATGTTTCCCCATTCAAACAGACTGCCCGAGCATACTGCCCAAGAGGCGTTTCAAAGATGGCTGCCGAGCGAAATGACTTGCCTTAAAGGGACTTTGATAGGCATTCAAACGGGATAATGTACATCTAGCCGGTTGTGCCTGTGTCATTAGTTTCAGCAGCTGTCATTTGAGAATAGCATACCATGAAGTGTCATGATTGATCAATAAGAATTATTCCAGAGAGCCGTGTAATAAAAAGGAAAAATCACTATTAGCTAATGAATAAGTGCTAGTGCTTCATGCAAAAGATAAGTAAGCCTGTATTAGTAATGTGAAAATAGACACTTTTACGTTTTTATAGATTGAATGTTAAAACGGCCTGCCATAAACTGCAAATATTAGTCTGTGTGGCGAAAATGGGTTCAGCCGAAGCGTATTAAGGACTCATTCGTCATGTCTCCTACAAGATTGAATCAGCTTCCCAAAAAGCAATGACTCACCCTGAGATTTACACAGTTGCGAGTGCCAGAGCTGGCGTATGCTGAACAGAATAAGCTGTTGTTTGCTTATTATCAAGGCGTCCATTTGCGCTTCTGAAAGTCTCTTCAGTTATGCTGGCCTCATTATTTATTTAAATAGTAATCGGACATTCTGATTGGTTAAGTCATTTCCCATGATTCTCAGCTGGAGTCATCGATTGTTGCTGATGGTCTTCCCTTCAGGCCTGAACTAATTAGTGTTTCTCTTTCTGTCTCTTTGATTCCTGCTGTTTACGATGGGCCAGTGGTGACAAATATTTCCTTTGGGAAGCGATGTGACGTTCACTTCTCAGTTTTTATCCGTCTTTTCGCGCTCTCTGTTTCTGACACTCTTTTTATAGCTGCCTGTGAATTAAGTGTCAAATTAGTGCTTGTTTTGATGTGCTGGTATGAATGAGGTTTTGGAACATCTCTCGGGGTTATCGAGCTACATCATATGAGCCTTTAATTCAAGGAAATCTAAGTAGTTTTTCCTTTATAGTTCAAACAAATATGCAAACCAGTGCCATGCTTTGCTCATTTGAAACAGTTTTACATTAAATTGTTCATTTATTATGGTGGCTTGAGAAAGACAATATACTGTTATACTACATAAACTTCTTCTTCTTCTTTTTCTTCTTCTTCCTCTTCTTCTTCTTCATAGGCTAATTTAAAGAACTCATCTCCTCCGAGACCATTCATACTACAACCACCAAACTATCTCCAAATCTCCAAACTATACTGAATTAAGTTGCTCTATCTTTTCCAACTGCTCCGACTTAAGGTTTTCAAAAAACTGTCCTGGAAAATTCGAAAAAGTCCCATTGACTTAACATTGGACCAAACTTGGTGACCTCATAGCTTTGCGCCAGACTGTCATACAGACTGTCATACCAATCTGCCAATCACTGATGACCTTTCAACGTACTAGCCACACCCTAGCAACCACTTATGGCACCCTTCTACCCCAACTACTCAGAACACCTTAGCAACCACCAAGCAATGACTTAGCAATCACCTAGCAATCACTCAGAACACCCTAGCAACCGCCTAGCAATGCCTTAGCAACAACCTAGAACACCCTAGCAATTGCA
>CAIGQZ010032312.1:15430498-15446903 GCA_903798205.1 Danio tinwini
TTAAATATTTCCCAAACGATGTTTAACAGAGTAAGGAAATTTTCACAATATGTCTTATAATATTCTTCTTCTGGAAAAAGTCTTATTTGTTTTATTTCGACTAGAATAAAAGCAGTTTTTATAAAAAAAAACAAAAAACATTTTAAGGTCAAAATTATTAGCCCCTTTAAGCTATATATTTTTTTGATAGTCTACAAACCATCATTATACAAACCATCGTTATACATTAACTTGCCTAATTACCCTAACCTGCCTAGTTAACCTAATTAACCCACTTAAGCCTTTAAATGTCACTTTAAGCTGTATAAAAGTGTCTTGAAAAATATCTAGTAAAATATTATTTACTGTCATCATGACAAAGATAAAATAAATCAGTTATTAGAAATGAATTATTAAAACTATTATGTTAAGAAATGTGTTAAATCTTCTCTCCGTTAATCAGAAATTGGGGGGAAAAAAACATGGGGGGCTAATAATTCAGGGAGCTAATAAAGAAACTTAAGCTATAGGTGTTATTCGCCAAACGAATGATTTTATATGGCTACAGAAGGCATTGTAGGCTACTTCACTTGTGTTCCAATGATCAAAACACAAGCGCACACATGACTGGTTCCATGATTACTGTCATTAGCCTAAAATAAGCTACAGTACATCTATTTTTGTTGTACATTCATTTATTCATTTTCAGCTTAGTCCCTTTATTTATCAGGGGTCGCCACAGTGTAATGAAGCGTCCACTTATCCAGCATAAGTTTTACACAGCGGGTGCTCTTCCAGCTGCAACTCAGTACAGGAAAACATCAATACACACTCATTCACACACATACATTACGGAAAATTTAGTTTATTCAGTTCACCTATAGCGCAAGTCTTTGGATTGTGGGGGAAACCCACGCAAACACAGGAAGAACATGCAAACTCCACACAGAAATGCCAACTGACCTAGCTGGGTCTCGAACCAGTGACCTTCTTGCTGTAAGGCGACAGTGCTAACCACTTGAGCCACTGTGCCGCTCTGGCTTTTGTTTTTTGTTTTTTTGTTTTTTCACTGTTTCATAGTGGAGCCACAGGTGTTTTATGTGTCTCTGTCTTTAATGCTGCCATTTGGTGTTACTTTAACATTCTAAATTTATAATTTAATGAAAAATGACTGACTTCTGTGTGGAGTTCCTCCGGGTGATCTAGTTTCTCCCACAGTCCAAAGACATTGTTCGTAGTATGTGAATGTAAAAGTGTATGGGTGTATCCCAGTGATGAGTTGCGGCTGGAAGGGCGTCTGCTGTTTAAAACACATGCTGGATAAGTTAGTGGTTCATTCCACTGTGGCGACCCCACATTAATAAAGGGACTAAGTCGAAAAGAAAATGAATTAATGAATAATGACTGGTCAAAATATAGAATGAAACGGAAAAAAATTTCTTAAAATGAAACAAATATCTGGGTTGCAGCTAGGAGGGCATCCGCTGCGTAAAACAAATGCTAGATAAGTTGGCGGTTCATTCGGCTGTGGCGACCCCAGATTAATAAAGGGACTAAGTCAAAAAGAAAATGAATGAATGAATGAAACAAATATCTTAAACTCTCATATCAAGTTGGTTCATTTTGCATTAGCGCTGTTATATATTCATGTAGGTTTATATAGCCCAACATTATCTAACATGAATTATTTTTACATTTTCTGAGAAGTGAACTGTACATGTGTTTTCAACAACCAGACGCATTTAAACCTATCCGAATTCATCTGGAAACCACCTCCTCATGTGGTTTAAGTGATTTGAGGATTTATATTTTTCTCCAATGCATTTCGGAGGCCATTTACACCTGTCCTTTTCACAATTACATAGCTATCCAATCAGAAATAAACGTATGAAGTGACCAGGTGTAAACAGCCCCTTTGACACAGTAATGTTATCTGAAGTGCAGATATTACAGCAGAATTCAGATTTAATCTTAGATTTATCTGTCTTATGTGTGTGTTTGTATTGATGGCTTTTATTATTTTTATCTCCAGGATCATGAGCATGCCACGTTTGATGATATTTTGGGTATGTACAACAAAATGTGTGTCTGTGTTTGTTTGTATGTGTGTGTTTGTGTCTGTTTGAATCTTTTATTTCGGTGTGTACCATATGACAGTGTTTTTTTAATTGATTTTTACATAAAAAAACTATTGGGCTTGTGATAAATGCCACTGGATCAGTGAAAAACCTGGATTTGTAGTGTGGCTTTGTAAAAAAAAATGAGACTATTCAGTGTGTTTTCAAATCGAAGAGAATCAAATCAAAGTTTATTTCTAGAGCATACTTAATTACGACCTTTGGTCGACCAAGGTGCTGTACAATAGCAGAGCAGATAAACACAGCAAATACACTACAATTAAAAACAACAATATAAAACAATAGTAACAACAGTAAAAATTTCCAAGAAAGAATCAATTTAATATAGCCTAAAACCGTCATTAGAGAATTTTAAATGCACTCCAAAAAGATGAGTCTTTAACATTAATTTAAAAATAGATAGAGTGAGTGCGATTCTGATTTTTAATGGTAACTAATTCCAGAGTTTCGGACCCACAACTGCAAAGGCTCTACCGCCCCTGCAATTGAGACGAGATCGAAGTATTTGCAATAGATGGCAGTTGGAATTTGATCTAAGCGATTGGGTTTGGGCCTTAATAGTGATCAGATTAGAAAGATACAGTGGCACTAGGTTATGCAAAGTTTTATAAACAAACAGTAAAATTTGATAATCTATTCAGAAATTAACTGGCAACCAATGTAGTGATCGCCACATTGGTGTTATATGGTCATATTTGTGGCTACTCATGAGCAAACAGGTGGGCGCATTTTGGACCATTTGAAGTCTAGAAATAGAAGATGATGGTAGACCAATTAATAAAAATTACAATAATCTAATTGCGTGGAAATAAAGGCATGGATAGCTGTTTCCAAACTCCTCCTGCTTAGGAAGGGTTTCACTTTGGCTAATCGTCGTAGATGATAGAAACTTGAACTTACTGTTTTACTTATTTGTTTGTCAAGTTTTAGACTACTGTCTTGTAGAAACCCAAAGTTTTTAACTTCAGAGGTGAGGTAACAGTTTAATACACCAACATCAGTAGGTTTTGCTAGAATTTTGTGGAGGAACAAAAAAAAATCATTTTGGGTTGTTTCTTCATTTAAAAGCATAAAGGGTAACACTTTATAATAACTACACACTATGAATCATTTATTAAGCATTAGCATCTAGTGAATTCATTATTTGTTAAGCATTAACTCTACATCAATAAACGTTAGTAAGCAGTTAATAACTGCAGCTACAAACGCTGTACTTTTGACTTATAAACACATTTATAATGTGCTTAATAATTGTACTTTCATAATTTGTGACTAATTGATTTTTCATTACTAAATTAGGTATTGCATTGTTTACAACCCATTTGTATTTAAGAGTAGTTGGAGGTTTTTAAGATCATTCAGAATGAGTTAGTAAATGGTTAATAAACTATTGAAATTAACATTGATATATCTTATTATTCAGGCATATAGTAATGGTTACTATGTATGTTAATAAATGCTTTATTAACACAACTTCATGCAGTTTTGTGACCTAATCTAAAGTGAGGACAATTTATGCTTTGTAAATCCCTTATAAATGACAATTAAAGGCTTAGTATTAAATGAACAATAATCTTTGCCATCTTATCTAAAAAGTAGAATTACTGTAAAGTTTAATCATTGCTGAATAACAGAAGTGTCAAAGTATGAAATAAAATTAGATAAAACAACAACAATATAATACATTAACAATATAATAAGGTGTGATTTTTAAACTGTACAGTAATTTTATTTCTGTTAAGATTGCAAAGATTTTTTTTATTTGATACAGTTTCATTTGTGTGTCTATAAATTAATAAAAATGAATAATGTTGTTTATGTACTTTTTTCCTGTTTAGAATTTAACTGAGCCTTTAATTGTCATTTATAAGGGATTATTTATTAAAGCATAAATAGTCCTCACTAGATTAGGTAACAAAACAGGATGAAATTAAGTTAATAAATCATATATTTACAAAAAAAATTACCTATTACTATATGCCTGAATAATTAGAATTATAAATGTTAATTTGAATAGTTTATTAATCATTTACTAACTCACTCTGAATGGTTTTTAAAAATCACCAACTATGTTTAAATAACTGGTTTGTAAATAATACAATACTTAATTTTGTAATGAAAAATAAATCATTAACAAAGTATGGAAGTACAATTATTAGGCACATTATAAATGCGCTTTTAAGTGAATAATACAGCATTTGTAACTTCAGTTATAAACTGCTTACTAACGTTTATTAATGTAGAGTTAATGCTTAACAGGTAATGAATTCACTATTTGCTAATGCTTAATAAATGGTTCATATAGTGTGTAGTTATTATAAAGTGTTACCACATAAGGTAATCGATGAGCCAGAGTTTAATTTCACAAAGACAATCTTTTAATCTCTTGATGGTTAAACTATAATTTTTTTGGATAGGTATATAAAGCTGTGTATCATCTGCATTGCATTTATACATAATTCCAAAATTTCTCATAATAGTTCCTGAGGACTGCAAGAATCGATCCCTGTGGAACACCACAAGTCAGCTCTTCATTAGAAGAATCACAATTGAATGAATAATTAATGATTTTTTTTTCTGTTTTTAATCAACAGTGGGTATACAGTAGTAATGCTTATTTGGCCATATGACATGCAAACCACAAACAAATCATGATAACTATTAAAAATTGTTAATTAGAGCCAGTAATAGATTTAGTAATATTAATCGATTTCATTTAGCATTGCATTAAAAGTAAGGGTTAATCAATGGCTTTTCGTGTGTTTAAGGATGCACAATGTGGAGGCAAAGAACCACTCAATGCCAAGCACATTTAAAATCCTTTCACACACAGCAAGCTGTTGATTATTCTGCTTATTCCATAGTCATTTGCCAAGTTTAAACATCTGTGTCCTCAAGATCACACAGATGAATGAAGGCTCCGACAACAAAAGTTGAAAAAAACAACCCAAGGGTCTGTCAAAAAAGCACAAAACCAGCCCAGTGGCCAATCAAAACTAGGCCAATGATATGAAAACTCAAAATATGATACTGAACATTCATAAAATACATGTTTTACATCACTGTATGCATTATAAATAGGGTTTTCCACTCCAAACTTAGAAGAAAATGGTCAGATTGAAAATTACCAAAGCAAACTTTTTTTTTCAGTGGATTAACTTGCATGGATTAATTGTTCACCTAAAGAATAACAATATACGCTAGCAAAATAAACATAGTTAATATTGATTTTACATTGACTTTAAATTGGAGATGTTTTAAAAATCTAAAATAAAAAGGTCTTGATTAAATTGGATATCACATTATTTTAATGGTCCCTTTAACACATTTTGTTAAATTTAAGTTACATTACATCTACATGCCAGCTATTTCTCAGTAGATTATAAGTAGACCGTTAGGTTAGGGTTAGTGTTAGTGTAAGTTGACATGTACTTTCAAAGATAGTTATAATCAATTAAATGTCTGTTGAAGTAGCAGTATCAGCAGATATTAAGCAGACAGTTTACTAATACTCAAATGAGAAGTAATTGGCATGTAGTTGCAATGCAAATTTTAGTCAACAAAATGTGCAATAGCGACCATTAAAATAAAGTATTACCTTAAATTGTAAATAGACTGACCTTTTCTGTAGATGATATACTTAGTTATAATTTAACAACAATCCTGTATAGAGTCCTATTTACCATAGGAACGAAAACAGCATATATTGTAAAATATACATTTGGTAGAGTTAAATGTTTCAATGCAACCATATAAATATAATATATGGAACATGTCAAACTTTCAACCCACAGAATAAAAAACAACCTGTGTCGAGTGATTAGAATACTGTTTTAACTAACTATATTGTATGGAAGTACAGTGATTTTGGATGCAGCCTGACTGGAACTACTGTGCATTAAACAATTTTATTGCACGCCTTTCAGCCAATCATAATCAAGAATATTTTCTCATTGTTAAAGTGTGTTGATTCTCTTCAGATTTCATCAGTCAAAATATTTCTGCATTATATCATATTCATAGACTGGATTACCTTAATTTTATACTCTCAGATAAAAATTATTTATGTGTCATATTATTAAATTAAATGTCATGGTTGTCAGCATTACCCGTACACTCTGGCACTCCTAATTAACATTATAATGATATTTCTTTACTTTTTTTAAAATGTCAAAATGCCAGTACACTATCTGGCAAAAGTCTTGTCTTTGATCCCAGTAGTAAAAGAGCAACAAATACTAACTTGACTTCTAGTAGATCAGTTGGAAAAGTGGCAGAAGGTAGATTTTTCCAATGAATCCTGTTGAACTGCATCCCAATCATCACAAATACTGCAGAAGACCTATTGGAACCCGCATCACCCAAGATTCTCATAGAAATCTGTCAAGTTTGGTGAAGAAAAAACATGGTTTGGGGTTACATTCAGTATGGGGGTGTGCGAGAGATCTGCAGAGTGGATGGCAACATCAAGACATTTGTGCTGCCCCTTTACATTACAATCCACAGGAGAGGGCAAATTCTCCAGTAGGATAGCGCTCCTTCTCATACTTCAGATTACATATCAAAGTTCCTGAAAGCAGAGAAGGTCAAGTTCTTCCATGATTGGCCAGCCAAGTTACCAGATATTACCATTATTGAGCATGTCTGGCGTAAGGTGGAGGCATTAAAGATGAATCTAAAGAATCTTGATGAACTCTGGGAGTCCTGCAAGAACGCTTTCTTTGCCATTCCAGATGACTTTATTAATAAGTTATTTGAGTCATTGCAGAGATGTATGGATGCAATCATCCAAGCTCATAGGAGTCATACACAATATTAATTCTTTTTCCACTGCACCATGACTTTATATTCTATACTGTACTTTATTTCTGATAGGGGACAAGACTTTTGTCTAAGCAAAGTCAGACCTTACTGTCCTAATTAAATAATGAAAAATCAAGACATGATCATATTTTATTTTGGTAAAATAAGCGTAATCTAGAGTACTTTGCCTTTCATTAAAGCCACTTCTGATACCAAATGATCAACTAAGTCAAGTTATTATTTGTTGTTCCTAAAACTTGGATAGGCTACGAGACTTTTGTCAGGAAGTGTATATCGCAATATCCCTAAAATGAACAAAAATGATGTGCAAAATATAGTTTTCAGTCTGGCTGCATTTCAATTTCCACAACCATTATCCAATAAAAGATGTTGTTTTTGAGGAAAAGGTCGTTTTAAAGGTCTTAGATGTCAACTCGTGCATACTCTCTGTAAAATCTCATGGTCGTCCTGATGGTCTGTTTTGTTTCATGTGCAGAGGAGATTGAGAAGAGATTGACAGCCTACAGAAGGGGCTCTAAAATCTGGCGAATGCTGATCTTCTGTCAGGTGAGAGAAAAACAAGGCGTCCAAACCCACACAATGACAGAAAATAAGACTGTAAGTGCATTTGAGTGAATCGGCAGCAGCTAGTCATGCACTGCTGCGTTTGATGTTGGTTTGTGTTCAGACGGACAGAAATTCTACTACAGTAGTCTCTTTTTTTTCTCAGTGCATGGTTTCTGATCTCCTGTTGTTTAAGTTTGATGTTATGTAAGGTTGTCATTTTGTGTCTTAGGGAGGCCCAGGGCACCTCTACCTGCTGAAGAATAAAGTGGCCACGTTTGCCAAGGTAGAGAAAGAGGAAGACATGAGCCAGTGAGTGGAATCTACGCTTTTCTTTTCTGTCACTTTATTACTTCAGTGTTTCAAGGAGTCCTATTATGTCCTTTTTACAAGATTTGACATATGAAGTCTCGGGTGTCTCAAGAACACACTTTTGAAGTGTCAGCTCAAAATACTTCATAGATGATTTTTAAAGCATGCTTTAATGCTGCTTTTTGGGTCAAAGCAAGCTGCTTTTGTGTTTGGATTGTTGCATTGTCAAGGTCACGCATGACAAAAATAAATAGATTTTGTTTTGTCGTCATTCAAAATGCACGTGGTTAAACATTTATTTGTTTTCCATGGACCTCTTGTTATAAAACCTGCAGTGCTAAATTTTTGAGCCAAATCCTAAAACTGCCCTGTAGTGCTACTGTTCTTATGGAGACCCAGAAGGGAAATGATGGTGGGTAGGAGAAAGGGAGAAAAAAAAATATTTTTTTATGTTTTTGCGTTCCCTCGCAAAGATGTTTTGCGTTTCCTCGCAAAACTGTTGTTCCCCAAACACTTCCTGTTCACTTCATACATGTCAACTCTCCCGTTTTTGCCAGGATACTCTTGTATTTTACCATTCTATCCCACTATCATTAAGTATTTTCCATATTTCTTCCATTTTTTTAATCCTGAAAGCACGTTGAAATGTCTGCATTTACTTTCTTTCCATTAAAGCTGTGCGATGATCATCGCCCTTCATATGCAACCATGTGCTTTGTATGATAAACTGATCCCTGATCAGCTTCTGTACATGCCATTTAAAGAGGCATTCGGGTGTGTTTAAACAGACAAATACACTTAATAATATGTAAACATGTCCGTCCTGCGTGTTTTATTTTAAACACAACTAATTTTCTCTTAAATGAGCACAAACAGTTTATTAAATGCTTTCATTATAGATCTGCGCATTCTTAAAGTGGCACCTCTGTTATCAAACAAAACTAAACGAAAGATACATTTGCTGCTCTTTACTTGTTTGATAACAGATGTGTCACTTTAAATGGCGTGTACAGAAGCTGATCTGGGATCAATTTATCATATGCTGCTGTCAGTCAGCACTTATACATGCATTGGCTGATTCAGAGGTTGCATATGAAGGGTGATTATCGACGCACAGCTGTAATGGAAAGAAAGTGAATGCTGACATTTTTATATTCATTTCAACTTGCTTTCAAGATTAAAAATAAGGGAGAAATATGGGAAAATACTTAATGATAGGACAATAGCGGGATAGAATGGTAAAATGCGGGAGAATCCTGGCCAAAATGGGATGGTTGACATGTATGAAGTAAACAGGAAGTGTTTGTAGAAAAACAGTTTTGCGAGGGAACGCAAAACATTTTTGAGAGGGAATGCAAAAACTAAAAAAAGTATGTTTTCCTATCAGCTTTTTTTTTCTCCCACCTATTTTTTTTTAACCCATACTTAATTACAACTTTTATGAATTAAAAAAAAATATTAAAACCATTAATAAATACATCAGGCCTAATTTTACAAGGAGCTATTTTAGTGAATGGCAATCTTTTTTCATCCATATTTTTTTAAAACATGAAATTGATATATTTTGTCACTGAAAAGCCATGTCCTCTGGAGTAACACTATATGCTCATTTTAAATCAGCAATTAGTTCCATTGAAGATGATGTGACTGAAACCTATGACATGCACCTGTTATGTTTTGCAGCATAATTTTTTTTTACATATTTAACTTTTTTGAATATGCTATAAAATTAAGTTTTGTTGTCTTTTGTCACCCCTATTTATTAAAAATGTCCAACAAGTTGTGAAAAAATTATATAAAATAAATAGTATTATATGAAGATAAGTGTCCGACAATGAAGATAAATTGCTCTTGTGCTATTTGTATATTAGTTATATGTTATATGTTATTTGTTTTTCTTCATTTGTGCTATATGTCAGGGGTTCCCAAACTTTTTAGCCCGCGATCCCCGAAATAACAATGCCAGTGACTCGCGACCCCCACTATCTTCTGAGGTGCTTATAAATATCCAAATATTGAGCACACAACAATAGGCCTATATAAACACAAGCATATTGACAACAGAAAAAAGTAGAACAGTCTAACAACCATGTCATTTTTATAGTCATTTATTAGCTTGTTTAGTTTAATATTAACCTCACATAATGAGACTGGTGGGCACAATGTTTTCAGCACAAGTCTATTTTTGGTTTAATTTTGGAGACTGCCGCTCATGTTCAGTTTTGGCCTGTATTTATTTTTGCTGTATTAGATTGCCATAAAAGTGTGACAGTTTAACCTGGTGCTATAAAATCAATCTGCCGCAGCTGATGTTATTGTTGTGTTCTCAGTCTAATGTAAACACACCAATTCTATAAAAAAAAATGTAAAGGCTGATGGCTTTTTATTTGCATTTTGTTGTTTTTTTATGTAACAACTATTTTTATTTTCTGTGGGTTATGGATAAAATATGGTAAAATATGGTAATAGTTTAATATAATTAATTTGACTTCTGGAAATCACCAAGCGACCCCCTTTCATTGTCTCGTGACCCACTTTGGGAACCGCTGCTATATGTCACAGCATTTTTACAATACAGTTCAGTTAAAATGTAAAATAATAGTGACCCTTATATTTTCTAAAACACCAGACTTAAAACTACATAAATATATCTATTTTTGTTTCATAGAATAATCATTATTTTAGTGTGTATTTGTCAACTACTCATTTGTCTCTTTAAATGCAAATGAGCTGCTCATCCCAGCCCCTCCCCTGTCCAGTAGAGGGTGGAGCATTTGCTGCTCGTGCCTCAGTTATTCTGACAACAACAAACAAAACATTGTCATGCCTTTTCAGTGTAAAGCTTTGTCAGTTTAAACTCCTGTTATACTTCAGGTGAGGTGGAAAAAAAACTAACTGGTGTGATGCCATTTTGATCTAAATCACATCAAAAACAAAGTTTGTTTCACTAGTTTGAAACAACTGCCAAAGTGAAGAGGGTTTTTATTTTGACTGGATTTTTGCTGTATTTCTTAAAGCACATAATTCAACAGGAAATATTAAAAAAGAAACTAATATTTGGTTTATTAGCTTTAAATAATACATATATAAAGAATAACTCCCTTTGGAGTGGAACTGTTTTGTTTAAACAGCAACATACTTTGTACACTAACATAATATACACACTAATGGGTGTTGAAAAAAGCGGTAACATTACAATAAGGTTGTATTAGTTAATGTTAGTTAATGCATTTACTAACCTGAATAAATAATAAATAATGCACTTATTGTGATATTTGTTCTTATTTGAATAACATTGGTTAATAAAAATAAATTTGTTCAGTATTAGTTTGTGTGAACTCACAGTGCATTAACTAATGTTAACAAGCATGAATTTGGATTTGAATTAAGTGTGCCAACATATAGCACCAAGGTACTCATGGCATCCCGAGTTTGATTCCCTGCTCGAGGTCCTTTGCCGATTCTGGCCCTCTCTCTGCTTCCCATGTTTTCCTGTCAAATCTCTACACTGTTCTATCCATTAAAGGTTAAAACCCCCTAAAAAATAACTTAAAAAATAAAATAAGATAAATGCTGTACATGTATTGCCCAATGTTAGTTCATGTTAGTCAATACATGAGTGAAACCTTATTGTAAAGTGTGACCAAAAAAGCACAGTTTTGTTCTATATAATAACTATTATCTGAGGGTTTTGCTCTTGTGTTTGTGGTGTACATGCAGATTTTGGAAACGCCTGAGCCGGTTTATGAGTAAATTAAATCCAGAGCCGAACCTGATCCACATCATGGGCTGCTACGTGCTGGGCAATCCGAATGGAGAAAAGGTACGATATTTCAAGTTCTGCAGTATTTATGTAGTATGTGTACCATGACTTTCTGCATTATATTTAGAAATGGTCCCTGTGGGCCCTGCCGAGGCCATGTTCAGTGCTCATCTCTTTAGACACAGACATGCACCAGCTCCATCTCTCCATTTTTCTATACAACACCTCTCTGTCTGTCACCATCATGCCTTGACAGTCTTTTTCCTCAGTTATGTAACTTAAAATAACTCTTTCCTGTCCAGCACTGCATATATTCTTGGGCTAAATAGCATAGACTGTAAAAAACAAAGGATTCCTTCCATTGTGACACCCTGGTGTCAAATTACACTCAAATTCCCGAGAACTCCAATGACAAGCGTTTTTGTTGCATAAAAAATGGAATTAAAGCAAATGTATAAGAAAAACAAACACACGAACATGAATATAATATTATATATATATCAATGTAATAAGAACTACGTATACACAATGGCAGAAACCATCTTTCTGACAAAATGTAATTTTATCTCACATCCCATTTGTTCGCAAAAAGATCAAATCTAAATGCTTTGGCTTCTGTTTTCAGGTTGTGGAGGAATAAAACATTTTTTAAAGTTCTTGATCATAAAATAATCATTCAAATGCATCACATTTCACCTAAAATATTCAGTCGCACACAGAGTTGGCTGTAACGCGTTAATTACGTGTCTAATTACATTTTTTAGGAACTCAGTAATGTAACGAATTACATTTAATATTTGTGTAATTTGATTACAGTTACTAAAGTCAAAGTAATTGCATCACTTATGTTACGAATTTGGTCTTTATAAGAAAAAATGCTTCTTAAAAATCACATTTTGCGCTGCACAGTCAGTTAATAAGCATGTGCTTTTAAATATCTGGAGAACAAGAGCTAAAATGGTTGCTGTCGAGTGATTATTTCTGTGGAAATACAGACATTACTTTGATTTCATTGAGTGTAAAAACAAAAATATTGCTGTGAAATGCAGTCTCCATATGTCCAGTCTCTAAAGCAATTTCGACTACTTTAATCTCGATCAGCAACTTGTTCAAGCACTTGAATAAAAAGCATTCTATGACAATACTTGTCACCAAGGAGGACACCGGCACCCAAAAACACAGCAGCCCAAATTGTATTTTTTGCAGGATCGGGATTAAAGGTACTGTATCTTCTGAATGTGAAGTGAAGCGTAGCTGCTTATGGGGCCATTCACTTATTGCGTCTTTTGCATAAGTTCGTTATTTCCAATGGAGGCGTGCGTATTGGCAGCGTATAGTGTGCGCTCGCATTTTCCAGGCCATCAATTGAAAACTGTGTCACGTGACAAGAACTGACCGATCAGCTTTGTACTTGATATGGAATATACACATTTCAGTAGTCTAATTACCTCAGACAAACACAGAACACCCAAACTCTGCAGTGCTTTTTCATACTATGGATGCCAATGGTTACAGGTATCCAGTTTTCTTCTAAATGTCTAAAATAAAAAAAGGTTTGGCACAAGTGAATGATGAGAGAATTTTAAGTTTTGGGTGAACTCTTTTGAATATGTCAAGCTGTTATTATCAACTCATTATTTTTCAGTGAAAATTAATTTACTGAAAGAGCTGCAGTTTATATTGTAGTTTATAGGCATATTTTATGTTTAAAAAGTAACTTCAAAGTAAAATAATTAGTAATCTGATTACTTTTAACTTTGAGTAATTACTAATGTAATCAGATTACAATTTTCCAGTAGTAGTCAGTCATATAATGTATATATTAAAAAAGACTTGAAAATAACAAAAACCTTCAAAATGACTAAAGCTTCAAAATTAAGAACACGACAAAAAATAAATTTCAAATATTAATAAAAACAAAAATAGTAGATTTGTACAAAAATAGTAAACTCATACAATAATAACACTGATATAATACTGAATAATTAGAAATATTCCTCGAGCAGCAAATAAGCATATTAAAATTATTATTAAAATTATCGAAGGCCATAAATATTCAGCTGTCATCATTGTACATTTAAAAATTTACATTAATAAATATATACAAATTCTAAACAGTTATTTTAATTTAATTATTTTAAATAAAACTTTTGTTATTTTTAATTAAATAACTGCAACATTGATGAGCAGAAGGACCTAAACAGACCCCAAACGTACAGCATTACACATGACGCCTAAAATATTCAGCTACCATCACAGAAATAAATTACATTTGTACTGTAAATATATTAAAATACTAAACAGTTATTTTACAATTTGACTGTATTTTAAATTAAATAAATGCCACATTGTTGAACAAAAAAACAAAACAGACCCAAAACATATCACGTTATACATGACACCCAAACTAGTTCCTGTGATCGCTAGCATCTGATCTGAGACTCTTTGACTGTTGGATTTGAGACGTCTGCGTCAGTCCTGTAGGGTCGGCCTTGACTTTCAGCTCGCTCCGTCTGTTGGGTGGCCTGATGAGTGTTTTATGACAGGAGCCCCGAGATTAAGCCCCGAGGACACATTCATGCTGCCCTTGGAACTGAATGTACGATTGCACTTCTAAGGGGAGACGGGTTCAGCGTAAATCTCATTCGCCGTGCGTCATTGCCCGACAGGCCACCACTGTTCCTGAGAACTGCATTTATGTGTGTGCTTGTGATTGACACACGGATGACTGACTCGTGTGAGTTTGTGAACATGTTGGGTTATCAGCCGACAGAAATATGGCTTTAATATGATGAGCTCTAGAAAATGTTTAGCATCAGGTTTGTGGCGTCCTCTTTAATGTGGTGGTTACATTCTCGTCTTTATTGGCTCTGTACAGTGAAAGAAATGATTCATTGCATTTACTATTATTTATTAGGTAAGTTATATGGGCTGAATTTAAACAACAAATTTCATTTAGTAATGTTCAACTTAATTTGGTTGCTTAAATTCAGCCCGTATGAATTGTTTGCAACCACTTACCTTAAAAAAATTGAATCTATCCAATGAATATTTTTTCAATGTATTGTATGTATGAGCCAGAAGAGAAAATCTGTGTATATAAACTCATTCTTAAAGGGAAAGTTCACCCAAAATGTAAACATCTTCACCCTTCGCTTCTCACACACCTGTTTGAGTTCCTCCTTCAGTAGAACACGAAAGAAGATGTTTTGAAAAATGTTGGAAACCGATAACCATTGACTTCTCTAGTATTTGTTAATCCTACAAGTGATGATTACCATTTTCCAACATTTTTCTAAATATACCGTATCAATTTATGATGTGGTGGCACGGTAGCTCAGTGGTTAGCACTGTTGCCTCAATTGTTTCCCAATTCTGGGTTGCAGCTGGAAGGGCATCCACTGTGTAAAACATGCCAAAAGAGTTGTCGGTTCATTCGGCTGTGGCAACCCCTGATGAATAAAGGGACTAAACTGAAGGAAAATTACTGAATGAATGAATGAATTATGTCAAGCAGGAAAATACGCTCTTTATATACTTTGTAAAAACAAGCTTTAAAAATATTTGGCAGTAAATCCAATAGATATCATTGTTTGTCTATTATTAAATATATGTATTTTTACTCATGGATTTTTTGTGTTTTACAATTGTTGTTTAATGTACAAAATTGTTCATAATTTTGCACCTTCAACTTTGAAGGATTTTGTTTCTCTCTGAACTAACAACAAAATAAATACTAGAGCTTCATCAAGAGGTGATTGTATAAAGAATTTTAGATATACCGATTTTGGTAATTTTGGTCATAGTTAATAATTGGAATATTTTACCAATTAACTTTAGACAGAGTCCTACTTTAGCACAGTTCAAGCTGCATTTGAAATGCTGGTTAAAATGCATTAGGTGTGTGAGCATTAAGTGGGGGCTTATCTTTTAAATTTTTGATGTAAATTATTTTATATTGATAATGTGTTGATGTTTTGTTATGTGATTTGTATTTGTTTTCTCTTGCCCAGAGACTGCAGATGGAACTTAGCTAAGATCAGATATGCTCACCCTGCACTACTTTTCTTGCTCTATATGTTTATTCTGTATATGCTTATCTTATTTTCTTTTTGTAGAATTCAGAAATTCAGCTTTTAAAAATGTGCATATGACAAAAAAAGCTTTGAACTTTGGTTCCAAACAGTTTCTTTTTCTATTGAACACAAAAGAAGATATTTTGAAGAATGTAGGGGGGGGGAATATATATTTTTTATCAAAATATCATCTATCGACCATTTGTGGTTTCTGGGTGAACTGTCCCTTTAATCTTTGAAGGCTCTCAGAGAGGCACGTGGATGTTCAGATTTAACAGAGTTCTTTTGAAGGGTCTCGTTTGCCCTTGCAGTTGCCTGTGTGAGATTTATCCGGGGCCACAAAGATTGAGGCTGTCATTATCCCTAACTAACCTCTTCGAGTCCTAGGAGAGAGTGTGTGAGAGAGAGAGAGAGATGAGCGAGAGGGTGAAAAAATGAGGATTATTAATGTCTGGGCTTATCATGTGCCAACAGCTGTTCCAGAAACTGAAGAACCTGATGAGGCCTTATTCTGTCACGTTTGAGTCACCGCTGGAGCTCTGCGCTCAGGGTGAGACCAAACTGCTGAAATCAGCTTATGCTCACACTCCTACACACTTATAAACACATGGATTGAAATCAAGTGTTTGTTAATGAAATGTAAGGAAACGTACATGTATACTGATCTGCATACACTGCATGCTAACTTGTTCACCAACAATGTGAGTTCTGATACTTAATTACCTTCATTACATTCCAAACTTAAGCAAGCTTGTTTCCAACACAATATA
>CAIGQZ010032312.1:15451903-15471810 GCA_903798205.1 Danio tinwini
ATAATAATAATAATAATAATAATAATAATAATAATAATAATAAAATAATAATATTAAAAAAACGAATCTAGTAGTTTTGCCCTGTTTTCAATCCAAATATTTAAAAAAATCTTGAATCAAGATACACACTAGACAAATGAAATAGCATAATAAATGATGTCTTGTTTTCTGAAAAAACACCTCAAATTTAAGTGATTGGTTTCTTAAAACAAGCTCAATCATTTGCCAATAAAGCAAGAAAAATTATCTTAATGAGATGCAATCTCAAACACAAGTTTTAAGCATTAATTAATTTTCTAATGCCATTTTCTTGTCTAGTGTTGATTTAAGACTTTTTAGATATTTGGACTGGAATCGAGACAAAATGACTAAGTAAGAAAAGCTTTTTTTGCAGTGTGGCTATGCATGACAACAGATGGAAAAATTAATGATCCAAAAAAGGCGAGTGAATAAAAATGTGTCAAGTTTTGCAATGCAAAGTAACTATACCACCGCTGCTTTACTTCTGTTATTAACCCTTTCACTAGTGAGTTTAAAGATTCTATCTGGCCCCGGTACTAGGCGCTCATTATTTTAGAACACTCAACCTTAAGGTTTCAGTGGCGACGCGTCATGTTTGTTACGAGACACACCGCAGCCACAATAGCACTATATCACAGATGTATCCCTTTTGTTATGCTTTTCCATTTTAATACAAAATATTCACATGCTTGCTCATCAACTACCTGATATTCCAATCACAAAAATGTGTAAGTGAGTGTTTTTTGTTGTTTAAAAGACATATAAATGATCTTGATCGTGATCTATGACGTGAGATGGGCATCGCCATGTTTACTTGCGTCTGGTTGTATGCCTCATTCATAAAAGCAAAACACGCAGGATTCAGCATGTAAATTCATCAGTTACCAGTTGGGGGAAGAATACTTTGAACTTAATTGTTACTTTCACTATGTGTATCTGATATGAATAACACACATCAGCAAATTATATTTGAATGGATTGTTAGACTTCCATAGACTTTCTTGTGTTTTACAAACTCTAAATGTATTGTTTTACTAGTACTTGTATGCATTTGTCTAAAACATAAATTGGGTGGTTAAAAAGCATTGGGTTGTTAAAAATACTGCATAATGGTGATAATATGACACGTCTTTCTCTGGTGCCAGCCAACGCACCAAAGCTCAGTTTGAATTTTTCCTTTCATGCTGCTTTTGTTTATTTAGTGTGAAATGCTCCCACACCTTGGATGACTAGGGTCGCACAGATCTCTCTGCTTTCACCAATTTCCTCTAACTTTACCTCAGCTCGTTTTTTGCTCCGCCCTGTCTATGAGGCGCCGAACTCTTGCACGAGTCCGTGCTCAACTACTCAACTTTTTTAATAATCAAACATCTCTGTGTCATGCGACACGATGGATCGATTATGAAATTAGTTGCCAACGCTTTTAGTAATCGATTTAATTGATTCGTTGTTGCAGCCCTACCTAACAATACAAACATAAAAAATAAAACTGTGGGTCTGGTCTATCAAATCTGATCTATATTTTGTTTCTTTTCTATTGGATTCATGTCAGGTGATTGGCTGGGCCATTCTGCAGCTTCATTTTCTTTCTCTGTAAGCATTTGAGTGTTTCCTTGGCTGTTTTTTGGATCATTTTCTTGCTGAAATCTCTACCCTGGTTTCATCTTCATCATCCTGATAATGTAGATGTTGGACTGAAGCAGCTAATATTCATTTACAATGAGTAAGGGCAGAGGGTTGTTGAAGAACTACTGAGAGATTTCAGCTGCTGTCTGGGCTTTTACTGCCTTTCTACACCTCCCTTTCTTCATGTGTTCAATACTTTTTTCTTGTGTCATTTCATTTAATTACACATAACATAATTTGTAAACTAGTTAGATTTGTTTTCTTTGCATATATGAATTTCTTTGATTGTTACCAACATCCAAGCACCTTTAGAAATATATTTTCTGAGAAAAGCGGTGACATGTCAAATACTTATTTCCCCCACTGTATATGCTGAAAAAACATAGATCCATGTTGCAAACACAGTGCCCAAACTGGGAAATCGTGACTTACAGTCGTACAATAATAGAAACACTGACCTCAATATAGGCAGACATCTTAGCCAGGTGCACCTAGAGCGTCAGCAGGATTGTGTTACAGATTTGCTCAAATAAGCGCTTATGTCAGTGTGTTCATAATAGTTAGGCTGTTTTCACGCTCGCTTTGATTGATGGTCTCAACCTGTCCTTCTTAAAACATAATATTTTGCTCCAGCAATTTCACTGTGTGCACATGTGGTACCAGTCAAAAAAATTACTTGGGTTTTGTATTTGGTTTAAGTGCCAAACTTTTCATTTTTACTACTGTAAATACAAACCGTAAAAAATAGGCTCATTAAAATGGGACTCCTCATTTTCAACCCATAGACAAATACAGCTATAGAAAAAATTAGACCACAAAAATTATGTTTCTCTAAATTTATGATTTATAGTTATGTTTTTGAGTTAAATGAATTGTTTTATTATGTAAACTAATAATGTTAACTCTTCTAAAATGTAAAATAAAAATGTTTTCTGGTCAAATAAATACTGTATCTGAGAACATTTGATACTTCAAATAATCCAAAACCTTTGAACACTATGTTCAGTTAAAGGCAAAAGTGTTAGCCCTCCTGTGAAAGTGTATGTTTTTTTCCAATATTTCCCAAGTGCTGTTAAACTGAGAAAGTAAATTTTCACAACATTTGATGTTATGTTTTTTCCTCTGTAGAAAGTCTGATTTATTTTTTAATCGTTTTACTATTTATATTTTCAATAAAAAAATTGTTTTAATCTGAAATAAAAGCCTTTTTGTTTATTTTACATATATTTCTAAGGTGAATATCATAAGCCCCTTCAGTAAATGTTATTGTTTCCAATTGGATACAGAACAAACCACTGTTGTCTAATGACTTGCCTAAATAACATAACTTTCCTACTGAACCTTATTAGCAGGTAAAGCTGCGGTCACACTCGAGTTTGACAATGCGAAAAGAGGCGGGATTAAACAAGATGATTATACATTTAGAAAAAGTGAGCGATTGGTCCATATTTTAAATTTCTGTCCAGAGAGGTCATGTTTTGATCTTCGTTGGGCTCACACAGTCAACTGATGCAATTTTGCAGGTCACAGTTCACCAAGCTTGAACTTTGAAACACAGCTAACTGCTAAACGTATCGCACAAGCTTGCATTTCCAGTCTGATACATTCGCATGCATATGAATGTAAGTCTATGGACCGAAAAGTCCCGTGTGACGGCGACTTAATCCTTTAAATTGCTGAATCTCTAGTAAAAGTTTAAACAGCACTGAGGAAATATATTCAATAAAGAATGAACATTTGACAGGAGAGCTAATAAATTTTTTATAATAAATAATATGTTGCCAATATTTTTTCATATTCACAAATGAGACTAAATGAATTAACCCTACTCTAACTTATTCCTTTTTTTACCTTGGGAGTGTTTTCATGATGTCAAAATCTCTCCGACCAAATGTATCGACTCTAGTTTGAAAACAGCCTTATTTTTTTTCCCTCCATTTACTCAAAGCCATTGGTGCGGTGGTGTCATGAGCAGCCATTTTTCTGAAGGTCACTGTTGCCTGATGGGGCAGGATGGTATTTGATGGCCATACATGGATAATAGAACGATGCAGACCGTTTAACGGCAGCCTGCAGGTGTAAAACTCTATGCATTCTTCTTCTTCCATTAGTAGCTTTGAGCAACTCTGGAGTTGTTTTTTTCCATGTGTATCTTTATGAATGTTCTAATGTACTCAGCTAATAAGCCATGAACTCTTTCATAAGCTGCTCAGACTGATGCTTCTTTGATGTAAATGACTTCAGGCGCTCATGATAAACTTCCAGCTGGTTGAACGATGGATTTTTCTTTTGTCTTGTTTTTACAATGCACCAACAATGCTAATTGGCTGCTCCCTTGGTATTGTTTAAGCAATCTTACACTTAACTGATAGACAGAATGAGGTTTTGCCCCATGGAAATAAGTGAAACAGTCAGTACAAGTATTGTTTGTCAGAAGAAATTCGTGTACCTTGTCAAGATGTGCATTATGTGGGATCTCATTTGATTTAAGTAGAAGCAATTTAAAGTGGAGATACAACTAAATATAAGGGTTTGTTATACAGAAAAGTATAAAGGCCACAGTATACTAAAAGCAAAATTGTAATTTTGAACAAAATTAGGTCAATTTTATTTTCAATTTATTTCAATATCTCATTTTTACTAATAAAAATAAAAATTACAGTATTGGAATATAGTGTTATTGGATACCATATTTAATGTCTCATTACAGTATTGGATGATAAATTAGGGATGCAAAATATATATCAATGGCCATATCCGACCAACCAATATTGTTTATTTTTTAATCATCATGTATCTGATCATCATTATTGGTCAGGTACAAAAAAAATTTATTAAATTAAAATGTAAGTAAGAATGATTTCTGTTATTTTTCACCTAAAAAAAAGAGGAAAAGAAAGATCTAGATGTTTCCTTGCTGTTTTCTATAGTTTAGTTTTTAAAATAAGTTGTCAACTATTCATCCAAAGGACTGAGATCAGGATTTATTTTCATTAAACTATATATTAGTTATCAGTTAACAAATGTAAAGAGTTATCGGTAGGGCCAGACGGAATCTGCTGACGTTTTTTTAAATTTCTCTGGAGAATTTTGGTAAAAATCTGCAGATTTCTGCAGAATTATTTTGGGAGTATCATAACTAAAACCTTAATGTGAAATTTAAAAAAAAATCCTTTTTAACTTTTATTTAATGTTTAAAATGCAAATCCAATTACATTCACTTTATTTGATAAACAAAGCAAGTCTCATATAATATAGCTACTATAAGACAAAAAGCATTACTTTACAAACTGCATTGTGCATAAATCAGATGAACATTGTCATATTAGTCAATAATATTACTGTAATTAATTTAAAAACTGAATAAATTTATATTTACACACATTTACTCAGGTAAATAAACAGAATTAAAGATGGCCTACAAATCTGCGGAATTCTGCTCCCGCAGATTCTGTGTGGGCCTAGTTATCGGTTATCAGTATCAGGCAAAATATAAATGTTCCTGCACTTGTGCTAAATTTAAACTTTCATTTTATGTGAACTTTACACAATACATGTCACATTTTGTCACTGTTTTGCAATATATGGTGACATAATATATTGTTACACCCTTGCACGCCTGTAAGCATCAACATTAGCATCAAGGAAAACTAAACCAAAGACTAAAGCTATGAAATAAAATTAAAAATTGAAATTAAAAATGAAAGAAATGAAAATAAATGAAATAAATGGCACGGTGGCTCAGTGGTTAGCACTGTCGCCTCACAGCAAGTCCCGGCTGGGCCAGTTGGCATTTCTGTGTGGAGTTTGCATGTTCTCCCCGTGTTTGCGTGGGTTTCCTCCGGTTGCTCCGATTTCCCCCACAGTCCAAAGACATGCGCTATAAGTAAATTGGATGAACTAAATTGGCCGTAGTGTATGAGTGTGTGTGTGTGTGTGTGTGTGTGAATGAGAGTATATGGGTGTTTCCCAGTGCTGGGTTTGGCTGGAAGGGCATCCGCTACCAGGGCAGGAGCAAGCTGAACTGCCGCTCTAGGCAAAGGACTGTCATGCCACTCTCAACCAGAAAGTGAAAATGAAAGTGACCGGTTTATGAAGTGAGGACAGGGGTTGTGGCGGATGAGAGTGAGGATCGGGGCGGGGAGGAGTGGTTGGGGCACGCATTTGCCGCCCTCACTATTCTGCCGCCCTAGGCAGCCGCCTAGGTCACCTCTATGGATGTGCCGGCCCTGTCCGCTGTGTAAAACATTTGCTGGAATAGTTGGAGGTTTATTCCGCTGAGGCGACCTCTGAAATAAAGACTAAACCAAAGGAAAATGAATGACTGAATAAAATGAAAGAAAATTCACAATAAATGAAAAACTAAAACTCAGCCACTGAAAAATGAACTAAAACTATTTAAAAATTTGCAAAAATAATAATTGTTTACCGAATTAGTAAGCACTCAGTCTGTGGTGGAGTATCTGACCTGTGGCTGTTTACAGAAGTACCTGTCGATGGTGCTTTTACAGCCAAACATTGTACAAAAAATGTCAAATAAAGCTGCGTTCCACTCCACTTATAAGATACGCACTCACAAACTTCCCTTCTCTCAGTCAAAAAATTACTTTTGCTGCTTGCTCAAACTACTATTTTTAAAATAAATTGAAACAACACAATTCATACATTTTTAGGGGGGCCGGACAACTTAATTTGTATGTTCAATCCACCTAAATTTGTAAAAACAACTAAATTGTTAAACAATTGGTGCTGAATTGTGAGAAACCCAACATTTTTTACAGTCCTTATTTCCTCTTGCCAATATTTTTAAAGTGTGTTCCATTTCGTCAAGTGAACAAGGGAAGCTTACATGGACATACCCTCGATCCCTCAGGAGTCAGCTACATATGGTTACTCTAGCATCTATATGTCCAGAATGCAATGCGATTGTGACATCATAACAGTGTAGTTCCAAAGTGCTCAAGATTTTAAGGCATTCCGTTTAAACTCATTCAGATATTCTGCCAGTAGTGGACATTTATGTAACATAATAAATGACGTACATCCAAGGGAACAAGACATCCAAGGGAAATTAGCGAGTGAAGGGCATTAATTATTGGACTGGAGTGCAACCTAGGTATGTTTAACTCAGCCTGATCTCACGAGAAAATGTAAGTATTTTAAGTTTTGTCAGTTTAGTGGCTAATTGGTATGAATTCGTACGAAAATGTATGATTTTAAAAAAAGGAGGCATGGCACCTAACCCCACCCCTAATCCCAACCGTCATTGGATGATGAGCAAATCTTACTAAATTGTACAAATTAGATTGTACAAATTATCCACTAAATCAAAAAGTTACAAATTGCCGTGAGTAATGCATTTGTGTGGTTTTTGGATTCAGTGTCTGTTTAAACTATTATTTTATTTTTATTACTGCACAAGAGGTGGCTCAGTGGTTAGCACTGTCCCCACACAGCAAGAAGGTTGCTAGTTCAAGTCCCGGCTGGGCCAGGAGAATCAGGTAGATTTCCTCAGGTGTGTGTGTGTGAATGAGTGTGAATGAGTGTGTATGAGAGTTGTTGCACCTGGAAGGGCATCCACTGTGTAAAACATAAGCTGAAATAGTTCCATTCCGCTGTGGTGATCTGTGAAATAAAGACTAAGCCAAAGGGAAATGTATGAATGTGAATTCCCAAAACTGAAACTAAATATATAAAAACTAATTAGAAATGTGTTCACAAAATAAAAACTAAACTAAAACCAACAAAACTGTTAATTAAACAAACTAAAACTAAACTGAAATTTCAATCAAACTTAAAAAAAAGCTTCAAAATAAAAATAATAAAACATAAAATTAATACAAATTTTAAAATAAATTGAATCTATAATAACCTTTATTAGCATACTTTTGTCTGACTTCAGAAAAATATTCAGCAATGCTTCTAAAACTCCATTTTCCAATGAATGCACACCTTGGCAACATACATGTACTACAAAGATACATCAACCATCTAGCTATGATAACCTTTAATTAGTCTGTTCCACTAACACAGTGTGTTCGGATATTGAATACAGTAGGGTTTTCTTACCATAGGGGCAAAATTGCTCGCTCTCTCATCTAGCTGAGATGCTGGCGGTCGCTCGTTTCTCCTAAAGGGCTGCACCCCGGCCAGAAAACAGGCTGCAAATGAATTGGGCCGATTCTCTAGCAATTTCAGTCATTATGGGGCCATCTGTGACTCGCAGTAGGTGTCAGGGATCCTGGCATGTCAGAGAGAAAGAGAGAAAATCCAATGTCACTGAACTACAGACGGCAACATCGCGCTAGCAGGAACATGCAGTGCTGAGAGCGAATGTCCAAAATGAGCAGAATGCATCAAACGGAGGGCATTTACACCACTCGTATCAGTTTGCACATTGATTGATTTACATTTCAGTGCATTAGTGTGGTTTGTCAATGTACTGTAGCAATATATGTAACTCTGCTAAATGTTAACGTTGAGAACTTTTTACTGATTTATTATATATTTATGCTATTTATTTGGTATCTGTGCTGGACAGTAATGGCTGTTTGTGCAAAGCTTGATTTCTGTTGATTTATGGAAGAATTTGTATCTTTTGTACACAAAGCTTTGGCAATGTCTGAGTTTACTTTGTATTGCATTTGATTAGCCTCAATGTAATCTGCCAGTAACACTTCATAATAAGAGCCATTCTATTACTGTTAAGTACACTTAACTCTTTTTTTATAGTTTATTTTATTTATTTATAATTTTTGTTAACAATAAAAACATTTTTAATAATTAATATATTTAGTTATTTATTATTATTTAATAACTTATTTATTTTTATTTTTATTAATGTGTTTATTTTTTTGAATCAGCTTTATTATTTTATTTATCTTAAGATGTTTTTAATTATTTAAAAATATGTAAGAAAATTCGTATGGTCATTTAATTTGTTTTATTTTAATAAAAACAAGTTTAAGTTAATAAGAAAAGTATGCAGTTTCATATTAACATAAATAATGTGTTGCGATGAATGGCATTAATGACATTATTTTAGCCATATTTTGACATTTTTTTCACAAAAATTATTTGTAACTTGCATTTAATACATTTTGTATGTTCAAAAAAATTACTTTTGCACATTTAATATGACAGAAGACATCATTAATATGAATCACTCAATGTCAACCGAACCAAATGGAACCTTATTATGAAGTGTTACCAATACTTCATGCCATCTAGCGTGTATTTGATGTAAACAGAAATGGTTTGTAGTAGGCTGACAAAAACAACTCTAGCCTACTCCAAACCATGACCCAAACTCGAACCCCCAATCCCAAAGATTTGGTGGTAGAGAGTGATTGATTGATTCTAAACCAGCTAACCAACAGAACCTGCATATGTGTAAACTGGCATTATTTGTCAACCTCGTTTGACAGGAGTGAATGAGAAGTTTCAGCCATGATCAGAAGATTGCCTCAGCTTTAACAGTGTTTAGCCATTTAATGTACTCCCTTTGTTGTTGGGCCTAAACTAATTATGTGTAAAAATAATGTATTAAAGGAGCGGTGCTGTAATTTTTTTAGATAAATGATTTATTTATTCAAACATACAAGGTATTTTTATGAGACTTTATGGACAACAGTTTGTTGGCATTTGTTTTTTCTTTACTATTTAACTAGCCTTTATTAGGCATTATGGTTGAGATGGTCTGTAAGAACTGTTAGCATTTTCATTCTTGCACCATCTTTGCTTATTTATCCTGGAAAAGTCCATACTGCAAAAAAAATATTACTTCTTTAGTATTTCTGAGGTACAAACAGATATCTAAACATTTTAGATGATTTAAATATTGATAATTACATATATAATACAATATTGGTATAAATATTGTAACATTCAAAACTTTTGACTCTTTTTACTCACTAATCTGTGAAAAATATTACAAAATGCTAAAATAATTCAGCATTTTTATGCATAAAAATATTTGCCAATGATATAAGAAAAATATATATTTCCTTCCCATTAAATGTATTTGTTTTTTTATCTATTACATCACTGGGATATTTGTTTTTTTCATCGTTTACTCTTAACTGTCATCCTCCCTAAGGTTACTTCACTATATTGCAATTAAATCCTAATCTAGCCATGATAAACTATGTAAATTTGGAAAGGTCTAACTCTTCTGAATATATATTGTGCTTGTAGCTGTTTTCACTAGCTACAATCCAACAAGTGTCTTCTTTAAAATGAGACTAAGCTTAAATCTATGCACCAAAGCGTTGCAGATTGGGCATCATTTAAGTTGAACATGTTATTTTCATGTCTATGTTCAAAAAGTGGAGGGAATTAAAGTGTAAAGTCACTCAATTACTTTCATTTCTCAAGTAATCATAATTCTTAAGCAAATGTATCTTGATTCAAGAATGTTCAGATAGTTGTACCATAAAAGATACAGCAATACTAAGGAAGAAAATACTTTTTTTTGCAGTGCAGTGCTTTTCTGAGCCCTAATGAAAGGCTTTATTTATTGCATCTACCATCAGAAGCTTACCTGATCTTCCACTTACTGAACTTTGAACTCTTCGATACAACATTTATACTCCTTAATCTTGCATTGGGCAACTTCAATCAGCAAATCAAGCTGGTGCTTCCTAACAGAGCACAAAAAAAACATTGTATATACGGTACTCCTTTAAATTTCATGCAAATATTTCAACCACTCGTAACCATTCACTACTGTATGCTTATTAATGCATTTAAATGGTTCTTCAGTCAACAATATATGGGATTCATTCAACCAAGGCTCATTGGAAATACATGTCTGCAGCCTACGTTTTACAATGTGTAAAATACATTGCTCCGGATACATTTCTTTGCACATTTCAGATGACAAATCCACTATAGAGGCGCTGTGTATAATTTTGTAAATCTGAAATATAGTACTTAAGGTATGTTTTTTTTTTTTTTTTTGCACTGTATGTTGTATGTTGTACTGTAAGAAGGTAGGGCTTGTAGTACAGATCACCTAGGCTACGTCTAAAATCGCCTACTACTCAGTAGGTACTGCATTTGAATTTACTACTCGACCGTTTAAAAAAGTATGTTCTATACAGTATGAATGATCGCGTGGCCTACTCCCATTCATTAATTATCTCGCAGTGCATCATGGGATGGCGTAGTGTCCATCAGATGCACACTTCAGAATCTTGCCGGAAGTAGCAGGTCATCTGGGTACTAATCGCATACTGTTTTTCAAATTCTATGAATTCTAACATACTACTCGGTTCGTATACTGTTTTTAGCGTACTATATAGTATGGAAGTATGCATTTTGGACGCAGCCTTAAGGCTGATTTATACTTCTGCATTGAGTGATCGTCATGACCCATGGCGCCTGCCTTGCTTACTTCTGCGTGCTGTTTGTGTTACTCTGCAATAACACTTCTGAAATGCTTGCTGGCAGAAGGCTTTTATGTTCCTCTGTGTCGAGTTTCTTCACCAGTGTTTTGTTTTTTTCTGATGCGCGTCAACCACGGCGAGGACTATGCGACTGCACCAGAGGCTGCGCCAGAGCATATGCATGCGCTTGATGCAGAAGTATAAATCAGCCTTTAGACTAGCAAACCACTGACCTAAACCCAACCAATAGTGTTTGCAAAATCAAACGTAAATGTTTTACTTTGATTTTACTTTACTTTTATCTGTTTTGTGGAACCATGCTTCACCGTACTGGAACCCAAGCTCTGGTACAAAACAAAGTGAGCTACTAAGCGAACTGACCATGCCAGTAAAGTTGTCTCTATGGAGGGAGATAGGTGACTTTAACTTATATAATTACAAATTATAGACACTGTAAACTTGTTTTATGTTGTTTTTTGGTGTGCTGCAAAGAACTGCACGAAAGAAAAAAAAATCCTTCATTTGTCGATAATATGTACATGTATATATCATTAGTCTGAAAAGGATCATCATATTACCCCATAGCGTTCATTTTATCTAAAAACAGTTGCGGTTTCATGTAAATGTAGGCTGAAGCACGTATTTCCAACGAGCCTGTGTTGATTCATTTCTAGTGGCCGCAGTTACAAGCCGGCTCCTCAATTCACAAAACACTCAAAACACCCTTGAGTAGCATTAATATCACACAATATCTTCATAGACTTTCATCTCCAGACATTTTGTCTCTCTTTTTGCTCATCATCTTGAGCGGGAAAACTAGCATGAGCGCAGGTGCGCCAGAGCTCATTAGCTTTATGAGAGACTTGATGGATGGTTTGCTTTGCAGAGCATTACACTCCAACCCTCTTCGCATCATATGAGATTGTGTTTTATAATTAAAGAGTATGAATATTCAACAACAAACATATCCTTTATGGTCTGTTATTGAGTAAAGAGTAAGAATGAACATGTCCACTTGAGAGGCGTGTGGAGTGTGTGTACCATTGATTTTTTTTTAACTCTCTCATGAATAATGATGGCGTTATTGTTTTTATGAGTATGTGTTGTAGATATGACTTGCATAACAGATATATCTGGTGTTGATTATGTCATTTGAGATATCTACATCTGCGGAATTGTGTCTTGTGCATTTCATGGTGTAACTGAATGGTTGTGCTGGAGGTTTGTGTGCGGTCGCTGGACCCGCAACATCTTAAATACCAGATTATTCCAACATGCTGGTCGCTGAACGGGTGCAAAGTGTTTCTAATGCTTTTCTTTTTTTAATAAAATGTTGTTTCGATCATGCTTTGTGGCCCTATCATCTGTTCTTTAACTTTCTTTTTGCTTCATCTGTGACTTAATATAAAAAAAATAAATTACAATGAGGGTACATTAAAGGTGCCATATAATGGAAATCTGGATATACCTGCACCTAAGCATGGCTGAATAATAGGAGTTCAGTACATGAAAATGACACTATGAGCCATAAACACCATTGTTTCCTTGTTCTCATGTCCCTTGATAAGTGGGACTCTTATTTTGAAAACGACAAAGGCAGGAAGACTAAAAAGGTGTTTTGTTTTTATTAAGCAGGCAGTCATGCATGACCACAGAGTATTCACTGCTCATCATAATGCAAAACTTATGTCAGCAAATGCATATCTAGTCTAGTCTCAAATTTGATTTAAAGTTGGCATGAAATAAAATCTCACCCTTATTTTTATACATATATAGTAGTGCATCATGTTATAACAATGCATCTGTGCACTTCATTATTTTGTAAAAATTAATTTGCCTTCAATCTTTAATCAAATACTATAAATTAGCATGTTACAGAAATAGCCACTACATTTTCATTAACAATTTGATAATATAATTGTTCAAAAGGGGAAGGATTCCTACTGTTTGCAACGTAATATGCTTAATTTTCATACTGACTTTAACCATGACATATATGAGCATCACACGAGTAGTAGTGCGGTATGGCTGTATATCGGCACTGGTGGGAGGCGTGCATTGGTGATTTTGCTGACATTTTACAATTATCCGCTTGTTAAGTGGTGACGTGTTGGTGACATATGTAATACTGTTTCCGGGTCCAAGCCGCCACTCATTTGAATTGACTAAATATTTGTTTATGATAACTTTTTATTCATATCACACATTAAAGTGAATTTTATATAAAGTCATAGTGTACACAACAATCACTGGGCTTGCTGCATCACAAATACCAAAATTTTAACAATTTATAAAAAAAAGTATCACTTTCTGGCCATCAGATATTAGGCATGGACATATATATTGCGACCGTGATTTTCGAAAGTATTACATCGCTTTGTAAACGTTTATTATTAGCATTTGATAAGTCTCCTCATTCAGTTTCATAGAGCGCTTGGACCCGGAAGCTCCTTAGCGTGACGTCACACTTATTAACATGAAATGCCATCAGTTTACAGAGATTTCCCTGTACTTCTCTGTTGATCACTTCTTCTGAGATCACAATATTTAACCCCGAAATAGCCAAAGCAATGCAAACATAAGGAAAAGGAATAAAGATAAGAAAAACCGGTAAACACATGCGGGTGTTTCTTCTTTCTTTCTGTATACCAAACTAGTCTGCAGTAACTAAAACAGGAGACTCATTAGAAACAGATGTCCAACCAAAAGGTTGGGTTATACAGGGTTATACAAAGAGTGGCCAACATAAAATAAATATATTCCCAATATTTGAGTCCCATCTCACACTCAATACACTACAACTATATGGTATAAATAAAGCACTACAACATACAAAGTAGAGAGATGGACTTACCAGTCACTTACCAGTTTTATAATAATTTGATCAGCTGTAGTTTAAAATTGCACTGGGTTTTTTTTCTCCTCTAAAAGCTTATTATGTGGTCTCTGTCTCCATCTTGTGGATGGTGCTGTAGTTTCAAAATTAAAAATATTTATATCATTCTCTACAAAAAAAGCCTCAAAAGTCCATTATGTTGTCCAACAGCAGCAATACTTGTCAAACTGTAGTGTTCTCTGCTTGTTGCTGTATGTGGGCGGAGAAATACACAAGTGTAAAAGGTGAAGAGGCTGGACGAGTGCTGTTATTTGCAGAATATCGCAAGGCTATCAGCCAATCAGATTAAAGAACTAGACAGAACTGTTGTATATATATATATATATATATATATATATATATGGTCAAAATTTTTAGCCTTTTTTTTCTTTTTCAAATATTTTCCAAAAGTTGTTTAACAGAGCAACAACATTTTTCACACTATTTCCTTTTATTTTTTTATTCTTGAGAAAGTCATAATTTTTTTTATTTCAGCTAGAAAAAAAGCTGTTTTTAATTTTTGAAAACCATTTTAAGGTCAATATTATTAGCCCCTTTAAACAATATTTTTTCACTTGTCTACAGAACAAACCACTGTTATACAATGACTTTCCTAATTACATCACTTGTCTAGTTAACCTAATTAACATAGTTAAGCCTTAAAATGCACTTTAAACTGAATACTAGTATCTTGAAAAATATCTAGTAATATATTGTCATCATGGCAAAGATAAAACAAATCAGTTATTAGAAATTAGTTTTTAAAACTATTATGTTTAGAAACGTTTATCAATATATATTGGTATATGAGCAATTCCATGCAAATGCCAACCTTGTCATGAAAAAAAAAAAATGTTTTTACCAAAATAGAAAAACCGTTTCTAGTTTTTTGAGTAAGCAAGTATAATCCAGTACTTTAAAAATACTCAAAAATGTCTCTGTCAATGTTTTCCAACTATTATATTTGATTTATCAAAAACACGCGTGGCAATTTCACATCTGTCACATCCATAATGGAAAAGTGTCACATCCATAACAAAGCTTTTCCTTCATAAATGCAAAAACGTCAAATAACATAAAATCAATCATGTTTGTTTTATAGAAAGCCAATTCTTATTCTTTTGATCGGCATTATTTCTGTTGGGTTGTGCATTTTAATACACAGAATTTCTACAAAGTCTGTTGTATACTGAAACTCGCAGACTTTTTGGTCACATCCATAATGCGTGTTTATTTTCCTAGTTTAAAATATAAAAAATGTTTACAGATTGATATTTTTCTGCTCCCATAACTCTGTGAGTAGATGTTTCAATATTATTTTTACGTATACTTTCTATGTGAATTTATGTTTTTACTGCAAATGTCACATCCATTACGTTGGAATTGCTCATATATATTTTAGTTCTGATTTGATCTGTGAAAATTGTAAGTGAACTATATAAAATTAAGTAACAAAGTTATCAAATATGATACAAAATCTGCTCTGAGATTTGAACAGCACCTAATTGCTCTTGTAAAGGCCGTCTGGCCAGGCGATGTGCGAGCGGACAGGAGCAGTCGTGATCTGCTGACCTTGCTGAGCTCAAGGCTGTGGAGAGACACTGATGGCCTGTCAGAGCCACACATTTATCACTTATATACTGTTGGTCTGATGCCTTTCCCGACTGCTGACCACAAGAGGTCTGGATCAGTGAACTCTCCCTCTTTATTGCTTTATTAATTTACATAAGCGAGCACCTGTGGTTTAACATACATCAAAACACTGATTAAATATTTAGCTTGGTGCTATTATGTAATAAGCCAACACATGGTAGACTCATTATTTCTAATGAGGCTTGACTCTTGAGTGTTGAGCTTCAAAACAGAAACGGTCATATTAATTAATTAATTGATTTTCTTTTTGGCATAGTTTCTTTATTTTAATTAATTCTTGTAAATAATTATGTATGTCCGCAGAGTTTAAGAAAGCTAATGTTTGTTATTTGATGTTTTTTTTTTATTCCTTAAAGTTGGTCAGAATTATTAGCCCCCCTGAATTATTAGCCCCCTGTTTATTTTTCCCCCAATTTCTGTTTAACGAAGAGATTTTTTTCAAAACATTTATAATCATAATAGATTTAATAACTCATTTCTAATAACTGATTTATTTTATCTTTGTCATGATGACAGTAAATAATATTTTACTAGATATTTTTCAAGACACTTCTACACAGCTTTAAGTGACATTTAAAGGCTTAACTAGGTTAATTAGATTAACTAGGCAGGATAGGGTAATTAGGTAAGTTATTATATAATGATGGTTTGTTCTGTGGACTATCGAAAAAAATATAGCTTAAAAGGGCTAATAATTTTGACCTTCAAATGGTGGTTAAAAATTAAAAACTGTTTTTATTCTAGCCTAAATTAAACAAATAAGACTTTCCCTAGAAGAAAAAATATTATCAGACATACTGTGAAAATTTCCTTGCTCTGTTAAATATTATTTGGGAAATATTTGAAAAAAATTGTGGGGGCTAATAATTCAATTATGAGCATCAACTGTATAAGCTATTTTTTTTTATAATATATATTTTTATATAAATTTCTTCTATTTTTGGCTAAACTGACCAATTGTAAATATTATAATATTATACCACCAGAATTTATTTAAATCAGCTTTAATATATCAAACTTTTTTTAACAACATTCATTCATTCATTTTCCTTCAGCTTAGTCCCTTTATTCATGGGGGGTTTATTCGCCACAGCGGAATGAACTGCCAACTTATCTAGCATTTGTTTTACACATCGGATTACGGTGGCCAAGAGAGCTTAATGCTCTGCAATTTAAGAAACAAAATAAAGAATAAAGAAATGGTTTGTAATAAAGAAACAAAATAAGAGAAATGATCTTCATCAATTTGATTTGTGACCAATTTGCAACACGTGTTGCAAATTGGTCACAACACAAACAACTGAAGAAACGCGCAGCAAATTGGTCACAACACTTGCAAATATCCACGTAACACAATGGAAACGTTTCAAGGCGACCCAAAAACATGACGGACCCTGCTGATATGGATGTGTTATTATGTCATGTAATCCGGATATTAAAATAAACGGAAAACAACTCACCTTTTAAAGACCACCAATCACCTACTGAGCAACAGTCACGAGCAACAGTCACGGCATAACAACACATCCATATCTCAGCAGGGTCTGTAGCTTTAACACAAATTTTTAACATTGCAATATTTACAGAAACCCACTAACAGGACAATGTTTAGGCCAATGTCAATTAAAAACTACAGTACAAGAGTGTCAATTTCATATAATAATCTAAAATGTATAAATTCCTCTTATAATGTGATTTGTCGTGCTGGTTTAAATTTTGTATTTGTAAACATGCTGTTTTAGTGAAGTAGTGTTTCATAAATGTTCTATTTAAAGTTTACATTAACCGGAATTTGCTGACTTTTATTTCAGTATGTTGATGTACTTTCAACGGGGTATATGCTCACAGACTTTTAATTTCAGCAAACCAGCCTCAGTGCTTCTGATGAACTGTCTTACCATTATAAAATTGCCAGGTTTAAAATCTGATTTCTTAAAAAAATCAATGACCTTCACTGCCTGAAAGATATACAATATCAAAGTTCCTTTAAGACAAGTCATTTCACTTGGTGGTCATCTTTGAAACACCTCTCGGGCAGTATGCACGGGCATTCTGTCTGAATGGGAAAATATCAAACTCTCCAAAACTACTTGCCAAGCTTATGATTGAATTTCATTTTAGGAATCACCAATAAAACTAAACAACAACCGTCTCTTTAGTTTCATTTGTAAACATTCGAATCACACAAAATCTGCAGAAACTCACGTTTGGTCTGATCTCCGGTCCCTCCCCCGGAGTATTGTCAGTCTATAGCGATCGATGATTGGCTCTTGTACTAGAAGGCAGGCTTTATTCGCCATATTGAGCTTTACACTTTTCTCCATTCAAAACAATATGAGTGACATGTCTTGTGTATTCTATAGTCTTTGACAATATAGAGCGGGTCTCAGACTGCATTAAATTCCATTTCCTCCTTCTATGTCTTAAAATATGACAGTTTATTTTACCCCAGTATTTTCAATAGAGTTTCTGCATTCTTATCCTGACGGTCTTTTATCTTATTTTACGCTTGAACAACTAAATGAATGCTAGGTCTATTTAACTGAATGTGTTTTAATTACATTACAACATTGATGCTGTAAAATGAACCCTATGAAGTTGAAAGTAGTCACATTAGCTAGCTATGCATATAGCCCACTGAAACTGAATATTGAGTAGGGGCAGTGCTTTATTTTTGCGCATCATTCCATAGCATACTAACTGAAAGCGAGGTGTGGTTAAAAATATCATGGGTGAAGTCTTCAAAATGACAGACCACCTCTACAAACACCAAAGCAAATAGTCAGATTTTGATTGAAATCAAACTTTTTTTTTTCAGTGGATTAAATTGCACAGATTAATGGTTCACCTAAAGCAGGGGTGCTCAACCCTATTCCTGGAGATCGACCTTCCTGCAGTTTTCAGTTGCAGCCCACATCAAACACACCTGCCTGTAATTATCAAGAGCTCCTCAGGTTCTAATTAATTGGTTCAGGTGTGTTTGATCAGGGTTGGAGCTGAAATCTGCAGGAAGGTCGATGGCCAGGAACAGGGTTGGTCACTCATAACCTAAAGCATAGGTCTCAAACTCAATTCCTGGAGAGCCACAGCTCTGCACAGTTTTGCTCCAACCCTATCAAACACAGCTGATCCAAATAATCAAGGTGTTCAGAAGAGTCAGTTTGAGACTGATGATGACCTACAGAATAACAGCGCTAACAAAAAACTATGTAAATTTTCATTTCACGTGGACTTTAAATGGACAGTACATCAAAATATTTCAAATTGTTATGATAATTTATTCACCCTCAGAAAATATTTTGAAGAAAGCTGAAAACTATAACCATTGACATCCATTGTAGGAAAAGCCTAGAAGCTACTGTGGAAGTCAAAGTTTTTAGCTTTTCTTTTGTGTTCAACAGAAGAAAGAAACTCAAACAGGGTAAAGGCTGAGTAGTAAAGGGTGAGTAGATGATGACTTCATTTAGGGGTGAACTATCCCTTTAAGCTTTTTAGTTGTGTTTCTTGGTGATTCATACGAGAAAATGCTAATCAACTGTTATCGTCACTACGAGAGTAAAAAAGCACACGCAAACTAACCAAACTGAACACCAGGGGCTCCTGAAGTATTATGAAACAAAATAAATAGTCTATGCAAGAAACGTAACATTATTTACCCCATTATTACCTCATAATAACATTATTAGTCTCAGAAAATGGCAACCGAAGGTCCACATATGAAGACAGACATTACAACGTGTATAGCTGTTATCAACATTTTGGTGCTAAAATAAACAACTCCAATAGTATACAAATGACTGGCTTTTACCGCAAACCTAATAGACCTTATGGCTAAATAGGCCAGGAGTGACAAATAGCCAAGGTCTCTGCAGTGTGATAAAAGTTTACCTGACTGTACGTTGCGCGTTTATGTGAAAGCAAATATATGACTATCCTTGAGGAAGATGCTGCAGTGAATGTCCTGCAGACAACATCAATCCATACAGTAGTATATGCCGAGAAACCTTCAGCTGTGACAGTACTGGTAAAATAAGTGTTTTCTCGTCCATCATCCACTGACCTAGATGAGGTGGTCGTGTATTTATTATGTTTGTCTTATATTATGTAGGTCTAAACGCTGCTCTGGTCAGTCCGATGGCTGAAAGCTCGACTGTACCGCCACCTAGAGGACAGGATCAGCATGACACGCTTTACGGTAGTTATTTATTCATTCACTCATTTATTTTCTTTTCGGCTCAGTCCCTTTTACGCAGCGGATGCCCTTCCAGCTACAACTCACCACTGGGAAATACGGTATTTATTTATTTATTTATTTATTTATTTATTTATTTATTTATTTATTT
>CAIGQZ010032312.1:15479686-15489908 GCA_903798205.1 Danio tinwini
TATATATATATATATACAGTGTCAGCATATATAAGTACGCCCCTCACAAATCTCTCATTTAAATTAGTATTTTCTAAAGGAAGCTTTACAATATTAGATTTGTGCATATACATTAGATTCAGGGCTTGACATTAGCTTTTTCAATCACCAGCCACTGTGGCTAGTAGTTTTCTAACATTACTAGCCACTCGCTATATTCACTAGCCACAGTTTTGTTGTTGGGAAAATATATTTGCATAAATTTGACATTGGCGTGGTAAAATTACTGTTATGTCCACATGCCTTTTATGTCCACTTTTTTTTATTTCACATGACTCAACACTAAGGATTTAGCTTCTTTTTTTTTTTCTCTGGCCACACCAAACTATTTATTTCTTGCCACAAACTTTAAAAAAATGTGTCAAACAAGCTAAATATAGCTGTGAACATTCACTTTTTATTCAACAAAAATTTTCTTAAAAAACAATTAACATAAAAAAAATGATTCTCATTTATCGTAAACTATTTTCCCAGTGATGGGTTGCAGCTGGAAGGGCATCTGCTGCGTAAAACATACAGTATGCTGGATTAATTGGCGGTTAATTTCACTGTGGCGACCGCTGATTAATAAAGACACTAAAAGAAAAGAAAATGAATGAATGAATGAATCTTAAACTATACACAGTAGTGTGTCCAGGCTAAAGGTCACAGGCAACTATAGATAAATGGAGAGTTAATCTCCTATTAAAGCAATCTTATTGTAAAGGTTGATAATTAAACCATTAACAAAAATAACTGCAAGCTAAAGAAAGCAGGTAAAAAAAAACATTCTGTGTACGATAATGAAAGGATGATCATGTGCACACTGTTAATGTTGGGCCCATTAATAATCTGTTCAAAGATTATGGTAAAAATGGTAAAAGTGAAAGCGGCAACCGCTGCTGCTTACAAAAAATCTGGAGATCTCTTGAAAGCAGCAGGACTGTGGGTGCACGAGCACTGCTTTTTTCCAATTTATAATGATTGCACCAGTTGTGTTTCCAGGCACGGTTGTCTTGAGCAAGGAAACCCCAGTTTTTAAGCACTGGCATGCATGACATCAGCTGTGCCTCACACAAAATGTCACCGTGTGCCTGATCATCCTCTCATTCCTGCTTTCTTTTGCTCGCGCGAACAGTTATCAATCATGCTGCTTCTCTGTTCTAAGATCACATTTGCGTGCATATTGATAAACGGTCTTAAACTAACATTCTAATCTTTAGGGACGGAGGCAGCTCTGGCAACTTAAAAAATATTTTCAACCAGCCAAAGTGGCTAGTGGGAGTGTCTGTCTAACCCGCCACAGCTGAAATCTACCCGCGTTTGGCGGGTGTTAATGTCAAGCCAAATCTGGAGTTATGGAGTTTTCTTAACAAAATAACTTATGATAATGGTCCAGAATTAGTACACCCAAATTTATGTTATAAAAAATATTAAATACACATTTAAAAACAGCAACATTCATGAGAAACAAAAATTTACAATATTTTTTTTTGCAATATTTTGCATGCATTTAATTGTATTATCTTTCTATTTCTAAAGATGTTTCGTAACTAAAATATTATTTTAATAAATATCTGTTTAATAAATCTGTTTTGTTTAAATGCACCAAAATACATTGCCTATATTCACTGAGAAATGGATATAAATATTCATCTTCAAAATGGGGTGTGCTCAATTACGCTGAACACTGTAGAAATGAAAAATGCACAAGAATATCTTTTGGGGAAAAGTTGTGCATGTTTTATCTAGTGATGTTATAAGCTTAAGGAAGGGGAGGATAAATAAAAGCTACTGATAAATCATGCATGCAGAATATTAAAGGTAAACTGTGACTGGTTTTGGGAGTAATGCATTAAAAAAGTAATGTATTAGCCTACAATAACATTACTTTTTGCTTCAACACAGTAGTGTAAGGCATTCCTAATCAATTATCATTAATATTTTGGCGGTAAATATTGAGTAACAAATTTTTTTTTTTAAGTTTTTGAGAGAACACTTTTTTTAACCTCAAATGTAATTGTTCAAAGGAATTTTCGTGGGTTTTCTTCGGGTGCTCCGGTTCCCCACAGTCCAAAAACATGTGGTATAGGTGAATTAGATTAACTAAATTGGCCGTAGTGTATGAGTGTGTGTGTGTGGATGGTAGAATATATGGGTGTTTCCCAGCACTGGGTTGCAACTGAAAGGGCATCCACTAAAACACATGCCGGAATAGTTGGCGGTTCATTCCACTGTGGCGACCCCTGATAAATAATGGACTAAGCTAAGTGATAAAAGGTTCAAAGGAGAAAACGCAGTAAGCTATTGAAGGCAAAATATTAAGTTGTCACCACTAGAGGGTGCGTATTGAAAACAAACAAATGTGTAGATTGTGGAATCATGGGAGTTGTAGTCCACATCCAGCAGGACTCAGACAGAAATCTCCTTCATCCTGGATGAGCTAATGTTTCTCAACTGATGGATAACAACTATTTTCAGTGGGTCGTTGTGTTCTTGAGATGCACAACTTTGATTCTGAAAGACATGTTAAAATGGTTATTCCTCCTGTCAAACACAGTTTATGTGCAAGGAAAACATGTTGTCCTGAAGCTTCATTTATTCTTTTTTCCTCTGACTCCGCACACAGCTGTGAGTTGTGAAGGATTTCAGAATTAATGTGCTTGTTGTTGTACTATTATTTGTAACAACATCGTAACTCCGGCAGGATTTATTTTATTTACATTTTTTTAAATATACTGAATGCATACTGATTGCATTTTTAGACATTTATTTGACATGTAGATGACTATTATTTTGACGTTTTCTTCTTTTCTGATTTTAGTACATTGTTGTTGTGTAAATGTGCACTATGTTAAAGTGTGTTCATAAATATGAGCAGTGTTGGAGGTAACGTGAGTTACGTAATAATATTGCTTTTCTAAGTAACGAGTAAAGTAACGCATTACTTAAAAAAATTAAGTAATAATATTTGAGTTTTTAAAAACGTAACTCGAGTTACTTTTTAGATGAATTAATTCACTTTAAAAAAGAAATTGCTGAATTCAAATTAGTGTAATCACGCTGAATCACTCAATGAGAGAATGAGCTAATCTCGGGAACAGACAGAAACCAAGATGGCAGAGGCTTACATTTCTGTGATGGAAGTACTCTCATTATTTTGAACACATAAAAGAAAAGAGGATTATCCCAATGGACAGTGATTTCCTGAACTAATAAGACAAAAATACTAAAGTAGCAAACACATTGCTTTTAACATTCATTAATCTGTTTATATGGCATGCATGGCGACAGGAAGTTCTCAGAAGGTAACATTGTTCAAAAAAATATATATATACCCTGCAAGTTCTGAAAGAGATCAAGCCTCAGGCAAGTGTGAAAAAGTAACTCAAAAGTAACGTAACGTTTCCATAAAAAAAAAACGCAACTAGTTGCCTTTTTGGGGAGTAACTCAATATTGTAATGCATTAACACTGATTACGAGACTCCCACAGTAAAAAGTGTCCACATTACATCTACACTGAAAAAAAATAGATGTAAATAAAAGGTCAAGACAACTTATAGTTTTACATTAACTTAATTAAAACGTTAATCAGGTTTCAACTAGTTTTTTTAAGTTAAGCTAATTTTAACAATATTTTGAGCTTAATTGATGCAAGTTAAAATGACTTGTGAAGATAAATTGGTTTAACTTCAATATAAGTAAGCTACAGTAAAGGAATTTTCTAAAAGCACCAATACTACTACTGCTGTACCAGCTTTTAACAACAGACTTATTTAGGCATCGGTTAGGGATATAACATTATGGCTTTCCTGCGTCACACTTTATGATTTAACATTTTTTGCGTTGCATCAAACTTTTTGAAAACAGTTTGGAAAGTTATTGGCTGTATAAAAATTACAAGTGCATGAATTTGTGAAAGCACCATGTACCCAGCAAACAATTTTGTGTTTAATAAGACATCTAATAGACATTTAAATATAGACAGCTTGGCTAAGGCTAAACTTGGGCTGTCAGTAAAAATCTAATAGACATCAAAGAATAGCCCAAAACTAGAGCAGTCGTCAAATAGACAGGTTTAATAAATGTAGTCAATCATTTCTGTTTGATGGCTAGTCTAGTTTTGGCCTATTCTTAGACATCTATTATATTTTCACTGACAGCCCAAAAATAGACTATGTCTAGACGTCTATTAGACATCTATTAGACATCTTTAAAAAACAAAAAATGCTTGCTGGCTATTATGAGTTTAGTCTATGAGAGTGAGTGAATACTTGACAAGCTAAACAACATGGATTACAGAACCATACAGGTATGTGTGCTCAGCATAAGTTTTCTTTACAAAGTGTCAGCGCCAACTACTGACCTGGAATGTGGAATACAACATATTTACTATTTACTATTACCTTTTTTTTTTCTTTTTTTTTTTAGATCATGCTAATTATGATTGCTGTGTCATCTACATGCAGAACTTACAAAAATACAAACAATAAACGTCCATTTTAAGTACAGTACACATTGTAAAAAAAAAATAAATAAATTATCGATGACACTTTTTTTTATATTACATTTATATCTTTGCAGGTTTATTTTTATATCAAGTTTGGATATCATTTGGTATAAACCCTGCTCTGGATGTGTTTCGATGACTCACAACCTGATTGACAGCCTTGTACTGAGAGTCACTGATTGCATTTCCCATATAATGAGGCCTGCGTCAATATATTTACCACGTTCCGTCACACCGGGGTCATTTACAGCCGCCACAGGAACATATTTCCCAGCAGAAATGACACCCACTTACCGTCACCCACATGCATTTCCCCATCACATTTTCCTCTGGCTGCAAACTCTCACCTCACAAATCATACATGCTGTTTACACGCCAAGTGCTCTCGTTTCACACCGCTGGTGGCCTCCAAATCGATTTTTTTTTTCTCTGATCATAAATTAACTTCACCCGAGCCATGTCTAGTACAGCATTGTCTTGGTGAGGATCGAAGGCACATACTATTGCCAGAACGGTAAATCCATGACCTCTGAGTCACCTCAATTACAGGCAGTAATGCAGACCACCATATCAAATAAGCCGAGCAGGACCCCTGGCCTGAACTGTACCTGAATACTAATGACAAATATAAGTAAACCTAATGCTCCATTTATAGATAGTGCCAAACAAATCACTTGTTTTTGTCATGTCATGATTATAATATTGATTCAGTGTTGATTTAACATACTTTTTAATAGAGTTTAATAGGGGAATATTGATTTCCGTTGTCAATGTCATATAATTAATCAAAAATGCATTCGGTGGTTGAATTAATTGGTAGATTTTGCTATTAAATGGAAAAAACACCCTTGAAAACTAATCAATGTTTTATTGGTGTACCTAACAAACCACAGTAGAAATATAAGTACATCCATATTTGAATGTAACTGAACAAACTGCATATACACAAATAGACTTGAGGGTATTACAAACAGCTCAGTAAACAAAATAGATTCTAGTTTAGAAACACTAGTTAAACATCTGAGAAGGGTTATACAAACATATGTACTATTATGACAGAATTCACATATCCAAAACCCATACGACCTGAGAAAACAGTGATTCTACAACCCTTACTACAGTACGTCGACTTATTTTAGTTTGATTGTTCAGCTATCTGTGCACGCTCTACAATTACGTTTTTTTATTAATTAAAGGGTTTGTTCACACAGTATTTTGGTTCTTTTAAAATGGTAAAAAAAAAAAATCTGGATCATGTGACTAAGGCCCTGTTTACACTGCCAGTTAAATGTGACCCAATTGCGATTTTTTTGCTTACATGTGACACAGATCGGATCTGTTCTATGACCGTGTAAACACGAAAACAATGCATGCATTCAGATCCACCTTCATATGTGGAAATAAATCAGATATGTGACAATGTGAAAAAATCTTTCTGTTAAACCGAAATTGAGGAAAACAAATAAACGGGGCCAATAATTCAGGGGGACCAATAATTCTTACTTCAACTGTAGAAGAGAGAGTGTGTGTGTGCTCATCATAAAAATTCAGACCCACTGCTCCTCATCAAAGCTCGCCACAATTTGCTCCCACCAGACCTGAGATCTCTCTCATACCCACAAATTCTTCTGAATGGTAGAGGACACCATATATAAACCATAGGCGCATGCTGCAATGACGGCCCTTTCCCTCCTCCTCCACCTCAAAATCATTTTAAAGTTGGGCGAACTTCGTTGTGATGCAGTTGCTATAACCCACCTTTACGCATACGCGACTTTGTAAATTGTATGGCAAGTGTAAACACGAATCAGATATGGGTCACAATTAAAACAACGTGTAAATGGGCAGGCAAAAAAATCAGATATAGGCAACAAATCGGGGCATCAAGACCTGACAGTGTAAACGTGGCCTAAGTGAACCAAATCTGTGCACCAAACCAAGATAGATGAGAAATAAAAAAGGCTCTCAATTCACTCTGGTTTGGTTTGACTGGAATATAAATGCAACACAGACCAAAAAGATGACATCTATTACAGAGAGTCTACTTTTTTTTCCTGTCATGGTCATAGTGTTGTCCATTAGTGTTGTCTATAGAAAACGCATTTCCTAGCAGCAGATCTTCAGTGAGGAATTCCTGGTGCTCCTTTGACTCTCCACATTATATAAGCTCTTCATTAGGTCTCAAATAATACAAATGCAAGCACAACAATGTTAACAGCATTAAGTGTTTAATATGTTGTTTAGGATATTTGTTTTTGCTAAATAAATGTTATAAAAGTTTTTTTTGTTTTGTATGATTTGGTTTTTAAAAAATGGCAGTTTGAACAATTAATAAAGCAGAACTACATGATTTTTCTATTTGTGGCTGAATCAAATGAACCAAGAGAACCAAACCACAAGTATGAACTGGACATATTTGAGTTTCATCAAATGGACGTTAACCATACCTGTCAACATCGGGATCTAAAAATATTGGATGTGCCTAGTTGAAACTGTTAAAAATATGGCAGATGAAAAGGAAATTAGCTTCCAATGATAAAACACAAAGCGATTATTAGAAAATATTGAAAATAAAATAAAAGGTTTAGCCTATTAAAATTAAGGACCTAAACAAAAATTAAATCCAAGTCATAAAATCTTGTTTTTTTTTATTCTCTGTGTTTAAATATTGATTAAAGTTAGTACAGTTTTTTTTATTGAAGAGCAGTGCATCTCTCATTTTGATCCACTGCTTTGTTTGATAACAGAGGTGTCACTTTAAGAACGCACAGATCTCAAATGAAAGCATTCGATTACTTTCATAACTGTTTATGCTCTTTTAATACAAAATCATGTGTTCAAAATAAAACATGCCAGGACGGATATGTTTACATACTATTAAGCGTATTTGTCTGTTTAAAAACACACCCAAATCTCAAAGTGTCCACTTTCGCTGCTCTTCAAATTGCATGAACAGAAGCTGATCTGAAAACAGTGTCTTTATACAGAGCGGCGAAAGGCTACGGTCGACGCAAAGCTTAAACGGCTAAACATGATTTTTGTGTTGAGAGGCACATCTTTTCAATGGTTTACTAATGGCTGCAAGCATTTTGCACGCTGCTTGATATGCACCCTGCGCACCTCTCTATTTAACCGCTTGCTGCGCCTCGCATTTTTGCCGTTGCACGCTGTGCGCTCACAGTTGAAAAAAAGTCAACTCTGAGCAGAAAAAGAGTGCTACATCAGTCACGTCTTTTTCATTCTCCAATCAAATGAAAGCAGGTGGGGTTTCCGTTGAGGTGACAGCAGTGTTTGTGTTGTCAAGGTGACTACAGAGACTTTTAAAGATGGAGGAGAGACTAGTAGTTGTTTTTTTGTTATTCGGAGCTGCATGATTTTAACATTCTTGAATATCACAATATTATTAAATATTAAAATTGTACCAATATCAACAGCAACACTTGCACACAGTAGGCAGCTGATTCAGTCGTTGCCTAGCGACATAAAAAGCACACTGCACTTTTTTTCTTGTTAGCAAAAAAGGCATTGAGGTGCGCCTCGTGTTTTCAAAACGGAAAAGAGCGTTCGGTGTGACTGGCCTCTAATGTGGCTGTTTTATTATTAGTTTTAACGTGCTTTCAAGCCAAAATAAAGCGAAAGCCTAATTCTCTTGAACAGCTCTTGCAATTACAGGGTGTCCGCGAGATCTAAAACAAGTATTAAAAGTTGATCAATCAATTATGAGAAAATTAAAATGTAAAAACAAAGTCTTAATCGCGTTTTTACAAGGTCTGAAATTTTGTTCAAGCGTTGTCTAAAGTGTTTGACTCCAAAAAAAGTGTAAATTTATTTATTTTCCTCCTAATATTAACATCGGCGTGCTCGATCTACTCGACAAGGTACTCCATTCGGGTGATGTCACGTAATGTGCGACAAACGTGGGAAGGTGACGCTCTCCCCATGTAGCGAAACCATAGAGCGTAACAGACAGCAAAATGGGAAAATGTACGTGTGCGTACTCCTAGTTGGAGAAAGACGAGTTTAAACAGTCGCTGAAGCCTGTCGCTGAAAACAACCGTGTAATTTATTCTTTCAAGCTTATCTAAGTTCTGTTAGATGATTGTGCTCCATTGATATATTTAACTACAACTGTTTAACAACAACTGTTTAGTAAGTTCAAGGTTTGATGCTGATTAGCACTTGAAGTGGTGATAAGGTCTCTGTGTTGATGGGACTTTTTTGATGGGACTCTGTGTTGATGGGACACTTTTTATAGAAAGATAAAAAATATGGGAGAAAGAAGGGAAAATTGTTAAATGGGCTGATAGCAGCATAGAATAGATACATAAACAGATAGGTATTTTTTTTTCTAAAACAGAAAAGGGCACCTTAGCATGCCTTCATTTCTCAGGTGTGATTAAAACTTATTTCTTGCTATTTTATAGGAATAAAAAAGTAAACTCGTTTTTTTCATCCTCAAATCCACATAAATCTGTATTTAAGGGTTGGTCGATGGTGATTTTGGTCTTTTTGTTTTTTGGAATGTGTAAAAAATTGAAAACAAGTTGGTCCCTAAGAAATAATACTTTTATCTACATGACATAAAAACAAACAAAAAAGGTCAAATTCAGCCTCTTGTTCAGTGTCACGCTATAAGGAGGGCGTCCAGAACTGCTTATTGAGGGAACATTCAGTCAAGTGTTTAGTTTTTTTTTGTCCTCAATTACCAGACGTTCTCCTGTATGTGGCACTCATAGAGAGAACAGAGTGTCAGTCACGGTCCACCGCCGCAGACTCTTCAGTCCTTCAGTGAGGGGGTTTGCTTTGTTTTAGAAGGGATTTGTGGAGCTCAGCCTGTGGACAGGTTGTTGTCTGGCGGCTCTAGAGTCTCAGCGATGTCCTCCAGCTCGTCCAGAAGCTCAGAGAAGGACGGTCTCCGGAAAGCATCCATCTGAGAAAAAGGCAGAAACAGGTTAATCGTTGGTGTTTCAATGAAATTGGTACTGTTCCAGACATGTTCACCAGTGAGGGTGAAATCTCTTGTTGATAGATGTTGTTTCCTACATAGAAATCTGATCTATAGCAAAAAGGGAAAACTTTACAATAATGTATGAGTTAATGCATTTACTAACATGAACAAACGATACATTTATTACAGTATTTGCTCATCTTAGTTCATGAAAATATATGCCTTCATTGTTAGTTTACAAGCATGAATTTGGATGTTTAAAATGCATTAGTAAAAGTTGAATTATGATTAATAAATGCTGTACAAATATTGTTCATAATTTATGTTAGTAGTTAGATTAACTAATGAAACCTTATCAAAAAGTAAAAAAAAGGATTATAAATATGTTCAAATATATAAGATATAATTATCTTCATATATGGCTAATAGTTAGAAATTTATGCAGCATTTATGACAAATGTATATATGTATAATCCAAATATGAATCATATATATAATTTTCATCTATTTTCATGTGTTAGATTTCTATATGGGGTTTATTCAGAGGCACAGTGTTCATACCTGGCAGCAGCTGGCGGAGAGTTCCAGAACCCGCTCTGGACAGCCCTGCACCAGCTCTCTGAAGGCCTGCACATCCAGCCCATAATCCTGTCAATGCAACACACGCGCACGCGCACACGCACGCGCACACGCACACGCACACGCACACGCACACGCACACGCACACGCACACGCACACGCACAC
>CAIGQZ010032312.1:15496890-15507806 GCA_903798205.1 Danio tinwini
ATTTTGAACAGAAATGTTTTTTTTTTTACATATTTTATTGTACCCAAAATATATATTTTCTTACTCAATATTTTATGGTCTGATTTTGCAGTACAATCCTTATGTCTTGATACAGTTACTTCAGAAATAAGTTAAATAAGATCAACAATAAATAAGAAAAATAACTTGTCTTCTCTTTAAATAAAAGTGTTTTTATGCATAAAATAACTTTTGAGAGATTTCTTAAAATATTTGCCTTCTAAATAATCTTTAAAAAAAAAAGCTTTTGAGCAATTTTTATGTTCAAGGTTTCTGCAGGTTTAATCAAGTCAATTTTAAGACTTTTTAGGACCCTTTTAAGACCGTTATGAATTAAATTTTAGACTTATACAGGGCTAAACACTAATGATTATTTCTAATGACCCAGTCGGTTGCCACAATATTAAAATTATTTTTAAAAATTATCTAATAATGTCTTAGCGACATAATTTAATGTGTCAAAACAAGAAAAATCTTGTTGTGTACACTTTTTTCAACATAATATTTCTTTCTTTTAATGACAATTTGTTGGCTTTTGGTCCAAATTGATTGAGTATAATGTATCATGTAAAGTGATATGTTGCTCTGTTATTATCATGAGGAATTGTTTTCTTTCCCTAATTAGGTAATTTAATTTGGAGAAATTGCTGTAAAAAATGCGAACAGCTATTGTAAATTGTATCTCTTTGCAATAAAAAAACGTAAATATTAAAGAAATTATTGAGATGGATTGATGGTGATTGGATGGATGTCGGCCTGACTGAGTAGCTTTACATGGAAAGAGGAAAATTAAGACCTGTTTAAAATGATTTAAGACCTACAAGCTAATATTTCAGTGAATTTAAGACTTTTTAAGGCCTAAAATTTTGTTTTTGAAATGTAAGACTTGTTAAGACTCGTCAAACTGATGTAAGAGAGTTAAAAATGCAAAGGAATGAAATAATTATTGTAGTAAATTATTGATAGTAATTTTATACAAGAAAAGTGAACTAAACAATTGTTGGCATGATGTTCATAATACACATGATGGAGTGTTGAAGAAGTGTCTGTAACAGTGCTGACCTTTGTCCTTGGCAGCACCTCTGGATCAGCAGGAATTCTTGCTAAGATCTCACACAACATGATCCCGAACGAGAAAACATCCACCTGTGATTAAACAGAGAAAGCAGCATAAACAGATGTGTCTGTTACTCATTATAAATGACTAAACCTCAGAGCTGACCTATAAAATCTGCCATCAGATCAGAAGGTTAATTTTTAATTGAGATGCAACTGCAAAAGGTTATGCGGATTAATATTAAACCTGTCAATAAATGAATGTTAATTTCTACACTTTAGCAGGGGTTACTGACTTGGCAATAAATATCTGTATATGTTTGGAGGATTTTTATTTTTGCTGGGCTTGTATATTTGCTGAATTTTAATAAAAAATGACAGTAAAATCAGCAACAGGTGGCAGCAAATTCCTCTCTAATGATTCACTGAATCATTGATTCAAATTATTTGTTCAAAATGCTAATTAATTTAGAAATGTTATTTTTTATTATTATTAAAGTAAAGAGGTAGAACAAATACAATTACATACATAAAACAAATAAGACAAATAAATAATAAAAACACAGAAATATACTTGAAAACAAACAAACCATGGAGAATATAAAGTAACAAACCACAAAGGAAGAATATAAAGTAACAGTTTTCATAGCTTTTAGATTAAGAGTTCTGGGGTGCAATTCCGAAAACCATCATTAGCTAACTAAGGTTGCAAGTTCCGTCATTACAAACATAGTTTGTGATTTGACGTTTCCCAAATCCATCATTTCAACGAACAATGGCAAACTGCTTCGCAAACCTGTACACTTGCAACTACACCTCTAGAGCTGTAAATAAGCATTGTTCTTGGCTGTGTTCTATTTCCCGTTATCCCCTCTATATGCAAAATTCATTTAGAATAATCTAACGTTTAAGCTTAAAATGATAAAAAAAAACAGTCATCTCTCTTAGGTTTAATTTGCTTTCAAAGTATTTTTACAGCTCAGTTTTAGTGATCTTTATATTGCCAATTGTGTTCCCTTCGTAGTGCACTTTGAAAACATTTATGCAATTTTAAACACAGCCGTGGCTCATGACGAAAGCTGTAGGTGACCGATTAATTAAAATTGGAATTTACGTTACGTCTCCAAAGCTTGTGAAAACATATATACACACACACACACACACACACACACACACACACACACACACACACATATATATATATAAACTAATATTGGATTTTTTTAAAATGTGAGTCCATGTAAAACAATAGTTTGCACAAACTACAGGTTTTGGGAAACACTCGCCACTACATAGTTCTATTCACAAACGATTCATCCTACTATGATCTATGATAGTTTAGCTGCAAGTTATGTCGTTGTTTGGGAAAAGCACCCCTGGATAGTTTGCAAATATTGGTATTGGCCAATTTTGTATAGATACAAAAAAAAAGGGTTTAGTGCCACTACACTGGTTTAACTTGGCTAATAGAAAACATAAATGAATTGTATACACTTTTCCAAAGTTTTCTTTAGAATCGTCAAACAGCATTATTTAGAAATGATGCATGTGGCTGTATTTATAAATGGGTCATTAAATCATTGAACCAAATTCAAAACAGTCAAATCAATTGTGTATTTATGAATGAACAATTCAATTTGATTTACTTTTTACAAAATAAGATTGAACAGTAAAATCAAAAAGTAGGTTATTGCTGCACATCTCTTTGTGAAATCAAAACTAAACTGAAATGTATTTAATAAAATAATTTATAAATTAAATTATTTAAACAATTCAATTAAACTAAATAATGCAATTAAACTAAACTTAATTTAACTAATTTAACTAAATTTTAAACAAACCTGAAATGAAACGAGCAAGTTACACCCATAGGATATTTTCTATCTTTTATAACTTGAATAATATGGTCAGTATAAATCTCAAAATCAATGCTTTTGAATGATGGGTTTTTATCAAAATGAGAGACTCCATAATACTCGACAATGTCAGTTCGCACATTCTTAAAACAGCAATGGTAGTATTTTTCATACTGCTGTTAATGAGTATTTGTTATTTTTCCACACTTGATAATGTGAGTGCACACCTCATAAAATCCACAATTACGATATTATCAAAGATGCCAAATTTCACACGCTTCACTTTCAACATGTCATTTTGGTTGGATTTGTTACCTTGCGGTCATACGGCTCTCCTCTGAGCATTTCAGGGGCCATCCAGAAAGCGGAGCCGACCAGAGAGAGCTTCCGGTCGGGGTCATTAGCAGGCAGATCCCCCACTTCTCTGGCCAGACCAAAATCAGTCACCACTGCCTCTCGGCCACGTGACGACATGCGAATCAGACAGTTCTGCATAAACACAAACAACACATGCAACATGAAGCCTTGACTTTTATCTCACACCTTTAACTGTGATATGGGGGGGGGGGGTAAACACAACTGTTATTTTAATCTCAGATTACCAAAACATTGAACTGCACATCAGAGTCAGCTGAGAGACAGTGTCATAAACTCTCAAAACAGATGTCAGTGTTGCTCCACAAGGTGGCAGTGTTGCTCTTTAGGAAGACTGAAGCTTTTTAGAAGACTTTTCTTTTATAAAATAAAATAACACAAAATAAAATAAAAACCCTGATAATACTGAACCATTTAGCTGACCAGATAGTTATCAAAATTTTCCCCTTATTTTCATGTTTTATGTGACACAAAATTATGGGTCTTAAGTATAGACAAATTTTTCTTATAACAACAACAACAATAATAATAAAATGTTTATTAAAATATCTCAAATGCTCAAAAAAATTTATTATAACAATTTGACCATATCATAATCGCAATTATAATACAATTATAATTCAAATTCTATATATTTATGATTTCAATGTTACAAATTCAAGTAATTTAAATTAATCAAGTACACTCCATCTATTTTATATCCTAAACTAAAGCTATAGATCTACTATCTGACTGAATTTATAATACATGTTATTATCCAATATATTACATAGATTTATATATAATAATGATATATACTATACAAATTATATAATGTAATATTCTGCTCACACTTTACAATAAGATTTGATTAGTTAATGTTAGTTAATGGGTTTACTAACATGAACTAATAAAAAACAATACTTGTACAGCATTTATTTATCGTAGTTCAACATTTACTAATGCCGTATTAAAAAAACAAAAACAAAGTCATGCTTGGTAACATTATTTAATGCACTTCTGTTAAAAATTAGCAAATCATATTTAAATATTAATTTATTTTCTTTTTACAACAATATAAATAATTGATACAATATAAAATCTAAATATAATTCAACATAAATAGAATACTAAAATAAGGTTTATGGAACTGTACTGATGTTACTACTAATAATTATAACAAGAATTACATACGAAGAGTTTAGATGCAAAAACCTCTAAGTGCAATCTAAGTTTTTCTTCTAAAATAAGACATTTTTTCAGGCTCCGGTGCACGGCAAAACCCAAAAAGTTAAGGCAACTCAAACCATTTGAGGAAACCGATTACTGCAAACCATTGGAGTAAAAAAAAACAACAACTAATCTATATAAGTACTGTGAACTTGCTTTAAGTTGAAGTAATGAGGTATTTAATTAACTGAGTTCAAAACTCTTTTCAAATGAGTAGAATTAATGTTCAGTAAATGTTGAGTTAACTACACTCATTTCTTTTGATAAAGTTTTACAGTGTGTGCATGTTCAGTGATTTACATTTTTACATTGGCAAAGGGCAAATTTATTTATTTTTTATTGCCTTTAAAATGAAATAGCGGACCATAAACAGTAGGCTAAGAAAAAGGCTCATTTTAAAGGAACATTTCAGATGGCACTTATTTTGCATCTGAACTCTACATAGAGTATATATATATTAACATGTATACTTAGATTGCAAAGGCATGCACTTTCATCATTGCAAAGACACTATTAGATATTGGTGAAATTGGTGAAATTGGTGAAAAAAAATTTATTTGTTAAACAGCACTATTTTGTGTTCAGATATGCTCAACAAATGTAATTCATTTATATTTTCCAATGAAATGGTTCCCAATTACACGTCTAATTCACATGAAGACATGAAATACACATACGAAATTGACAGCATGATACTGAATGGGGAGAGCAAACACATCATGTCAAAAACAGCAAAGAGCATCCTGAATGCAGACATAGACAGCAGTGTTTTAGCACAGCTGTACATCAATAACACATCAATGAGAATCTGAGTGTGAGATCATGTGTTTCAGAAACACAATCCCTCTATTTTACACACATCCCTGACATGAATCAATTGTTACCCCGAGCTGGAAACCTGAACTTGAAGTTACACAAGCAGTAATGTAGAGGAGTAAAACAGTGCTGTGCTGATTGACTGTGTGCTTCATTAGGGAGAGATTGTGTGTATGTGCACAGGTTTAGTTTTACTTGTGAGGGACCAATTTTACTCACTTACTGCATATAGTAAGATATCAAAAGGACCCACTAGTGAGGACATGTCACTGGTCCTCACTAATTTAAAAAATGCTTATAAATTGTCCAGAACACATTTGGATTAGTATCTTGTTTCTGTGAGGTGTGTGTGTTTTCAAATTTAGAAATAAGGTTACATTGGAAGAATGACAGTAGCTGAGTATATTTTATGCATCAGTACTTCCTTTTTATATACTACAGAAATCATTTTAATACAATTATTTGATGCTCAATAAACATTTCTGATAACCATCATTCATCAGTGCTGCGTCAGATTTTTGTGAAATAAAAAAAAAATACTAAAGATTATTTTTTCTTAACCTCTTAAGGCCCAAGATGTTTTTACATGCATTTTTTTTATTTCTCTTTGCTATTTGGGCTTATTGGAACCTAATTAGAATAAAACTTAAGTATCAGTTTTATGTACTTTTAGAGAAAAATTATGTACATATATGTGGACTTGTGGTCCGAATTTACATAAAAACACTTTTTCCTGGTGGTTTTTTAATACATATATAACATTTTTTTTTTTTTTACATGTTTTGACTATCAGAGAGTAAAAACTATTTTTTTCCCATTTTGGACAGTTAAAAATAGTGTTTGGGACATTTCATATGCTGCAAATCAGTTGCAGGATGACACTGTGTGTCTGTAACAAAATATAAAACATTCAAAGTATTTTAAATAGCCACTTAAGACCTAAAATTTGACAGGAGGTCGAATACGTTTGTTTCACAGTATTTTCAATAATTCATTTTCTTCTGGAGAAAGTCTCAAAAATATTGAAAAAAAAACCCTGCTAAGGTCAATAGTATTAGCCCATTTAAGTTTTTTTTTTCTCTCCCGATAATGAAGGTTAATTTTGTCTTCATATGTTACATTTTAAATCGTTATATTAAAGTTTGTATTTGATTATATTGGCTCAAGATTACATAACTAACTATACTGTATGTGTCCACATCAAGGCATAATAATTGTTTTCTCACACTTTAAAAGTTTAATTTTTTAGAGAGAAAATCTGGCAAGACATTATAAATAAGATTCACTCAACTTCAATTTGTCTGCTACATACAATTATTCAGTATAAAGTGCTCAATTGCCTACATTGGACAAAAATGCAAAATTAGCACAATTTTCACCAACTATAAAACCCTTCTGTAATAGATGTGAAGAAGAGATAGCCAATCACACACACACACATGCTTTGGTCATGTTCTAAACTTACCAAATTCTGGCAAGTATTATTTAATTTCTTTTCAAATATTTTGCATGTATTAATTGACACTTGTCCTATTGTAGGAATATTTGGTTTAATTACAGATCCCAGTTTAGACAATAATATCAAAAGTATGATTTATTTTTTCAACATTAATTGCTAGACGTCTTACTGCTCAAATGGAAGAACAAATATACTCCAACTTTTAATCATTGGATTAGGGATCTTATGTACCATCTTACAATGGAGAAGATTCGGTACTCCACCAAAGGTTGCAGTCAAAAATGGGATCTTATTTGGCAGCCAGTGCAGACATATATACGTAGAGCAAATGGATCTAAATTTAATATTTGCAATTTGACTGTTGTTTGTTTGTTTCTCACATTTTTTTATTCCTTCCATTTTATTTGAATGTCTATCTATATTACTTTATTTCTTTATTTTATATTTGCCAAGCCTATTATGACTCATTGTTTGTGTGTATATATATGTACAATAGATGAGTGAACATATAAGAGAACTTTTATCTACTTGTATTGTATGTACTTATATACTGCATCATGACATGATGTAAAACAGATAAAAAATGTGCTTAATATATTGTATAAAAATGGTGCAGTGGTGCGGGGGGCTCTGTTGAAGCAAAGATAATTTGTCTCTCTTTTTTTTTATATTTTTGAAATTGTTGTTTTATTGACCAAAAAAAAAAAGTTTCATATTTTAAAGCATGATGGTTTCTGAGTCCATGTTTTTATTTGTCAACAAGTGTTTTTTATTTATGCAAAATCTGGAAAAAAAAAAGTTATAAAAGCCATTTTAACTATATGCATTATCTATCAGTAGATAACTATATATGTATTATTCTTGTTGGTATTATCCAGGACTGGAAATAAATAGGGGCAAGTTGCAAAATGAAACCAAAATGAACAAAAACGCTCCACAAACTTGACTAAACATATACTTCTGATATGATATAAGTAAAAAATGAAAAAGAATCAAATGTTCACCAGATCTCTTGCACATTATTAACAGTTTGCTGTTATTAGTAACAGATTATACTAATAGTATACTTGATTAAAGAAATTACAGCAATTTTAAGTGTTTCAGTTCATTTAACAATAAAGCAGCCTTGTGTGGCAGTGAGTAAAAAGAACCACTTTCAAATTCTTCAGAAAATCTGCTAATCTAGCTATATAATAAAAAACAATGACAAGTTTTTGGCAAAACTGTGAGTGTGTGAGAAGGCTGAGAGAATAAAAGCATAAAAGTTGACAAGAGTCAGCAGGTCATTTCTTATGAGAGAGCGATAAGAAAAGAAAAGCGAGTTAAAGCAGGTCTGGAGTTTGTGGGATGGTGAACGTACAGCATTAGCATAATAAAGGTCTGACCTCCACACGCACAGAGGCCTGCGCTCACTGCACACTGCAGCCTGGCAACTGACATAGTTAAATCTGTGAGGAGCAGAACTGAAATTCACTGCAGCTTTACAGGGAATGTCTACAAATGCAACATCATTCTTTTCTTTTTGTCTGTATATACAATGCTGTTCAAAGGTTTAGGGAGAAAGGTTTGGAGGTTGAACATAACCTTTAACGTCCCTGAACAAAAAAAAAAAAAAAGGAAATTGCAGTTTAACTACAGTATAACAATAAATACACTGCAAAAAGCAATTAGTTACTTTACTTAAAAAAGTAAGTAAACACCTAGCCTTAAAAGCGACAAGTTGAGTAAAAAAGTGAGCAAACCTATTGTAACCTGAAACTGTTAAGTTGACTTTAACTAAATTTTTATAATTATACGCAGTTCATTTACTTAGTGATGTAAAGGCAAAGGGTTTATTCACTTTAAGTAAATTCAACTAATCACTTAATAGTGTATATTACTGAATGAGCACTGTGCTACAGATCGCACTTTTATGTCTTTCTTTTCTTTTTCATTCTTTTATAACCTGTTTTAAAACATTCAATCTGTTGTAATAATTTTTTTTTTTTCTTAATCATTTTCATTTTCTTGTTTCTTTTATTCTTGTTTATGTAAAGCACTTTGAATTACCATTGTGTATGAAATGTGCTATATAAATAAACTTGCCTTGCCTATTAAAATAACGGAAGAAAACCAGCAACAATGCATGATTACATGCTGTCATGTATTTGCATCCAAAAAATGTTATAATGGAAGTAAAAAAACAGCAACTAACATAAGGAAAGCGTAGTAAATTTGAACAATACAGAAGGGTTAAGGTGAACAACTATGACCAGGTATATTGATATACAATGGGTCTGATCAGAAGTTATTTCCACATTCAAGTGGCTAAATCAGTGGTTTCCAAGCCTTAAACCTTGTGTAATATTATTTAATTAATAATGCAATAATGCTTCCTTGACATTATATGTAGTTTTCAACATATTGCTGCATTGTTTGCCCTTCAATAATTAAACAACAATTGAATTATTTGCAATAGCTTGGCTTAAAAAAAAGAAAGAAAATCCAATGAATCATTTTTTCAGTGAACTGAAATGAGCTGAATGAGCACTGTGCTACAGATCACAATTTTATGTATTTCTTTTCTTTTTCATTCTTTTATAATCTGTTTTAACACATTTAATCTGTTTCAATTATTTTTTATTCTCTTAATAATTTTTATTTTTTTGTTTCTTGTATTCTTGTTTATGTAAAGTTGTATTCTCCAACTTGCCTCAACACACCTGCATGGATGGTTCTAGCAAGCCTAGTAAGAGCTTGATTAGCTAGCCCAGGTGTGTCTGACTGGGGTTGGAACTAAACTTTGCGGGACACCGGCCCTCCAGGACCGAATTTGGACACACCCGATATACATCATATATACCATATATATCATACATATTCACTTTTGTCAATAGGTGAAGTTTGTTCCTTGCCACTGACTTGTAGAGTTGCACATCAATAGATTTGCTGTTCAGTGTTTGTACTTTCAGCAGGGAAAATTAAACCACACTGAACTGAACTTCATGGGAAAACTGGATGGACACGGTTTCAATTTACTAGAATTTCTATGTTAAGCTGCTTTGACATTGTAAAAGCGCTATAGAAATAAACATGAATTGAATTGAATATATTTAAATGATGCCTAAAATTTAGCTTTGCTGTCATTATAATAAATTCCATTTGAACATGTTTGACAATATAACCTATTAAAACACAATAAATGTTTTATGCATTGCAGAATTTTTAACCATTAAAAAATGCATGAATGTTTTGCAAATCATTACGTCCTTTAACAATCCGGGCTTTGGATGGATCTCTATCTGCTACATTAGCATAAATCTCTCCTGATATTATAATAACAATAATAATTAAGAAGTAAAGCATGTTTAGTTTCCTTTTTTATCTTTTCAAATTACCAGTAATGTCATCATCAGATGATCTTGATCATAACGGTTTTCTCAAAACCATTGTTTTCAACATCTTGAAAACCGTTATTTTATTTATTTTTATAATACAAGACCCACCTTCAACTCTTCAAGTCATTCACGACATTTCAATGCAAAAGCAATTTTTGTAAAAGCAATTGCTGATGACAAACTATAAGAAACACATTCATTCCTATTCATATGCACCAGACACTTTCCCTACAAACACATTATATTATATTATGTTATATTATATTATATTATATTATATTATATTATTCATTCATTCTCTTTTTGGCTTAGTACCTTAATTAATCTGAGGTCACAACGGAATGAACCGACAACTTATCCAGCATTTGTTTTTACGCAGCGGATGCCCTTCCAGCCGCAACCCATCTCTGGGAAACATTCATGCACACTCATTCTCACACACTACGGACAATTTAGCCTCCCCAATTCACCTGTACCGCATGTCTTTGGACTGTGGGGGAAACCGGAGCACCCGTAAGAACCCACGTGAACGCAGAGAGAACATGCAAACTCCACACAGAAACGCCAACTGAACCAGCCGAAGCTCGAACCAGCGACCTTCTTGCTGTGAGGCGACAGCACTACCTACTGTGCCACTGCGTCGCCCTATATTATATTATATTATATTATAATATATTATATTATATTATATTATATTATATTATATTATATTATATTATATTATATTATATTATATTATATTATATTATA
>CAIGQZ010032312.1:15516170-15534330 GCA_903798205.1 Danio tinwini
AGATAGTATAGGAAGAAATGTGGTCACAGGTATTCTTTAATCAACTAGTTATTTTCTTGTTCCTGAAGACTTTCAAAGCCATTTAAGCTTGACTGGGTGGCGACAGTACATGATGTTAAAAGTATTTCTTTGTTATTTAAAGAGTTTCTGCAGGACGCAGCTTGTTTTCAGAAGTCACGTCATGTCTGTAAAGCTCTGTTGTAGGGAATAACAGGGCTGTGACTTCCAGACTAAATCATTAGATTATTTAACATTTTGGCAACAGAATGCAGGTGCGTAAATAACAAAATCTGAAAGGCTGTGATGGAAAGAAAACGTTTATCTCGAAGGTCTCAATGCATCATTTCCACAGCGTTGATTAAATCAGCGCACTTTCTCTAGTATCAGTGGCACAGTAGCTGTGTCTATTACTGCATGCAGCTTTTTAAAATGTATTATTTATTTATGATTTTTTAAAGATACATTCAGGGAAAAATCTTAATTAATCTTAATCTTTCATTAAGCAATTAAAAATACAATAAATATTATAATTATCAAAGCCAAAGCAACAGTACAATAGATGTACACAGGGTGCGAATTACAAGGGGGTTTGGAGGGGGGGATTGACCCCCCTAATTAAGGCCTGATCCCCCCTGAAGGATGTCAAAATAAGATGCATGGGGGGGTCCCTTTGAATCTGAGAAAAAATTAACTCTGATCCGTATTTTTTATAATAATGTTAATAATTAAAATAATAGATATCCATTTGACTACTTCTATAACGGTTCGTACCATTGTGAATGCATAATCGCGCCAATCAGTCATTGTGAGAAAAATAGTCATTCAACAGTCTGAAACCGGCAGATTCAGAGCACCGTTAGACACTGTAAAAGTTCACAAGACTGGTTTCTCATAAAATAGGCATTTGCTTCTACATATAGCCTAAAAGTAAACTCAAATTAGATGCATAGTTTGTACTGTATAGTGTGAACTAAAGTAAGCCAAATTAGTTTATCAGGTCAGAATACACTAAACAGCCTATTCCACAAAACACTGAAAACTTAAATATATTTTATTAATAAATTACATGTGATTTAAATAAATACATACATTTGATTTACTGAAGCATGTATTACACAAACTACTATTACTGAAAAAGTTGAGTATTACTAAATAATACTAAATATTAGGTGCATTTAGAACAGAATAAATTCAAATGCAAAAATTGCATTTATAGTTGTATTGAAAAGGGGTTAATTATACAATTTCAGAATCTGTAGAGCTTCCATGCAACCTACAAAAGACTTCTACATTTTAGCACTTGGTCAGTGGAGAGAGAGTTTAATAGTTTCGAATGTTGTGAATAAATGTTGTGAATGAGCCAAATTTTTTTTTTATCAACATATGTCGTTCGATGGAGCACAATGCAGAAAACATCGATGAGCAAATCAAGGTAACGGCAGGTGCAGCTTGACTAGTGTTTTGGGCATTCAACACTATTGTGTTATAAATAAAACTGAAAATGTGTTACAACTAACGTTTATTTATTTCTCTTTGTTGCGCATAGTATGTGGGTTTTTTTTTTTCTTTTTCTTTGTGTCACCTTCTTGTGTTGTCTTTTCTTATCCCATAAGCTCCCATGTAATTGTGATCCAGGTTCTGACTGGCTGACTGTTTGCTGAGAGCTATAAAAACAGAACTTCCGGCAGAGTTCGAGGAGCTCGTCTTTGGTGTGACTGTGGATGGGAGTGGAGAGCCCTGGATTTCCTTACCCCTCCGGTTGATGACCAAACTCTATTATTGTCCAAATGTCCATGTATGGTTGCAATGTTTTGAGAGTTTGTGCTTGTAGGGGTGGCCTGCCTGTTTATTTTAATTACTTTTGACTCTGTTCATGTTCGAGAGGAAGGTAAGCTACCGGTATTTTTCTTTAAAGATTGACATTGCTGATTCTTTTGTTTGTTATTTTGGCCTGTGACCACCCTGAAGAGATGCTCATTTAAATAGCTACTTTTATCTACAATAAATCTATTCAATTACTCTCAACTGAGTGTCCGCATTTGGTTGTTGACCGAAGGGGACATTTGCGTGTGTGCATGTGCGTGTGTGTGTTTTCCTTGGGAAATCCATGACCCACAACTTTATTTGGTTTATTATGCCCATGTAGTTGTTTTCCTCTAGACTTGGGGCGTAATAAAATATATAAAAAAATGATAATGCAACAGTTAATATGATTAAAGAAATGTTTTCTATTTATTTTTTTAGTTTTGAAATAAATTAGGAAATTACCCATGGCAACTTTATAATACAGTTTGATATATTTACCTCAAGCCCACACCTGTCAATCAAGTTTGTTTTTTTTGGCCCTTCTAAAGAAAAAGTTTAGGCACCCCTTAGACAAATGTGCTCTGTGTAGAACTTTGCAAAGCATCACTCCATAATGGTGCACAAAGAAAAGAGGACTGAACTCAAACGAGAAACAGACATTTTTTGCAACTGTTCCATTTTTTACCAGAAAGCCTTACCTTGAAGACCTTGGAGAAGAAGCCGGTCCCGATGAGCTCAGCGCTGAAGTCTTCCCAGAACTCCAGCTTGCGGACAGTGGTACGCAGCGGGTGCCAGCAGTCGGTCTGGCAGTATGTGTCCGTGGACTCGCTGAGGAGTGTGGGACTCACCGGTTCTGGAGTTTCGTCCACCTCGCACATCTTGGAGATTTCATCTGTGACAAAAGCCAAGATGAGATGAGGCTTAGTTTTACAATGCAGATGTGGAATATGAGCAATCAAAATGACTAGGATTTATGTAGCAGATTAAATAACCCTTTTTTGTAATACAAAAAAATGACACTATGATCCATCAAATCATACACAGCCTTAATCATCTGACGTAAGATCAGTGTTGTTGTAAAGCCTACATTGTTGAGTCCTAATGTCCAAGACAGAGGATAATCCACAGATACATGAACAAATGCATGTATCTTAATAAAAAATGACAGAATAGATGAAGCGGTTTAAGCCAACTTTTTGAGACCTTTAAAGCAACTTGCTTATATGTCAGGTTACATTTCTTTTATTCAACTCTTTCATTCATTCTTGCTTAGTGCCTTATTTATTAGGGGTCACCACAGCAAAATGAACCACCAACTATTCCGGCATATGTTTTACACAGCAGATGCCCTTCCAGCCGAAACTCAGTACGCGGAAACACCCATACACTCTCAAATTTACACACACTTTTATACTATGGCCAATTTAGTTAATCCAATTCACTTATAGCGCATGTCTTTGGACTGTAGTGGAAACCAGAGCACCTAGAGGAAACCCATGCGAACATGGAGAGAACATGCAAACTCCACACAGAAATGCCAACTGACCCAGCCGGGACTCGAAACAGGGACCTTCTTACTGTGTGGCAACTGTGCTAACTACTGAGCCACCGTGCCACCCCCTTTTTTCCAACTGTGTTCTTACATGTTTGAATCTTTAAGAATAACATACTTTCAATATAGGTGCATGTTTGTAAAGTCTTTGCAAACGTTGTTACAAGTATAACACAGAAAAAAATTAAAAACACAAGATTTATAAAAAAAAAAAAAGATTTACAGATGCATAACATAAACTTGCAGATTCATAATAAAACAGAACCACAGAATCTTAACAAAACTTCTCAGATCCACAGAAATATAACACAATTTGCAGATCCATAAAAATACTTGCAAACTTGATAATAACAAAAACTTTCAGATTCTCATATATATTCACTGCTTTAAAACAAAAAAATCCAGAATCATAACAAAAAAATTATTCTTGAATTTTAAAAAAAGGAAATTCATAACAGCAGATTCATAGAAAAGTCTTGCAGTGTCATAAGACAGATTCAAGCAACAAAAACTCCCAAAAAAACAAAAGATTCATAATAAAAACAGTCTGATTCCCAAAAAATTTGCAGGTTTACTGTATAAAGCAGATCTACAAAATCATAAAAGTCATGCACTTCCATACAAACTCCAAACATAAAAACTATTAAACAGAATTGAAATGTTTTAAATGTAGATAAGTGTTACAAACATAACAAGCAGGTGAACAATAAATAATATATGAGCAATTCCATGCAAATGTCAACCTTGCCATTAAATAAATTAAGTTTTCACCAAAATAGAGAAACCATTTCTACATTTTTTTGTGTAGGCAAGTGTTTTACAGTACTTTAAAAATACTCATAAGAGTATCTGTCAGTGTTTAAAACTATTATATTTAATTTGCCAAAATCACACAAGTGGCAATTTCACAGCCGTCACATCCATAACAAAGCTTTTCCTTTATAAATGCAAACATTTTAAATAAAATAAAATCAATCATGGTTGTTCTGTAGTGAGCCGACTCGTATCTGTTTGATTAGCATGGTTTCTTTTGGGTTGTGCAGTTTAATTGACAGAATTTCTACAAAATATGTTGTATACTGTAAACTCACAGACTTTTTTTTGTCACATCCATAACGCGGGTTTATTTTCCTCATTGAAAGTATAAAAAATGTTAACAGATTGATATTTTTCTGGTCCCTTAACTCTGTGGTTAGTTGTTTTGGAAAATATAAGCAGTTGTTTCAATATAATGTTAACGTATACTTTCTATGTGAATTTATGTTTTGAGTTTTTACTGCAAATGTCACATCCATAACGCTGGAATTGCTCATATATAACAATGTTAATAATAATAATAATAATAATAATAATAATAATAATAGTAATAATAATAATAATAAAAAATCAAAAACGTTTTCTTTAAATATGTTGAATTAATGTGAACTTATGGGTTCTGCAAAAAATTTACAAATTAATAACAACCTCAGGGCTCTCAAGAGGTCTGTTTTATCAGTTACTGTAAAAAGGAGCTTCCCTACAACGAAAATGACTGGAGTTTTTATTTCTGAAACAGTGATCTGAAAAACCTGACACAATAATCAAGACAAAAATAAAGCATAGAAAACCTCTTTCTGAAAGGGTACCTGTGCCCCAGTATTGATTAAAAAAACTGAAATGTCCTTTGCAACTACCCAACAATAGTTGTATTTCACAACAATCTGTAAGTTGTTTTCACCAGCTACCAAGCTGGTCCAGTTTATGACTTTGCAATGACATCATCAGCTCTTGGAAAAATATCCCATGCTCGTTTGAGGAACAAGTAAACAAGGTACCCTTGAGCACACCTTTATATTCCCCTTTGTTGTCCCGGTTATATTGGATTTCAGTCTTACCCACCACAAAGCAACCTGTGGTAACTCTGAATCTGGATCTTATCCAGACATAACCTAAGTTGGCATTTTTATTACCTAAACCTGCAAAAATGAACTTTGTGTTCATAGTTAAGGTACAAAAGGCTGTAAGTGTGACTTTAATTATGGTTTTACTTTATTAGAGCAAAACATATGACATTTCAACATGAGGTCAATATTCGGACTTTGGTCAAAGTAAAAGGGGCCAGCCAAAGTTTATATTTATTTAAAATATATTTCACCTGACATTTTATCTAGATAACACAGTTTTTGCGCTATACTAAACACAGTGGCTTGCAAAAAACACACACTGAAAAACCTTTAAACATCTATAAGTCTGAACATTTTATTGAGTTGCGTATTAGCGTGTCAGCTGGAGATTACATCACTGCTTGACACAAAGCATGTCATGTTTAGCTCTTGAGCATTATGGGTGTCCTAAACTGCCCGTTAACATGTTTACTGGCTTCAACACTTAACATCCCACAGGGTTTTTTTTTAAGTGATAATCCTCAAACTACCTCCATCCTTCATCTGCCTCCAACACAACAGTGTTTGACCTCAGGCTACTGAAAACAACACACTCCTTCACACTGTGTAACTATCGCCCTCAAATATCCACAGCTTTGCATTGGCGGCAATAATCCTGAAGCTGATGACGCATCGCTCCTGCGCTGGAAAGATCTGGAAAGTAAAGTCTGTAATATTAGTGTTTGCTCAGCATAAACAGCTGGTTAGATAACTAGCCGACACCACATATGGAGACAACACTGTAATCATTAGAGAGTCCAAGGGATTTGCGGCAAAAGAGGAATAAAATAACTGGGTTATATCACTGCAATGATGTTTGTCTGTTAGATACATCATTTAGTCTTTCAATATGTATTGCTCAAGTTGTTTTTTCACACTTTAGCTGTTTATTACAATTGTTTTGACATTGTTTTTGAGCTTAGGTTACCAAAAGATAATGATTTACTAGTATTACCTAATGCAAAAAATAGAGTCATATACCACAAAAATACTAAGGTGTTCTTTTGAGCTACATTGAATATATAAAGTACATAGCAATCAAATGACATTCAGAATTTGCATTATACAAAATTAAGTTGTGGTAAATTACAAAACCATGCATTTCGATTTTTATTATGTCAAATAACATAATATAAGATGATATAATTATATATAATTTAATTTTGATATGTATTTATTTATAAATATTATTTATTTACCATAATTTTCATATTTTTTGACACCTTTGACTGTACACTACCTGACAAAAGTCTTGTCGTTGATCCCAGTTATAGAAGCAACAAAAAATAAATTGACTTGACCTTGCAAAAGGTAGATTTCTCCAATAAATCATCTTTTGAACTGTATCCCAATCACCACAAATACTGCAGAAGACCTATTGAAACCCGCATGGACCCAAGATTCTTGCAGAAATCAGTCAAGTTTGGTGAAGAAAAAAATCATGGTTTGGGGTTACATTCAGTATGGGGGCGTGAGAGACATCTGCAGAGTGGATGGCAACATCAACAGCCTGAGGTATCAAGATTGTGCTGCCCATTACATTACAAACCACAGGAGAGGGCAACTTTTTCAGCAGGATAGCGCTCCTTCTCATACTTTAGCCTCCACATTAAAGTTCCTGAAAGCAAAGAAGGTCAAGGTGCTCCAGGATTGGCCAGCCCAGTTACCAGACATGAACATTATTGAGCATGTCTGGATTAAGATGAAGAAGGCATTGCAAATTAATCAAAAAAATCTTGATGAACTCTGGAAGTCCTGCAAGAACGCTTTCTTTGCTATTCAAGATGACTTTATTATTAAGTTATTTGAGTCATTGCAGAGATGTATGGATGCAGTCGTCCAAGCTCATGCGAGTCATACACAAAATTACTTCTTTTTCCACTGCACCATGACTTTATATTCTATACTGTACATTATTTCTGTTAAGTGACAATACTATTGTCTAAGCAAAGTCAGACCTAACTGTCCTAAGTAAATGACATGATTATATTTTATTTATAATTGGTAATATATATATATATATATATATATATATATATATATATATATAAAATTTTGGTAAATTAAGTGTAATCTAGAGGCCTTTGCCTTTCATATAAGCCACTTCTGATACCAAATGATCAACTAGAATGATCAGTTATTATTTGTTGTTCCTAAAACTTGTATAGGCGACAAGACTTTTGTCATGTAGTGTATACTTTTATTCCAAACGAGCAAAATACTAAAATATTTTTAAAAATAAGCCACCACAACAACAAAAAGGCGCTATATTTCTATTTGATGCCATTGCTTTACCACAGTTTCACCACAATACAGTTAGTATGAATCATTTATGGAAAAACTGACATATGTGGAGTGCACCTGCGCTAACAAAAGGTGTTGACTGACATGTTTTCTTTTTTATGCTTGGATGACGCTAAATGCTTTCACGAATCACGCATGTAAGCTTACAGTACATGTGTGAACAAACAAAAACATTTTTCTGAAAACTTCCTTGCGCACCCCATGATGGTGTATGTACTTAAGATGTAAAATGATCCATCAGGGCCTAAATCTTGATATTTTTATTATCATCAGAAGGGAGCATCAAAGCAACTATCTAGAGTAAACACAACTCGAAGATATACTGGTCATCCAAGCATCAAAGCTGACACAATGCCAGATGAGATAAGAAACTCACTAATCCTGTACGATAAGAAGGACAGGGTAATTGCTGCCAGCGCATAACTAGCTGATATTTGATATGTTGTACAATCACGCACACAAATGACTCTTAACGCCATCCTCAGATGTCATTGCCGTTATGCGTGACACTTGAAACCGGCTTCACCAGACAGACGTACCTTGCTTTTCTCACATGCACATGACAATGGTGAATGGAGAAGAGACTGACGTGGACTTTAAGGGGCTTTAGCCAGTCAAAGTGTATTTTTCAGTGTCTGCGGGCATGGTGATGTAAATTAGACATGGAAAGAGAACAAACAGATTTTTGGGAGCAAATGGAATCAGATGTGATGTGACGCAAAGAGTTTGTTTGATCTGACTTGGAGGAAAGAGAGGTAGAAATTAGCAGAGTGAAATGGTGCAATGCAATCACATGGAAAATGCTAGAAAACAGTCTGAAAACTAATTTTGTGGGGAATGTAAGGTTTAAAATGGTTGATTCCTCTCTAAAATGAGCAGTAGGGCATTCTGGGCAAATGTGGCCTAATAGTTAGGAAGTTGTTTTTGTAAAGGTTGCAGGTTCAATTCCTGGTCCCGAGAGAAATTGAAGATAATGGGAGTACATGAACTGTACTCTCTCCATCTTCAATACCCAGCTGAGGTGCCCATGAGCAAGGCACCTAACCCCTATTGCTCCCCAGGTGCTAAAAACAATAGCTGCCCACTGCTCCGGGTGTATGCTCACTGTGTGTGTTTGTGTGTGTGCTTTCACTCCTCACTGAAAATGTGTGTGTGCACTTGGATAGGTTAAAAGCAGTGGACCAATTTTGAGTGTGGGTAAAACCATACTTGACAAGGCACACGTCACTTTCACTTCACTTCAATGTTATTTTAAAATGAAAGCAATACTGCAACATGGCTTAGTGTGATTGTAAAACAGTTATGGCTGTAAGAAAACATCATCAAAACAATATACCAAAATCATGATGTTATGTTTGCCAATATCACTTTTATCTATTGTGTTTACCTCCAAGATTGGTTTCAGTGGCTTTGTGTTGCGTTTAAAATATGATTGTTAAAAGGCCAAGTCTTACAGACAGCAAACCCACTATGAACTCTGAACTAGGCCTGCATGATTAATCTAAAAAAACATAGTGATCCGACCCACTATACGATCTTAATCCAGCATCTCTATGATTCATCCAATTATATTTTCATGTTTAGGAGAAAAGCATTAAAGGTGGTTGCACAAGTCTTCACATTGTTTTGTGTTGCTCAGCAACATGGACACCTCCAAATGGTAAGCATACTGTATTTATAAGGTATAATTCACCCAAAAATGTAATTTCTGTCTTCATGTATTTATGTATTCGTGGCCGCAAAAGTATACGTGGGCTGACACACTGTTTGTTTACTACAAAGAGGACGCACGCGCTGCCCCGAATGGTGTCTACTTTAATGAACTACAGGCTGTGAATAACAGGTAATAAAGTTGTAAATAAAGTTGTTGCACAGAGCGATCGTTTGGGAGCCGCACTGGAAATATGATTTGCATGTATGTTTTTTTTTTTTTCAAAGTGACGGCAGCCATGACATGAGCGCACTCAGCAGTAAAAGTGAAACCAAAATCGCACACATTATTTACATGATCATATCGCTTTTTAGAGTTATGATTACAACAAGCATTTGATGTGTTTTTTTTTCATAGCAAACACAAGAGTGTTGTGCATCAGAATAAACGTTTAACAGTGTCAGTATAACTACTATAGCCTATAGACCTTTTTCTTGGCTGCTGCATGGAGGGCGCCATAGCGACCAGCGTCTTCCGGTAGAATGTTTAGAACTTCCGTTTACAGTGTTTACAACTGGTAACTTGCGCTCCGAAAAATGGATTTCAATAGCGTTTTGAGTGGATTACGGAGTGTTTTTTGTGACACACAACTTTGAAAGGTGTGTGTTAAAGCCATTATCTGTCAGATGTGGTTTAAGCGCGAGAAAAACGTTTTCCTTGTTCACATGTCTGCCGTCAGAAATCCAGTGTGTGTGTTTTCCTGGCCTGTCAGCTGTTAGCTCAGCGGCTCTTCAATGCACACACACACACGCACACTTCACTGCATCATAGAGAAAACCAGATTACTGGCATGAAACATAACAGGTATATAAGTCATGCAATTTACAAAAATGACCAATAAAATTGCGTTACTGATACTCTGTTGGCTGATTTGCTATTCATTCTAATCGCGAGCCGTTTGTTTAATTTAGTGTGTTGTATTTACCATGGTTTGTGTTTTGCTGTCATTTGAAAACGTCACTTTATTTTCATATGTCACAGTTATTAAATCAGTGTGTTAGTGGGACAGTACAGTAGGCTACGTGTGTGTGTGTGTCAAACATTTTGGTGAACTATATTTATTTGAGTTGGTTATATATTTGAAAGAAAGAGAAACTGTTGACTTTAGCAATGACAAGGCTTCATTTAAACGGCAGAAGATGCCATTTGACAATGAAGGAAAAATGCCTCGCAGCAGTTGTTTTCCATCCTATAAGATCACATTTTTTTAAATGATCAGTCCAGGAGGTGGTGCTGATCGACAGCAGTATAAGTTCAAAGATGATAAAAGCAGGTAAAACAGATTAAAACTATTTTTAGTCATAAAAAAGTTTAAATGTGGCCTATGATTTCTTCTTAAACATAAATGTTTATCATTATTGGAGAAAATTTGCATATTGGCGTATCTCTAAACACAGTGATTCAAGTCACCTGATTAAAACTCCAGCAATATATATATTGTAAAACATTTTTTTTCCAGTAATATGCAGCCCTTAAGGTGCACAGAGGAAAAACAAACTACACCACATAAGCCAGCATGTGCTGTAAAACAACTGAAGGGTTAAAACAGGCCATTTCAGCAGTGAATAATTCAGTGGAAAGTGAGATCTCTTGGATGCACTTCTTCAGAGATTGATCAAGTTTCCTTCTGTCTGTGTGGCAACTGAAGCTGCCTGGAACACGTCCCCGCTCTGCTTTTTTTCAATGACGTGAGCTCAGAAAGAGTAAAAAAAGAAAGAAAAAGAAAACTGAAATAGGCGATAAGAATTACTGTTCAGCTACAATACATTCATTCCAAATCTTATAAATAATGTTAGAATATTCAGAGCATTATCGTCTCGCAGATGGTTACTGAAATGGCAAGCTGAGAAAATCTGTGTCATTTCAGATCGGTAGGCATCTCTAAGTGATTTGATTTGGCCGGTAATAACCCTGAAGGCATGCGTGGGTTAAGCAGGACTCAGTCATCACAGGTAATGCAGACGGCACATGCATAATTCACACTTACTGGATGCTTTCATGACAGAGACACTCTTATAAATGCAGATCAACTATCAGCACAGATAATGTAATTTAAAATACAAAAAGGCATATTTATGGTATGAAATTTCTTTTTTTTCAATAGGCAAAAATTAATAAAACATTATTATAATTTTAAATAACTTCCTTCAGAAATATGCACAATATGCACATGTGTTCTATTATTACTGGTACTCTTTTATTAATATTAGTTCTTAAAATAGAAATTTTAATGTTGTAGATTTTATTGTAGTTTAATATTAATTTTTGTATATATTTTAATATTTAATATGAAATATTTTTGTGAAAATGATGGTACTTTTATTTTTTTTAAGATAAGAAATAAAAAAACAGCATTTATTTTAATATTTTGTAAAATTATATAAATTCTTTCCAGTCACTTTTGATTATTCATTATAGTTGTTTTTAAATAACTGTAATGTTACGTTTCTGTAATGCTATTTTTTTATTTTTCAAAAGTGACAGGAAAGACAATTCAACAATATATTTTTAAGTAATATATTTAATTTATTTAAAATAATAAATTTTTCTTGAAAAAAAACAACAATTCTGACAGTTTTATACAATAATCCACACTAAAATGTGTATCACAATCTGTTAAGGTTGAAAATGACCAGGAATATTGTTAAAAATAAACATTCTTTCCTAACAGTATGCAGAGCTGCATGTTTAGCTTCACAGTGAGGAACAGAGAAACATTTGGCAGCCTATCTTTATGGTCTTTATATACAAACTGTAGTCATAGTAAGTTAATTTTTAATGTTTAGGATTAATAGTTTCTATCCTCCTACTTATCTTTATTGCTTCTTCATGACTGGGCGAGCCAAACTGAACACTGAAAGGTCAGCATTGGAGGTCCATAGAAATGAAAACAGCATGACACGAGTGAAATGATGATATAAAAGTTTGTTATTGAAATCAACTGTCTAGTATCAATTAATGTCAGAACTTCAGTGCATGGAGTTCATCAAGCGGTTGTTTTACAACAAACAGATGTATTCTGGTTGTAATCACAGATCATTGGTTGCATTTAAAAGAAATGAAACAGAATAAAGGTGTCACGCTGCAGGACATGGATAGCTGAGCTCAAGCAAACATTGGAAAAAGCTGGTACGATGAAGACAGAGGTCAGGCATTTGAGGACACTGATATAACATCATGTACAATAGCCTTTTCACTTTTTGGGAAGTGTATGTTTCTTTATTTAAGGCATAGTTTACGCAAGAAAGAAAATTTGCTGTTAATTTATCCAAGATATAGGTACATGTATTTTTCTTCAACAAAACATTTAAAATAAATTTTTACTATTTTAGATGAGAAACAAATTCCTCGTATGTGTGAACATACCTGGCAATAAAGCTCTTTCTGATTCTGATTTTGATGTAATATATTATTTAGTTTAATAAAATGCAAATGAACTATTACCTCTATTTTGATACACAAAAAATACACAAGCAAAACAAAATTAACACCTGTGGATCCTGGAGATACATTGAGGTCGTATAAAGTAAAACTTTCAATCTGCGAAAAAAAACTGAACATTATTCGTAAAATAATTACTGTTAAACCATCCAGAGAGCATTTATGACAGAATGTGAGCATATTGTTGCAATGACGTGTAAACATCAAATATTCTTTTTTTTTCCTTTGGCTTAGTCCCTTTATTCATCAGGGGTCGCCACAGCTGAATGAACCTCCAACTTATCCAGCATATGTTTTACACGGTGGATGCCCTTTCAGCTGCACGCCAGTACTGGGGAACATCCACAAACAATCATTCACACACATACACTACGGCCAATTTAGTTTATTCTATTCACCTTTAGCGCATGTCTTTAGACTGTGGGGAAAACCAGAGCATGCGGAAAAACCACACCAACACAAGGAGAACATGCAAACTCCATACAGAAATGTCAACTGACCCAGCTGGGACTTGAACCAGCGACCTTCTTGCTGTGAGGCCACAGCGCTAACCACAGAGCCACCGTGTCTCCCCAATATCAAATATTTATTAGTAATTTAGCAAGGATGTCTAAAACGCATTGAAAGTGCTATTAAAAAAAGCCCAATATTATCAGCTGATCATATCCTGATAAACGATTATTTTTCATTTTTTATAGTCCGGATAAGAAAATCATTGGGCAGATATCTTAGCTGCAATAATATGTTCACAGATTTGTAAAGATTTATATTATCATCATATTGATCACCACTTGTAGAAGGCACACTCTTTTCCTCTTCATAAGCACCAGACACTTTTTGGGAAAACATTGTGCAACTAAGTGTGCTTTACAGAAATTAGTGGACTTGACAAGCGACCTTTAGAAGACACTATTCCCCTCTGTGTGCATGTGTATATGTCTGTATGTATGTTTGTGTGTAATCATGCATTAAAAAACTAACTTAGACTTGTTAAGGATTCGTCACATTGCATAAAAAAACGTCTTTTAAATGAATAAATGTTATCTGCTGGGAAATATAAAAAGTTATCAGTATGAGGTAAAATCTCCATATTGGTTAATCCCTAACTAAAACCCCACAGAACTATTAAGCAGCACAACTGCTTTCAACATTAATAATTGTATTAAACACTTGTGCATCAAATCATATTACAATGATTTCTTATCATTTTACAACTACAGACTAAGCAATAACAAACAGAGTTTTGTTAAACACAGTTTAGAGCATGTGGTTTGTGGAGTGTTTTTAAGACTTGTCCCTGTGTAGGATTTCAAGCAAATGTAAACCAAGAAGTTATAAAGTTTGAAACTTTCACAAATAATTAATTGTATTAATTTTTTTAAAATGTTTATTATTTAACTATACAGTGTTTTTTAACATATGAATATTGAATTTCTACACCTGAGTAGTGTTAGATTTCACAGAAAACCATAAAACTGTTCATTTTTTTGCAACTTTTTTCTGTTGTATTCATCTATGCTTGTAATTAGTTGTTTTATGTTATGTATGGGGCAGCACGGTGGCTCAGCGGTTAGCACTGACACTGAAACCTCACAGCAAGAAGGTCCCGGCTGGGACAGTTGCCATTTCTGTGTGGAGTTTGCATGTTCTCCCCTTTTTCGCGTGGGATTCCAAAGACATGCAGTATACAGTAGGTGAATTGAATGAACTAAATTGACCATAGTGTATGAGTGTGTGTTTGAATGAGTGTGTATAGGTGTTTTCCAGTACTGGGCTGCAGCTGGAAGGGCATCCGCTATGTAAAACATATGCTGGAGTAATTGGTGGTTCATTCCGCTGTGGTGAACTCTGATAAATCAGACTAAGCTGAAGGAAAATTACTGAATAAATGTTATGCACGATTAATTTTCTTACAAAATAAACCCAATTAATCTAAAACTATGAATTCTTTCCAAATAAAGTTATAGGTCAATGTTGTGAAACTATACTTATATCGCAGAAAAACAAAATATTGCAATGTCCATTTTTTTTTTCAAATATCATGCAGCCCTAATTAGCAATGTCCAAAACTACACACACCTTGGGTGTGGTTCTTTCTAACACACCATTCTGTGAAATTCCACACTTAGTGAAGCTTCCAAAGAATCTGACATGAGAAAAGCAGCACATATCTCCTAGCCTTACCAGAATTAGAATCAACATTAAGGACAGACATACCAAATAAAGCCTTGGAAGAAAACATAAATAACATTCACAAATGCAAAATCCCAGAAAAATAACATTGATTATTGTGGCCTAAAAAACTGATACACTTGGAAAAACTTAGGCTATGCAGCAAAGTCAATTACACCTGTGAAAACGAGACTCTTTTTCCGTTGTTCTAGGATTTTAGACACCTGATCTCCAATTGCATGCGTCTGTACTGAGCCAAAAGTTTAAGACTTACCAGCTCTAACCGGTAATATGCGAAACGTGAGGGACAATTTATCCTGATTACATCAAGAAAAAGAGAGATTAGCAAAAACCTGAGATTATCAGCGGGTTTGAGTGCTGGTGATTTGCCCAACCACAGCAGGCAAAAGTCATAATGAATCAAAACCCTTGTTCCCTTTGTTTAGCCTGCATAGGTGACCTTTAACCTTCTATTGAGACTGTCCAATATACTATAAATGTGATCATATAGCAATTTTAGAACATTTTGATTTTGTCAAAGCAGCTTAACATAGTTCTTTTAAATTGAAACTGATTTTGTCCATTTTTAAGAGCTGAAGTCCAATTTAGTTCTGTTCAGTGTAGTTTAAATTTCACTGCTGAAAGTTATGGGCAACAGTGATTTTCTGTGAAGTTGAACAACCTGGATACCCTTTGAATTTGAATGTATTTATTTTGACAGGCACAACAATATATTGACTCCAAAAGGAAGCATGTTTTGTGCCATTCTTTAGCAAAGCTGCTATTTTCCACCTGCACCTGCTATTTTATATCCTTTTCAAATCATTCATGCTTATGAAATATATTCCCACTATCGGATGACATCACAGAACTGTCAAAAAAAGTCACTGACCTCAGGTCTGAGATATGTCTAGTTTGACAAAACCTATTAGCAACGACATGGAATTGAAATAAACTGACTGCCTCTGTAAACAAAAATCTTGTCACCATGAAGACTTCTGACAATTTAGAGGAATAAATGAAATTTTAAATTACATTAATTATTAAAACATTCAAATATATTTATTAAATACTTCACAATATCATGTTTTATTGTGTTTTATATAATAAACAAAGCTTTGGTGACCATATAGTAAGTCTTTCAAAAAAAAAGTATATATGATGTCAAGGTATAAATAGACATCTTGACTTAAATTACATTTGGGAACAAAATAAAAATTCACACAAAAAATAAATATTTATAAAACCTCAATATATTGTTAGAAAGTTACCACATCAGGGCTCGACAACCAGGACTAGCCGATGGCCCAGGGCCAGTGGACAAGATTGTTACTGGCCAGTGCTGCCTTGTCACTAAAGTTCAATTTGCCTGAGAATATTTGTCAATTGTGTGCAAATACAGTCTTAGAATCGAGAAACAGAAATTTTAAATGCTACCTTTTCTGTGATATCGTAAACACCATATTGCTTTTTGGTACCTCTTATGTGACTGGATGCTGTGAGCACATTATGTTTTTCAAGTAACATCAAATTATGAGGCTAAAAGAAAACGTCTGTTTCTAACCTCTTGAAAGCAGACATTTACATGGGTACAACATGATGAAAAAAAATGAAGTGATGTTTTGCACAGTTAGATCTCAGTTTGGCAAGTCACCCCCCTTTATAATTATAATTTAGAACTGCATTTTGTATGCATTACACTTTGAATTTTGCTCATTATAATTTTTTTAAATATTTAAATTTTAGATTCCAGACGTTATTTTTGACATTATTTAAAACATATGGCTAAAAAATAGCTATTAACTTTTCTTTTCTTTTTTTGTGGGGCTTACAAAAATCTTAAACACAGTTGAAAAAATCCTTAGCACATGCATTAATTTTACTATGCCTGTATGTTGTTGTTTTACTTTTAAAATACTGTTATTCATTGACTTTATATGAATCACTAAAGACCATGGATTTATTAAAAAATATATTATTCTACATATATTCTATATATTCTGGTGAAAAAGGTCACATTTTTATGCCTGAAGGGAAAGAAAAATAAATCATTCGACAATCAGGCTTCCCGCAATATAATCAATCACAAAGCAAGCCCAAACCAATAGATTTTGATGCATACACAAACATTGATTTCCTTGTACATTATGTTTATACTGCAATTGACATGGTTATTGCAATTTCAGTTTTCATGCAGCCTTATCCTTGAGCAAGGTTTCTGTTTGTGCTAAACAGACAGTGCTGGTAGAAACCCTGCAGCCTGTTACCTCACTAGATATAAATATCTGATTTATCGCCTACATCACCATTCATACTCTCTGAACTCTCAACAACTCTTCACACCTATGCAATATGCAAATAAAACTCTCACATAACATAATAATAATCCTCTTCATTATTCATTATCATTATATATATATCAAGCCAAACATGTGATGACACAAAAACAAAGCACCATCTTTCAGTATCTTCATATAATTTGCATTGTTATACATCTTTGACAATTGCAGTAAATTTCCAAGCATATGTCATTTAGTAACAACTGGGCAGACGGGTAAACTAACCTGTCATTTTCCGCTGCAATACAATCCACTCTTCTGACCTAACTTGCAACTAATTTTAACCCGAGCTACTAGGGCTCATATCCCTCTCAGACCAAATAAAATAGTAGAGACAACTGCATTTAGCTTGCTCATAAAATGACTCTCCGTGGTCATTTCTTTCAAGAAAAGCAGAGAATGAATATATTTTACAGGAAAAAAATAAACACTTACTCCATCGGTTTAATAAGCTGTTCATATGCATCGTGAGGAGGTGGCAATGGTCAGTTTCCTGTGACTGCGTCTAGACAGAGAGACCACACACCATGAAGTACTGACATAGCAAATGATACCTAAAGATGAATTACAATCTAACATCAGTTCAGATCAGAAGATGAAGTATCAAATGGCCAGGCAGCATTTTACCATTACCTGCAGTCTTTGTTTTTGTAAAGCTAGATCCTGTCTGTACTTATAAAGCATTAAAAATTTGTTCTTATAATAGTCTAGCTAGTTTAGTTATTTACTTGTACATTCCTTATGTTTATGACACTTACTGTTTCAGAGCATTTTTTGCAAGTTGCACAATTTAAAACCCCAAAATTAATACACGTGTATTAAGTCACTCATATATGTATAATATACGTAATACGTATAATATCACGTATATATATATATATATATATATATATATATATATATATATATATAT
>CAIGQZ010032312.1:15540773-15573592 GCA_903798205.1 Danio tinwini
ATATATATATATATATATATATAAAATGATCAGCAATGAGATAGAGCTCAACCATGCTTCGAAAACATGCCGAATGAAACCGCGTGACCGTGACAGCATGCATTAATGTAACGTCCCTGTAAACAGCCCTCAAAACGCAGTTGCTTGTGTGACAGGGAAGCAAACATTTACCATAGCCCTTCAAGAAAATACTGGGCAGATACAGTGAAGAGTGATTTCAAGATGGTTATAAATATACAGTACAGCATAAACACCTCTACAATCAATCTATACCATTCGCAAAGTCAGTCTTGGAGAAAGTGGCTGTACACAGGAAACTCTAATAATAAATAAAAGAAGCCTTAGATTTGAGCTGGTGAATTTGTTGTGTAATTTCCATTGTACAGAGGCCTCATTTGATGTTTTTAATACACATGCTAGGGCTGCACAATATATCGCTTGAGCATAGATATCGCAATGTGTGCGTCCGCAATAGTCACATCGCAAGATGCAATTTTGAGTTATGAATATCGATGACCAAAATCCACAGGTCAAAACACATGAGATTTGTGAAGACACTGCAGAATTGAACCATTATAGAGTGAAAGTTTAAATGTCCATGTGTTTTTAAGGTTTATGTAAACATTTTAAGAGTTTGGAGCATTTTAAGAGAACATAAAGAGCATAAAAACGTTAAAAAAATAAATGTTATTGAATTATTTATATGAAGAAGACTATGCAATGCTCTTTTACATTTGATTATTCAAAATCGGTGCCCGAATACTGTTAGACACTCCCCAGAAACCCACAAAGCATTGTTTATTTCACTTTAACATTTGCTCCATTGTGTTTATTTATGACTGTAGTTTGTTTATTATATGTATATAATAAATTACATAAAATATATTATATTATATATTATCTATTATTATATATATTTCATTCCCATACAAATCATCACAATCAATCTAAAGTAATGAGTTTCCAGATAGAGCTGTTTAAGTCATCTGGTGAAATTGTATTTATATCGCAATATACACTTACTGACCACTTTATTAGGTACACCTTACTAGTACCAGGTTGGACCCATAATGATGCGAATTTCCCGTTCCACCACATCCCGAAGGTTGAGATCTGGTGACTGTGGAGGCCATTTGAGTACAGTGAACTCATGGTCATGTTCAAGAAACCAGTCTGAGACGATTCGCGCTTTGACATGTGATTGGCTGCTTGGAAATTTGGTTAACAAGCAGTTGTACAGGTGTACCTAATAAAGTGGCTGATGAGTGTATTTTTCCAAATTTTCCAATATCGTGCAGCCCTAATGCATTGAATTTTTAATCGCTAAACATTCTAATGTGCAAAGATAAAATCCCTTATAGATTTTCCCTTTTTTCTCTAAACAACAAAAAAATCTGCTTATAAATATACAATTTAAAGGTCATCAAAATCTTTAAAACATCCACATTTATAGTGATATGTATACATAACCAGCTTTGCCCCCCCCCCCCCCCCAGCACACATGCATATTTAAGTCAATATTACACGTTTCCTTCAAAAGTTGACATCCAATAGAACAAACACAAGAGACTGACCGACTGATTTACACAGTCCAGAACTGCACCACAATGTGAGATTTCTTATGCATAGTAATAGTACCTACACAAAAGATGAAAATAAACCTCTAAAGGAGAGAGAGAAAAAAACACAATTACTATAAAATACAGCAGTTCAACATGCAGGAAAAAACAAAAAGTGGTGTGAAAAAGAATAAAAAAAAACTGAATTTAGTTAACAAGGTAAACCGACAACGTACATTCAACCTACTTGTGCAGAAAAAGACTCCCCTGATACGTGGAAGCATGAGCTATAAATTTCAGTGGTGGAAAAAGCACCGTCACTCTTGACATTTAGAAATCTACGGCTAAATAGAGCGAACAAAACAAACGATCATAGAAAAATAGTCAACACGGGAGATACACGACAGTAGTGCACATTGAGAAAATCTCAACAGGGCTTTGGACTATTTTTGCTAACTTTGAAACTGAGCTTAAGCGAGTTACTCTATTGGCTTATCTAAAATCTCCAATTCTACTTTATCTACAATTCTACCGTACCCACCCACCCAAAAAAAAAAAAAAAACTCAACAAAGGCTCAGTGTGAAAACATAGCCCTGTATATGTTTCTGGAGATCACGAAGTATGTAGCCAGAAGTATGTATGGCTGCATTTAGTCTTCAAAACGACTGATACAGGGCACTATAACGTCGTTCCTTTTCACGCTTACCAGCTGACTGCTTTCCTTGATTTTCCGCTGTTACCAGTTTGTCCAGTAGCTCGCCATGTACGTCAGCGGACTTGAGAAGCATAGAGGATTTGACTATGATGACAGGCTTCGAGTGTGGTGAAGAACGGTTCCAGAAAGTAAAAAAAAACAAAACAAGTAAATAACAGGGTGAGAATGTGGTAAAATCTGAAAACGTGGTAAAAATCAGGCAAGGACTTTACTTTTTCTGGATTGCTTTGTAAAACTGTCATTGGATTTAGAGAAGTGGGTGGGCGGGTCAATCAGTGCTTTTGAAAACACTACTGGTTGGGTTTAGGGAAAGGGGAGGGTAGGTCAGTCGTTAGTCAGTCAGTCAACAGCGTCCTCTGGTGGATCTATGCAAGAACAGCAGGCGAGAATGGCACTCGTGAGAGAAACTGATCAGAAAAAGCGTACACAGCGGCCTCTGGTGTATTCGCGAAAACAAAAACTGCAAGAAAAACATAGCTCCTGGGATGTATTTGGTCCTCCCTAGAAATGTATATAGCGGTAGGTTTTCAGAAAGAGCCTGGGTTGAAAAAACTACACATGTACTGATGATAACCTATGCTACAGTTTTGAGTATGAAAATGTAAGGCATACATTTGTGTCGAAAAAACAGACGAAACGTTGATTCCTTTAGTTAAAAGTCATGCATAGATTGCACAGTTATTGTATTTCTGCAAAAACTTTAGAGTAATCGTCTGATATAGAAATGGCAAAGTCGGAAATGCATGATTACATTGCATTTTAATACTTCTACACAGGAAAAGGAAGTGAAATAACTGTTATTGTCATGATTAAATGGATCATGTTATGTACAGTAAGAAGAACGGTCACAACTGTGGCGTTTCCTAAAGGTTTTTTTGTGCCCTACATAAGTAACTCATATATATATAACCTTAAAAAAGTCTTGTTGCCTATTCAAGTATTAAATAACTATCCAACAACAAATAACTTGACTTCTAGTTGATCATGAAAGGCAAAGGCCTCTAGATTATGCTTATTTTACCAAAATAAAATATGATCATGCCTTGATTTATTTATTTTTTGCTTGGACCAATGCATCCATACATCTCTGCAATGACTCAAATAACTTATTCATAAAGTCATCTGGAATGGCAATAAAACATTCTTGCAGGACTCCCAGAGTTCATCAAGATTCTTTGAACTCATCTTCAATGCCTCCTCCTTCATCTTACCCCAGACATTCTCAATAATGTTCATCTCTGGCAACTGGGCTGGCCAATCCTGGAGCACCTTGTCGTTCTTTGCTTTCAGGAACTTTGATGTGGAGGCTGAAGTATGAGGAGTGCTATCCTGCTGAAGAATTTGCCCTCTCCTGTGGTTTGTAATGTAATGGGCAGAGCAAATGTCTTGATATCTCAGGCTGTTGATGTTGCCATCCACTGCAGATCTCTCGCACGCTCCCATACTGAATGTAACCCTAAACCATAATATTTCCTTCTCCAAACTTGACTGATTTTAGAAAAAATCTTGGGTCCATGCAGGTTCCAATAGGTCTTCTGCAGTATTTGTGATGATTGGGATGCAGTTCAACAGATGATTCATCAGAAAAATCTATCTTCTGCCACTTTTCCAAATGATCAACTAGAAGTCAAGTTATTATTGGTTGCACTTATAACTGGGATCGACGAAAATACTTTTATATATATATATATATATATATATATATATATATATATATATATAAACTATAATTCTTGCATCTCTTGGAACTGGGCTTTGTTATGATTGAAATAATAGTAATAATAATTAAAAAAGGAAGTCAATGAGATAGTTTCCAGGCGTGCTCCTGTTCACTATCTACAGCGCAGCAGACATTATAATACACAAACAAAGCCGTGTGAGTTGATATACAACAAACACACACATATACAAACATATCTGTATTTCCCCTAATCGCATCCTGAATTCTCTCTTTGCTATATTTATACACATTTTCAGACTTCATTGAAGAAAATGTAAAGGATTAAAATCTAATCTGTCATTTTATGTATATATTTCTACATAAATTTGATAAAACAAACATGATTTTTAAGAAGGTTTTCAAGTTGAATGTCAGAGCTGTTAATTAAGAGCCTTTTATTATTTGGCTAATTAAAATCATATATTGTTTGTATATAGCTATGTAAAAAGTAATTCTGAGACCCCTTGAAAGTTCTCATTTGCTCTGGATTTGGGTATTTATTAGGTATTTGTGTAAAATGTTACTATTAGAGATGCTCCGATCAATCAGCCAAAGATCGGCATTTATCAAATTTAATGACACGATTCGTTCTCGCCAATCTGGCCCATCTCATGAACCGATTACAGGTGTTTGTTTAGGAGTTTACAAGCAGAGGAAGACGCACATGCACTCCCGTATATCATACACAGCCTACAGCAACCACAACTCGTGAGAAGGTAAATGATGTGTGGAGGCATGAATGATCTATTCGCTCGAATCACAACAGCTAAAATATATACAGATGCCGTGTGACCTCTGTTTATACAGTCTATTGGTACAACTCGCATAAGTGATGGTCTCTTTGTTACAAGTACAACCATTGTAATTACCTTGTTTTGAGCTGCTGTGACACGAGCGGAGCGATTGTAATTTTTCTTACCAATTTTTATATGTGTTATGTTACTGTCTGTAAAGCTGCTTCTGGCCATATGTTCACACCTAAATGGTAAAAAGAGATGTGTTTAAGGGATTCATTTACTTAGGTAACCACTTAAGTATCATACTTAAAGGGAAGATGTGCTTAATGCATTGTAATGCTTGACGCATTAGAATCGGTACTCGGTATCAGCAGCTCACCATGACAAGGAATCGGCACTCGGTATTGGCTGGAAAAATCCTGATCGGAGCATCCCTAGTTACTATGTGTTTTATTTTATAAAAGTCTGATGAAATTACATTTCATCTAGGGCTGCACAATATATCGATTGACCATCGATAACGCAGTGTGTGTATCCGCAATTGTCACATTGCAGGATTGAATTATTTATTAAATATCAAAATAGAGATTTTATATTATTGTATAAAATTAATTATACATTGATGACCATGTTATTTTACGTTTGCTTCTTACATTTTTGTATTTGCATACTGTTAGACTCCACAGATAACCATAAAGCACTGTTTCAAATGGCTCTGTCATATGATTGTAATTTATTCTATTTCAATTGATCATATTTTATGCATATGCACTACATAGAAAAAGACTTGATCACCCCAGTTGATCTAATTGATTAAAATATTTTCAAATAGAGCTATTCAAATCATCTGGTGAAATTATATTCATATCGCAAGATATATTGCAGCAAAACAAAATATCACAATGTCAGATTTCTCCAATATCATGCAGCCCTAATTTCAACCCAATTTTAAATAAAAATGGGGCAAACAATGTCAGTTAGAACAAATCTGTCTTCAAAAATATCACCGTTTTTCAGAACAACTAAATGTTTTGATTTATTAAGAGTGAAAATCAGAATTATTCCACCAAATCTTGACTTCTTAAATTCTGTTGTTACTTTAGTCACCATTTTTTATACATTTGTAAATGGATTACAGATTAAAACAACAAATAATTTTTACTCAAATTTATATCTATAAATCATAAATCCAGAGAAACTGAGAATATTTATTTTTCAATCAAAATCAATGATTTAATTAATTAAAAGTTAAAGCAATTTTTTTGTTTAACGAGTGGCAGACAAGGCTAAGAGATTATACATTTCTGCTAAAAATCTATTAGAGGTCATAGTATAAAAATCTGAATGCAATTTAATATTTAATCTGTCTTCATTTTTATGTATATGCATTTTACTACCTAAATTTGATTTTTAAGGTGATTACTACATTAAGAATTAAAATGTAAGCTATTTACTTTCTATTTTACTGAATCAATACTGCAATTATGCAGCATGTGTCTCTCCCTAAATTCTGAAAGAAATGTTTGTTATTCTTCTTAATTTGGCGCCCCCTAGCTGAAGTAGAGGAGTAAAGCAGAGTCTCCACGTTGGAGACTAGAGTAGAAACACAGGGAAAAAAACAGGTCCTGAGAGACAGCAGAGACCTGGGCGGACAGAAACAGTGCATGCTGCCGTGGACTGTACAAACACATGCATGAGTGACTCCACATCTCAGCCCCAGGTCCAAATCCTGGCCTTCCGGAAACCAAAACGGCCCCAATCCCAGCGCCAATGCCCTGAACGAGACGCCCACAACTATCAGGACAGAACTTCATCCTCGCCCACGAAGGGCAGGTCCACGCTTCGCATGCCCTCCTCGCTCTCTTGTTTCCTAGGAAACAGACAAATGCGGAGGTTTAAAATAAGCGCACATGCCAGCCGTGCCAACCTGTCTACGGCAATGCAGACAAATGCAATTGTTAAGTGTGGCTTTAATTGTTAGGAAACTAGGTACATGGTATGGCATCAGTCATATGCTCGGGTCGCAAGGAGGCAGGGGCGCCGGGAAGAGTTTTTAATGCAAGATTGGCCCTCCTTTTTACAGATCAATGCCATTTAAAGCCAAAAGGTGAATAGGGTAAAAAAAGAACTAATAGTGCTCAGCATACTTGCACTGTTGATTGAATACATTAATAATGACAGACTTCTGGTGTGTATTACAAGTTTCTAAAATATTTTGTTTAAGTAATTTAATATTATTTCATTAAATATATGCTAATTTGAAAAGCATTTCTAGCATAATTAATTGGATTATGTCAGCATTTAAAATTCTTGTTTCCTTTTTTGAGATGTTAGAGTTCAAGGTTTTTGAAAAGGGAATTTTGGGGTATCTCTTTTGATTACTTCACTATTCAGAAAATATTGTAGACAGCAAGGAAAGAAAAAACATGTTTTTTGTTCTATTTTTTGAATAAAAGATGAATATATCGGTCACACTTTACATTAATGAAAATACAGTTGTTCATTGTTAGTTCATGTTAATTCACGGTGCATTAACAAATGTTAACAAGCATGAACTCGGATGTTAATAATGCATTAGTGAATGTTGAATTGTGATTAATAAATGCTGGACAAGTGTTGTTCATGATTAGTTAATGTTAGTAAATGCATTACCTAATGAACCTTATTGTAAAGTGTCTGTCAAAGCCTTCAGAACAGATAAAGACAATAAAACTATGAAGTTTGGTGTATGTACTGTCGGACAAAAAATCATTTTGAGAAAACAGCCTTTTCAAATATGTAGGCAAGGCACTTTTATTTCAAGTGTTTTTCAGACTAATGGAAAGAAATCCTCCAAAATTGTAATTTTGGGCTGTACATATCGTTTCAGCATCAATATCGTATGTGATCATTAGCAATAGTTACATCACAGGATATGCAATATTGAGTTTGTATTATAATTTATCATTTGCATGTAATTGTATAATGACTTTAAACACATTCAGGTATAAGAAATTGTACCAATTTTTGACCATAACTACAATTAATTTTATTGAATTTTTTTGATTATTCAGTTACTGTACTGTTACAATCTACTATTCATAGATTGTTATGCATGAAAATACTTACAACACATGCAAATACAGAAATGCACGGCCAATAACGCAGACCACAATGAAAATGTGTCGGGGGACGCCAAAAAGTTCATAGATTGTTTATTAGATTTTTTTGGAGATGCACTCCTACTGCAGAATCATCTCAATCCATCTAACATTATGAATTCTTTCCAAATAGAGATAATAAATCATCTGGTGAAATTGTATTCATATCGCAAAATAAAAAAATAATGCATCGTTAGATTTTTCCAATATTGTGCATCCCTACTTTGAAGTGACACACAATTAACATGAACCTCCCTTTCAGAAGCACTTGCCCCACACACATACACAAAACTTTATAGTTTCATTAATATTGTAATTGTAATAATTTGACAGGGAGATATGTCTATACATAATTTGGTTCATTATATACAACAAACATTTAATTCTACAAACAACTGTAGAAATGAATGCAAATGAGCATGTTTAATTAAGGAATTGCATATTTTATTATGACATTATAGAATATGAAATACAAAAAAAAAACAGTTTAAAATGTATTTAAATGTACTTGATGTAACTGATCAGCTTTGGGGTAGTTTAGTGATAACTATACATTTTTTTATCTTTCCTTAAGAATTCAAAAGAAACTGAATGAGAATTATATATTGAAATAATGTAGGCCTATTAGTTTATTTATTAGACATCGAAAGTAGCAAATACATATCTAAGATGTCATAACAATCAAAAATACCAGTCAAATATTTTAATATTTTAAGAACAATAAAATATTGTTCAACAGCACAGCACACAACATTGTAAAATCGTCTTGAATGGTTTACTTCCACTTTTGTAATTGAGATCATGTGTACTTTTAACATTTTGAAAATATCTTTACAATGACATTTCTACTCTGCAACAGTTTCAGACGAGCATCCAGTTTCACGTTCATTTGTCAGGCTGCGATGTCAAAATAAATGAAAAAATGTATATTTCGCCTGTTCAAGGTTGTTTTAGTGTTTTCTGACACTTTGAAAAAAACAATCATCTGCTTATGCCGAGTTCAGACAGCATGATTTTCAAAGTAGTCGTGTCACAGATTTACATTGCATGACTATCTGGGCTAGCATTTTGTCGCGGCTTTGTTTACACTGCAAGATGGATCGACGACAGGGGGTTTCACACTGCATGATTTTAAAATAGGAAGAATCGCCGAACACGATTGTCCAAACTATGTCTGACAACCAAAAATACGAAGTATATCTTTTGATATTAACTACATAACAAGAAAGAAGCCTTTATTGGTAAAGAACATGTACATATTTGCTCACCTGGGTTTCAAGAGAATTAGTAATTTCTGCTGAACTTATTTTTTTTCGACCCAGTTGTGGTTTTGCTCAGATGAAACGTCAAACAGCCACGGGTGCTCCTGCCGAATTTCCACTAGTTTTTCCTCCATTTCTTTGGTTCAAATAAACTGAAAATGAGCACCTTAAACTTCTCCCCCAGCCTGCCGCTGGCCTGCAGGTAACCACACTAGTGGATGCTGCTCTCTCATTGGCTGTAGGTGATCGCTGATTTATTCAGTCAAAACTCATTTCACACGGCAAGATTTAAATCACTGACAGCTCCAGATATTTAGCATGCCAAATATCTCACAGGCATTGACGACTCATCTGCGATTCTTTAGATAACGTCTATGATAGTTCACACTGTGTGACTCCCACTTGTGTGCACGAGCACCGATTTGCCTGTGATTTCAGCCATTTGTCACTGATTTCTCAAAACCTGTCTGCAAGTCAAAATAGGGGTTAAAATCATGCAGTCTGAACTCGGCATTAGTGAACGTGAAAAGTGACAGTCTCTGTCCTTCTTATTTTTATACAAAAATAATGATATAAACTAGTATATATGCTCATCACATATGCTCATAATTAAAACTAAAATGTGAAACAAAAGCTATTAAAAGTCTATAAACATCAAGATAACAGTTATTAATGTATACGTCTAATGCAACTTTTGATATACAGCTTGCTTCCATCTATTGCTCGTATTTTAAGCAGCCTTATTTTTATTACTTTACATGAATCATTTTTACTGAATATTCATTTAAACAGTTATCATTATTTGTAATACTTTTCTTTCCTATTCTCAGTAAGATACTACAGTCTAAGCAGGTGTTAGGAACAAAATGTGATTTACTCTGCACCCCTCCTACCGGGACCCCTGCAAGAAGGCACATAAGACTGACTTCCATGTTTTTGTGTACTGGGGAGGCCGCATGCAAATGTACCCAGTCCGACAAACCAATCAGAGTCTCGATAAAAAAAATGACCATGGCAGGGCGGCAAATAAGGATTCTGCCCTCTTTAAACTGCATGCAGATATTCAAGAAGGACCTGGATAAACTTGGTCTTGAACTGCCCAGGACATACACGAACTGACTTATATAATATTATATAACACATGCAAAGTATAAATGCTTGATGTGCTAAGGGTTGATAATTAAAAAATACAGCTAAATACATACAAAGGGGTTTTTAGGGGGATATCATGAATATTTCAAATATTACAACCCAAGTTCTGAAAACAAAATTATACTGTGAAATGCAATATAATCAAAAATATCAGATTTGTTCATTCTCTTTAACCTTTATTTAAATGACAAAAGCACAGAGAAAAGATTTTCACTGAACAAATACATTTTATTCTGTAAATATAAACACTTTTCAAAAAATGTTAAGACAGAGGCCATGATTTTAAAGGTAAAAAACTATTATAACCCTAAATTGGCTTTCCCATAATTCCCTGTATGACCCTTCACTTTTTCTATATTTTTGACATTACTATGGTTCTATTTTGTTCATTTGTTTCTTATCAGTTATGTGCATCAGAGTTTAATATTTAATCTGATGTTGTTGAATAATGTTTATCGCATTACTTTAGGGTCGTGTGTTATCATTACAGTATGTAGTATCTGTGTGAATGACACTGAGCGCCTTCTATATACTAGTGTTTATATTATTAGATCTCAGTGTAACGTCAGGAGCCCCAGGCTTGTTAGTATGTGTTTATTTTTAATCTCAAATATGAGTGACCATTGATTTACATTAAACAAATCACTAAACACCACAGATTCAGCTAAAAATCTTCTATAATATTCGACTGAGAAAAAAAGTCACCTACATCTATGATGGCCTGACGGTGAGTAAATTTTCATTTCTGGATGAACTATTTCTTTAAATTGGTCAACAAAAGAACTTGAAATCTTTCTCTTCATTTTAGCCAATTAAATAAAAGTTAAAGGAACACTCCACTATTTTTGGAAATAGGCTCATTTTACAAGTCACCTAGAGTTAAACAGCTGAGTTTGACCTTTTTTGAATCCAGTCAGCCGATCTCTGGGTCTGGGAGAAGCACTTTTAGCTTAGCTTAGCATAAATCATTGAATCGGATTAGACCATTAGCATGTTTAAAAAAAAAAAAAGTTTTAATAATTTTCCTAGCGTTCCATCTTTAAATAGGTAAATGATCAAAAAATTTAAATGTATTTTTCAACATTTTTGAGCGAGATGCTAATTGTCTAATCCGATTCAATGATTTATGCTAAGCTAAGCTAAAAGTGCTCCCGCCAGACTCTGAGATCGGCTGAATGGATTCAAAAATTGTAAAGCTCAACTGTTTAACACAAGAGTATATTTCCAAAAAAAAAAAAAAACTTTTCAGAATTGGGGTTGTGCATGCATAAAATGCTTTATAAGGTATAGGGAAAACACAAGCGGTAGGTAATTCACTCTATTCTTTAAGCTTTTATCTGAGCATGCTAAAAAAAACACCACACCATTCATTTTCAGTGCAGATCATTCAATATGAACATGACCATTATCTCCTACATACAGTATAATAGAGGTGGAGGAAAGTGAACAGGACATGGGTGGAGCGCTAACAGGCTAGCGGAGCTTTACCTGGGGTTACTGAGATTGCGGCAGTATTTCAAACTCCCTGCTCTGCCTTTTCTAGACGGTAGGAGAGATGCGGATACATGAGCACTCTTATATCGAAGTGTTTCTATCAGATAATTTTGAAAACAACACTAAAGGAATGTGTCATGCTAAATATAACTCACACATGCTAATGATCGCCACAGAAAATAATTTACACTTGTCCCCTGGTTTTTTGAAGCCTGCAAAATGTGTGTAATAGGCTTTGCAAGGCTAATATTATTAATCAAGCTAGCAAATAATTGTGATGGAATCTGCAATAGGGTGCATAGTTGTAAATAGGCTGCTTATAAAATCATAAATTTAAATCTGTGAAAGAGTAATCACGAGTCATCTGTATCTCAAATTAAGGCCTAAATTAAAGTAATCACTAGTATTTCATTCATTCATTTTCCTTCGGCTTAGTCTCTATTTCAGACACTAAGCCAAAATGAACTGCCAACTATTCCAACAAATGTTTTATGCAGCGGATGCCCTTTCAGCTGCAACCCAGTACTGGGAAACACCCATACTCCATCATTCTCTCACACACACACACACACTCATAAACAACGGCCAATTTAGTTTATTCAGTTAACCTATACCACATGTCTTTGGACTGTGGGGGAAACTGGAGCACCCAGAGATGCCAACTGGCCCAGCCTGGACTAGAACCAGTGACAATCTTGCTGTGAGGCGACAGTGTTAACCACTGAGTCACAGTGCCACACTTAATTAGTATTTAATAATGTTAACTAAGATTTTTAAGAAGTATGCCCTGATTTTACTTTTACTACACACATTTGTATTATTTATTACAATACCCTCTGGAATAATTGATTCTGATTGGTCAGTTACTGTAGTTTAGTGTTTTTATGGTAAATTGCAACAATAAATAACATGCTACTTATCTGTTTATCACAAAATCGCTTCACAGAATACAGTTTTATCAGTTACCATGTCACATGTTTGTAACATGTTTGTAATATGATGATATTTGATGCTAAAAAATCATTATTAGCAGGTAGGGATGTGACGATTCACTGTGAGCTGGTTGAAAATCTATTAAAATATGTGCCGATTCAAACCGGTAGAAATGTTGAACAAATTGCGATACGTGTTTTGAACAGAGAGGGCGCTGTGTTTATAGATGCAAACTTGCTTTACCTGCACGTCAGCTGCGAGCAAGAGGTGAGGCGGCAGAGTGTAATGACAGCAGTGAAGTGTGCCAGACAAACATTGAACACCGTGCAAATACTGCATAAAGATGTTTACTTACACAAACAGAAAAACGAATATGATGCACATAAACCATCAGCACAGGGAAAAACTACTGTCACAGACGTCTATATGCATTAAAAAAAGACTATTAATAAGCCAAACCAAGCGGACCTGAGGATCTGCAGCTTCGCTTGCTCTGACAAGTGCTACAGAGATCATACAGTGCATCAGTGCTTTCATAGCGAAAATGTGAGCAAATGTTTTCCAGAATGAATGAGAAAGTTGTTCTGTTACAGAGCCAAGTATTAGATTATTTTTACCCTCTCCTTTTCAAATTAGTTTATACATATAATAATTTGCTTAATATTATTGAATATTTAAAAATGTTTATCACACTAATACTTATACTAATTAATTATAAAAGTAATATTAATTATTCACCTTCATAATCATGTTCAACTCCTGTCTCTATTCTACTATATAATTAGTAATTTTATAATCAGTGTTTTATGCCAGTGGCCAGTCCCCTGGAGCAGAGGGCCTATTGACCACCTCTGTACACACTGCTCTCTGGTTTAAGAAAGGCTTTCCTCTCCACACCAGACATCTCAGTCCCAGTTTTTTCATCAGCAGGGGACATTGTAAATATGCAAAGACCTCAGCTTATGCCAGAAAACATAGATATGCTGATATTTCTTTTTAATAATGTATAATCCCAGCACAGTTACAGTTTTAGTTTGTTTATATTAATGAGTCTTCTTTAGTTTGTATATTCTTTTTTTTGAGGGGGAATTTGTTTTTAAAATAGCAATTGAGTTATGGCAGAAAATATATAATTTTGCAAAAATGTGCAGCATTTAAGAAAAAAAATTTAAAGGGCTCTTGTTCACCTTAAATGTTTCAAATAATTTTGTTAAAAAATCATGACTAAATCGTATCGTGAGATTAATATCGTGAATCGTGAGTCAGGTGAATCGTTACATCCCTATTAGCAAGAGTTGTAAAGCAAAAAAAAAAAATTTCCGTGGAAACCTTAAAAATTTTCCTCAGTATATAGAAAGTTCAAATAAAAAACATTTATTTGCATGAAACATGAAACATTTTCATAAATTGAATGCGCTAAATACTTTAACGAGTAACTTGCCAAAGTGCATTACTATCAATATATTTTAAGGTTTACTTGAGAAACTAGTCAAAATTATTTTCTGTGGAAATGCATAGACTTAGAGCTCTTTTTAACCTGAGAACACACTGAATGAACTTTCTTATTATATAGTAGTTTATATAAGATCTATACTAATAAGTTCAATTAAATGACTATGAAGCTGGTCACAGAAGCCAAAATAAATAATCTCTGACCACAAAAACCACTACAGAGGTCCATGTCAACATTCAAGATGTCTGTTCCACTTAAAGCCTTATATTCCTAATGAGGAAGACTTACGATAGCATGTGTCCTGGTGCGGCGGGACTCCGGTCTTCCCTGCGGCCCCAATCAAATGGGTTCCCAAAAGAACGCTTGCGCAACATTGTCCTAACCAAGATCTGTAGCAGAAAGCAAATGTAATTAACTCCAAAAAACAGACAACAGGGTAATTAATCTATTTATTCATGCGACAAGGGTTATTAGCATTGAATTCGTTATGTGTGCTCATGAAACAGAACAAACTGCAAAGTCAAAATTCTGTGGAAAAAAAGTCAGAATTGCATTAAATGAAACAATAAACAATTTCAGTATTAAGTGGGAGTTGTCAGAAAGCCTAAACTCACAACTGCAGAAAATAAAGTTGCAAATCTGAACAAAAAAAAGAAAGAATTGTGTGATTTAAATGCAGAATTAAGAGATTTTAAATCAATGAAGTAGTCTGTAAAAAAATAAAGTTGCAATATAGACGAAAATAAAATAAAATTGTGAGATAACAACTTGAAACTGTGAGATATTAAGTCAAATATGTGAGAGAATATGTGAGAGAAACTGCATAGAATAAAAAAGGAAAAGAAAGAATTGCGAGAGAATAAAATCAAATATAAACATTTATAAACTCAGAATTATGAAGAAATTGTGGGAAAGCTTGTAATCTCACAGTTGTAATATACACTCACTGGCCACTTTATTAGGTACACCTGTCCAACTGCTCGTTAACGCAAATTTCTAATCAGCCAATCCCATGGCAGCAACTCAATGCATTTAGGCATGTAGACATGGTCAAGACGATCTGCTGCAGTTCAAACCGAGCATCAGAATGGGGAAGAAAGGTGATTTAAGTGACTTTGAATGTGGCATGGTTGTTGGTGCAAGGGCTGGTCTGAGTATTTCAGAAACTGCTGATCTACTGGTATTTTCACACACAACCATCTATAGGGTTTACATAGAATGGTAAGAAAAAGAGAAAATATCCAGCAGTACTGTAGGTGCAAATGCCATGTTGATGCCAGAGGTCAGAGGAGAATGGACATACTGGTTTGAGCTGATAGAATCTCAACAGTAACTCAAATAACCACTCGTTACAAACGAGGTATGCAGAATCTCTGAACGCACAACACATCAAAACTTGAGGCAGATGGGCTACAGCAGCAGAAGATGACACCGAGTGCCACTCCTGTCAGCTAAGAACAGGAAACTGAGGCTACAATTTGCACAGGCTTACCAAAACTGGACAATAGAAGATTGGAAAAACGTTGCCTGGTCTGATGAGTCTTGATTTCTGCTGCAACATTTGGATGGTAGTGTCAGAATTTGGCGTCAACAACATGAAAGCATGGATCCACTCTGTCTTGTATCAACGGTTCAGGCTGGTGGAGGTGGTGTAATGGTGTGGGGGATATTTTCTTGGCACACTTTGGGCCCATTAGTACCAATTAAGCATCCTGTCAATGCCACAGCCTAGCTGAGTATTGTTGCTGACCATGTCCATCCCTTTATGACCACAGTGTACCCATCTTTTGAGTGCTACTTCCAGTGATGCGCCATGTTATAAAGCACAAACCATCTTAGACTGGTTTCTTGAACATGACAATGAGTTCACTGTACTCAAATGGCCTCCACAGTCACCAGACTCAATCCAATAGAGCACCTATTGGATGTGGTGGAACGGGAGATTCGCATCATGGATGTGCAGCCAACAAATCTGCAACAACTGTGTGATGCTATTACGCCAATATAGACCAAAATCTCTGAGGAATATTTCCAGTACTTTGTTGAATTTATGCCACAAAGGATTAAGGCAGTTCTGAAGGCAAAATGGGGTCCAACCCAGTTCTAGTAAGGTGTACCTAATAAAGTGGCCGGTGAGTATATAAACTCATACCTGCAAGAAACAAGTGAAGGCAAATTTATGTACAGTCACAAAACAGAAAAAAAACGCAAGAACTGCAAAATATAAGGTCCGATTGCAAGAAACAATGTCAGAATTGCAATATATGAGTTCAAATTGCGAGACATAAACACAGAATTGTGGGAAATAGCATCATAATTATGACAAACCTAGAAATTTACAAATTGCAAAAAATAAATACACATCTAAGTGGAAAAAAAACTAAATTGCAAGGTATAAAGAAAATGTTCAGCAAGAATTGTAAAAACATAATAATAAGCCCAAAACAACTGCTTTATTTTTATTCTATGGTGAAATAATCATGTGCTGAGGTTATTAGCATTGAATACATTAGGTGTATTGATAGAAACAGAGAGAGGGTTTGTCTAAATAGGTCTCCAGGGTAAAGCTTGCGATCTCACCACAGTGGCCAGGCTGGGGATGTGCTTGACGGAGTTTTCCACCTCCTCTTCTGTCACTTCTATCAGGCTGCAGCAGTTGTCGTCCTCTGGGGGAAGAGGCTCAGCGCCGTGTCGCGTCACCCATGGGTGCACCTGCAACAACAACAACACCACAAAAATCCAGCTTCCATATCATTCATTAACTCAAGTCTGCTGACTGCCCTATATTCACTGAGGAAGTGCTTTTTTTATAAGAAAGGGTTATTTTTAGGCCAGTATGCAAGTATGGAGGCTAATTGTAAGATATGAAAAGATGCTTGCAAAACAAACATTTGTGGTCAGATACAAATACTGCAGAAGACCTATTGAAACCCGCATGGACCCAAGATTCTCAAAGAAATCAGTCAAGTTTGGTGAAGGAAAAATCATGGTTTGGGGTTACATTCAGTATAGGGGCATGCGAGAGATCTGCAGAGTGGATGGCAACATCAACAGCCTGAGGTATCAAGACATTTGTGCTGCCTATTACATTACAAACCACAGGAAAGGGCAAATTCTTCAGCAGGATGGCACTCCTTCTCAAACTTCAGGGTGCTCCAGGATTGGTCAGCCTAGTCACCAGACATGAACATTATTGAGCATGTCTGGGGTAGGATGAAGGAGGAGGCATTGAAGATGAATCCAAAGAATATTGATGAACTCTGGGAGTCCTGTTAGCATGCTTTCTTTGCCATTCCAGATGACTTTATTGATAAGGTATTTGAGTCATTGCAGAGATGTATGAATGCAGTCCTTTAAGCTCATGGGAGTCATACACAATATTAATTATTTTCCTACAGCACCATGACTTTATAATCTATACTGTACATTATTTCTATTAAGTGACAAGACTTTTGTCTAAGCAAAGTCACACCTTACTGTCTTAATTAAATAATTACAAATCAAGACATGATCATATTTTATTTTGGTAAAATAAGTGTAATCTAGAGGCCTTTCATATAAGCCACTTCTGATACCAAATGATCAACTAGAATGATCAATTATTATTTGTTGTTCCTAAAACTTAGATAGGCAACAAGACTTTTGCCAAACAAGCAAAATACTAAAATATTTTAAAAGATGAGCCACCACAACAACAAAAATCTATATTTCCATCTGATGCCATTTCTTTACCACAGTTCCACCACAATACAGTTAGTACGAATCATTTATGGAAAAACTGACATATGTGAAGTGCACTTGCACTAACAAAAGGTGTTGCAAAAAGTCTTTTGTCAGGTAGTGTATACCAACAATTCTGACAAAAATGAATTAACTCAGAATTGCACAAAAGTCAATAAACTCAAAGTTTAATGAAATAATGTTGCAATTTTGACAGAAAAGTGTTGCATTGTAATATATTAAATTGCTAGACACAAATTTAGAATTGTGAGAAAATCTGTAAACTCAGAAATCATGTCAAAATGTAGCAAAAATGGTAAAAATTGCAACATAAATTTAGAATTGCAAAATATGAAGTCATAACTAAGGAAAATTAAGTTCATTCATTTATTTTATTTTCGGCTTAGTCCCTTTATTAATCTGGGGTCGCCACAGCGTAATGAACTGCCAACTTATCCAGTATATGTTTTACTCAGCGGATGCCCTTCCTGATACACTACGGACAATTTAGCTTACCCAATTTGCCTATACTGCATGTCTTTGGAAATGTGGGAGAAACCAGACCACCCGGAGGAAACCCAAGCGAAAACACGGAGAGAAACATGCAAACTCCACACAGATATGCCAACTGACCCAGCCGAGGCTCAAACCAGCAACCTTTTTGCTGTGAGGTGATAGAGCTACCCACTGCTCCACTGTGTCACCCCCAAAATTAAGCTTCAATTCTGCAAAAAATTATAGTTGCAAGAACTAAAACATACACTCAGAGTTGTTATATCAGAGTATAAACTCAGGAATAAACATCTTGAACAACTGAGAAAAAGTGACCTATGTGAAAAGAAGCCATTTTTCAGAAAGAAAAACTTTTCTAAACTTATAATAATAATACATTTCTTTAACAGCAAACTATGATGTTACAATATATTCTTCAGAATCATTTGACACTAAAGACTAGAGTGATAATGCTGAAAATTTTGCCTTGCCATCACTGGAAAAAAGTGGTTTAACATTAAAATAGAAAGCAGCATTTTCTATTTGTGTTTCACAACATTATTATATTTCTTATCAAACAAATTCAGTCTTGGTTGGAATAAGATATTTTGTTCAAAAACTTTTAAAAGGGGTAGCTTAGTGGTTAGCACTGTCGCCTCACAGCTAAAAGGTCGCTGGTTCGAGTCCCGGCTAGGCCAGTTGGCATTTCTGTGTGGAGTTTGCATAAGTGTTAATGTGGGTTTCCTCCGGGTGCTCCGGTTTCCCTCACAGTCCAAAGACATGCGCTATATGTGAATTGGATGAACTAAATTGGCCATAGTGTATGAGTGCATGTGTGAATGGAAGAGTGTATGGGTGTTTCCCAGTATGGAGACATCTGCTGCGCAAAACTTATGCCAGAATAGTTGGAGGTTCATTCCGCTGTGGTGACCCCCGATAAATAAGGGACTAAGCTGAAGGAAAATTCGCTTTTAAAAGTCTTTCTGACCCCAGATGTTTGTTTTCTGTTTAATCATAGTTTTCAGGAAACATTACAGCTTCTGAAATCACATGTTTACTCAAGGATGACATCACTTGTAAACTAGAGTCACACTGACCTTAATTTGTGGGACGGTGATTCTGGTTTCAGGGTTTTTGTCCAACATTTTAAAAAGCAGGTCCTTTAAGTCATCCGATATGTCCGCACTGTTAAGTAGGACAAAAGCACTATCAATGTCAGAACAGTGGAAAGAGGTCTTTCTGGCCCAGGAGAAATACTCACTTCTCTGGAAGCTCCACTGGTTGGGTCTTGATCTTCTGATGGAGGCTTAAAATGCGCTCATCCATAAACGGACACTGGAAAGAGGAAGTCAAAAGAGCATTTGAGCTAAGTACACTACTGGTCAAAATTTGGGGAATGTGAAAGATTTTTAAAAGACGTCTAATCTCAGGTTTCACCAAGTTAAGTTTAGGACTTTAAGACATTTTTTAGACCATTATAACTATAATTTTAGAATCTTACAGAGCTAAACCCTAAGGCGTTTTTCTAATGGCCCAAATTAATCAAATCAGTAGACTCAAACTCAATTGCTGGAGGGCCGAAGCTCGACTTAGTTTAGCTCCAACCACCTCCAACTTATTTATTCATTCATTCATTTGCTTTCCGGTTTAGTCCCTTTATTAATGTGGGGTCGCCACAGCGAAATGAACCGCCAACTTATCCAGCACATGTTTCACGCAGCTGATGCCCTTTCAGCTGCAACCTATCACTGGGAAACACCCATACACTCTCATTCACACACACACACACACTACAAACAAGCACCCGAAAGAAACCCATGCGAACACGGGGAGAACATGCAAACTTCACGCAGAAATGCCAACTGACCCAGCCAAGGCTCAAACTAGCGACCTTCTTGCTGTGAGGCGACATGGCTACCCACTGTGCCACTGTGCTGCAGTAGTCTTGAACAGCTTGATTAGTTGAATCAGCTGTGTTTGATTAGGGTTGGAGCAAAACTGTGCAGAGTTGCAGCCCTCCAGGAATCCAGTCTGAGACTTATGGCCCAAATGGATTTTTTTATTGTACCTATTTTTAAAAAAATTATAATTTAATACATTTAATACTACAATAATACTAATTATTTAGATATTTCTTAGCAACAAGCAAGCTCTAGTTGTATATATAAACTTGTTTTCCACATAACATTTCTTTAAAAAAAAAAAATTAAAAAAGTTTTAAAATTTTAAAAACTATAATAAACTAAAATGTACGCACAGATATCAGTGCAGGTCAGTGTAGTCAGCAGTAAATACATGGAGAACTATTAAACAAATATTATTGTAAGGAAAATAATTCAAACATTATGGTAAACAGAGTTAAAATACATTTTTTTAATTAAAAGATGAAAGTTTTATTGAGGTGGAATGTTAGTGTTGGCCAGATTGAGTAGCTATACATGAACAAAGGAAAATTAAGACCTGTTTAAAAAAGATTTAAGACCTACAACACTATGTTTCAGCAAATTTAAGACTTTTTAAGGCCTAAAATTTAGTTTTTGAGATTTAAGACTTTTTAATACCCTGTGGACACCCTGTATTTTGCTCAGCAAGTGTTTTTATATGACCAAAAAAGATGTAAAATTGGGAAATATTATTGCAATTTAAAAGAACTGTTCTCTTATATACGATTTCTGTGATTTAAAGCTAAATTTTAATATGATGATCATAATATGATGATCTGCGGGGCGTCACGGTGGCGCAGTGGGTAGCACCGGCTGGGTCAGTTGGCATTTCTGTGAGGAGTTTGTATGTTCTCCCCGTGTTGGCGTGGGTTACCTCTGGTTGCTCCGGTTTTCCCCACAGTCCAAAGACATGTGGTATAGGTGAATTGAATAAGCTAAATTGGCCGTAGTGTATGAGTGTGAATGCAAGAGTGTATGGGTGTTTCCCAGTGCTGAGTTACAGCTGGAAGTGTATCCGCTGCGTAAAACTTATGCTGAATAAGTTTGCGGTTCATTCCACTGTGGCAATCCCTGATTAATAATAAGGGACTAAACCGAATAAAGGAACAATAAATGAATAAAGAAAATAAATGAATCAAGGAATAATGATCTGCAGCTCAAGTAACATTTATTATCATTATCATTAGGGCTGAAAACCGTTGTGCTGCTTTATATATTTGCTGAAACTTTGATTTCATTCAAAAGTATACAATTTAAAATGTTTATATTTTATACATCTCAGGAGCTGAAATTCAAAGGATGCCTCTTCCTTTCAGCAGTGGGCAGTAGAATTAGCCAGAGTATCTGCTTTTGAACAAATGTCATATAAACAGATGGACAAAGTATACTTATACTATAAAAATGGCCCAAGAACTTAAACTATTTGGAAATGGGTCAAGGATTACAATGAATGAAAAATATTATGACAGTGTAAATTTGATGGGTTTATAAGGACTGATTTTATTTATTTAAATTTTTTTCCCTCTCACTTTCTGACTTTTGTATATCGAAGGTTTTAATTGTATTTAATTATAGCCAAATTGTAAACGCAATATCCTAGGTGGGGACTAGTTTGTTTGGTTTTGTTAACAGAGTAAAAGTTTGATTCTGTACAGAGATACTGTATTCTAGTCTAGTATTTTGCTTAAGAATCAATAAATCTGTTAATTACTAAAAATCTTTTAATTCATCAAGGACACATTCAATTTCTCAAGTATGAAAGTAGCAAATAATATTAATGATTGAGTACCAATAATAATGAATATTAGTAGAACAAGAAAACATCATATATTAATGATTTTCAAAGGATCGTGTAACACTGAAGAGAAATTATGCTAAGAATTTAGCTTTAAATCCCATGAATAAATTACATTTTAAACTACATTCAATATAAAAACATATTTAAATTTCTAATAATATTTGAATAATATTTTATTTTTTACTGTATTTTGGATCAAGTAAAACAGCCATAGTTTCACTTGTTTTCTTTATTTAAAAAAATGAAAGTATCAAAACTAACCATAATGATTTTGTTAGCTCACATTGCTGGTTTTGTCATGAACAATTCAGCTGTCATTAAAAAAACTAAATGTTTGCTCTAGAAATCTAAAACTGCACTTCCTGTGGATTGGATGTGGTTAACAAACTTAACCACACCCCTTTAACTGTCAGTTTGACAGCGTTATGACAAAAAAATCAGAAATGGTGAGGAGGAGGTGTCTGTTAGGTTGTACTAACGCTCCCAAAACCCTTTTACAGCTCTTTCTGAATGAAATCCCTACTTTACTGCATCCAATCAGCTCGCAGTAAAAAATAATAAACGAGCCACGCCCACTGTTTTCTCATCTAATATTCTGTTTCTCTAGGAACTGTCACAATAGGAAAAAAAAAACTGTCACAGCTTCCGGTTCACGCAGACTTTAACTTCTTAAAACTTCTTTAAATCATACTGAATGCAAACAACTGAATGCAAGACGTAAAGTGTATTGTATGAGAAATATGACAGTAAAAACAGTACGTACTACTCCGAAGATGAAACAGTACAAGGTGACTCCCATCGCCCACACATCCAGTGCCTGTAAAATACGATATTAACTTGATTAGATCTCAGTTGGACAGGCTGTTAGTGGCTCGCTCATAGAAAAGAGCTTTGGACCTTTCCAGAGAAGTTCTTGCGGGTCTCTGAGAGGGTTTCCGGGGCGAGAAATGCCGGCGTTCCCACTGTGCTGGTCAGCAGCGCATCTGCTCCTTCAAACTGGTTACTGACACCAAAATCAGCAATCTTGACATGGCCATCTTCTCCCAAAAGCAGATTGGAAGGCTTGATGTCCCGATGAATGATTTTCTGATAATGTACTAGTAAAGATAAGCAGTCGAAGTCAATTTTCATTGTTATTTAATGCATTCTTTTAATGCAGCCTTAAAAGCTTTCTAAAAACCAAAAGCTTCAATCTAATTGGCTTTTATTGGGATGCAGTATTGGCATGTACCAAGAAAACAATTATTTGTTTATTAATTGAAACATCTAAAATAAAACATGAATATTCAATGAAATTGTACACTTGAAAACATAGAAATGTATTGTTAATAATGGCTAAATTCAATTATTAATTTAGTAAAACAATTAATAAAATAATCAATACAATTAATAAATAAAATCGACATATAATCAACTATAATAAAAGTACAAGCAGAAGTACAAGCACACAACATTATGCTTTATATGTTTAGAACAGATAGTATGTTTAAGGTACTGATTTAAGATAATAATAAATATTAAAGAATAATAAAATAAATGTTGCTAAGTGGCAAATTTTATGCCAAGATTAACAAAAATCGAAAACAAAGACAGAAAAAATGTAATTAAAATTAGTTATAAACCCTAAAGTAGTGTATAAATAATAATATTAACTAAAATTGTTAATGGTCAGTACTAAAATGATAATACTGTTAAAATAAGTGTTATTTTAAGTAATATAAAATAAGTAAATAAAGTAAAAAAAATTATATATATATATATATAAATACATACATACACATATATACAGTTGAAGTCAGAATTATTACCCCCCCTAGAATTGTTTTGCCCCCCTTTTTTTCTTTTTTAAATATTTCCCAAATGATGTTAAACAGAGCTAGGAAATTTTCACAGTATGTTTGATAATGTTTTTCTTCTGGAAAGGTCAAAATTATTAGCCCCTTTAGACTAAGTTTTTTTGCAGTTGTCTAATTACCCTAACCTGTCTAGTTAACCTAATTAACCTAGTTAAGCCTTTAAATGTCACTTTAAGCTGTATAGAAGTGTCTTGAAAAATATCTAGTCAAATATTATGTCCTCTAATCATGGCAAAGATAAAATAAATTAAAAGTTATTAAAAATGAGATATTAAACTATTATGTTTAGAAATGTGTTGAAAAAGTCTTCTCTCCGTTAAACAGAAATTGGGGAAAAAAATAAACAGGGGGGCTAATAAATCTGACTTCAACTGTATATATATACATACACAAACAACGGTTCTGTCTGGTTCTTAAATCTGATTGGCTGATAGTCATGAGATATTAAAGCAATATCAGCACTCATACAGCTTTCGCACCCTTGTATATTACTTCGCCCACACTAAAGAGGGACCAAACAACTCACTACAGTTTGAAAAATATTGCAGCTGTTGGACAACATAATGTGCTTTTAAGGACTTTTTTTAGGCAAGAATGTAGTTGTTTAGATTACAACTATGCTGTTTATTAATAAGGATAGGATACCAATTTTAAATATTTATAATTTTGGAGATTCAGCCATCAGCCTGTCATACTTAGCAAAGACGGTTGAGGTTCCGTCACAAGATGGAGACAGAGACCGCATAATAAGTCCTTAGGAGAAAAAAAACTGTAAATTTCAAACCACAGCTGATCAAATCATTACAGAACAGGTAAGTGACATTCTAAGTCGATTTCTCTCTTTATATGTTGTTGTGCTATACCATAGTAATCTGGTAGTGCTTGCTTTGCTCTGGCTTTTTCGGGGTTAACTATTGTGATCTTCCAATTGCAACAGAGAAATACTGGGAAATCTCTGTAGACTGATGGCATTTCATGCCGTTCAGCCTTATAATCTTAAAATGTGAGCAAAATCACCTGTTTTGTCATCACTTTAGACATTATGCTAGAGAATCATTCAAACACTAGCTCTAAAGTGACGTTAAAACGGTCTGCGGCCTCTCACCAATGCACGCCTCTCACCAATGCGGATATACAGCCAAATCGCACTGCTACTGGTGTGATGTTGCTCATATATAAAATATCAATAAAAGCTAATCTAAATAATAAATAAAGCTAATGAATAAATAATAAACAAACAATTAAATAAACAAAAAACAATAATAGCTCAAATAAGTACTATAACAGTACATAAATAATAAATACTAAAACACTACTATGTGGGACGGACATGTTTTAGCCAGAATTTTTTCCAAGAGCAAGAGTTTACTCTGGCTCCATATAGAAATCTTAGCTCCATAAGACAAGTAAATGGTATGAGGGCATAACAGCATTTCCTCACACCACTCATGAGTATTGATCGCTCCACAAAGCATTAAATTCTGCTGAATTCCCAGACTCACAGTATTCGATTCCTCTCAGCAGGTCCTGGAAGTAGAAGCGGGCCTGGTCCTCATCCAGAGGCTTATCAGTAGGAACCTCCATCACGGCTCTGCAAACACAAACACACACACACACACACACACACACACACGCACACACGCACACACACGCACACACACGCACACACACACACACACAGTCAGTGAACCACAGCTTCTCTATCAGAGTGACACTGCAGTCAGGAATAAGATGTCACTCACCCTCGCTTGACAAGCTCGAACACTGTGAAAACACACAGGAAACAGAGTCAGGCTGTCGTGCATCAGCTTCTCCAGTTTCACATACATTTAGCATGGGAAAAAAAGTGTGTGGAAGTGTGTGGCATCTGCCGAGAGGATGAGTGTGTGGCCAGACTTACCCATGTACAGATGGTCCTCGCTTGGATCATCCAACACCTGTGGGAAAAAGCAAAACAAAAAAATGACATACTGTTTAGATGAAGGAATGAAAATATTAAACACACACATTTTGCTCCTAGCCCTTTCACTACATGCACAAATGCACACTGCACTTTATAAACTAATTTTGCACTTTATAGTTATTATTTTTATACAACAGGATAGTCGTAGGTAACATTTCACTACATGCTGTTTAAGTATGATGACATGACAAAGTTTTAATTTAGATTTTAATAGAATGCCTAAAAGTAGAGGGAATGAACTGTGGTTATTTCAGTCATGGCCAGTGTTAATATTGGTGGTCATGTATAACTGTCACAACACAGTTTTTCTGTTTTGTATTTATGGTAAGGATTGCAATGTTTTATAGCATCACAGTATATAGCAGCACACTGCACATAAAGATTTATATCAAAAATATAAATATTTTAATACATCCTAAACCTTTTGTTAGATTTTTGCTTAAATATATTTTTCATTAGTATTTTTGCAGAAAACAATATTCCACAAACTATATTATATTCAATAACAATAATAATAATAATTTTGTTAATATTAATAACGATAATAATAAGAATGATAATCATAATTTAATAACAAAAAATAATGATAATAATAATAAATTTAATAATACTAATAATAACTGTAATAATAATATAAATTTTGTTAATAATAATAATTACAATTATTTTGTTAATAATAATAAAATAATACTAAATAAATAAATAAATAATAATTTCATGTGAATTTATCCAAACTTATAATACAATCCACATGTGAGTAATTTATAATTGAACTTAAAATTAGTCTCAAACAACAATAATAATAGTAATTATAATAATTATAATTATAATAAGTATAGTTTTTATAATAATAATAATTTTAATAACACTAACATATTAAATTATAATAATCATAATTGTGTTAATAAAAATATTATTAATAATAATAATAATAAAAGTAATAATAATCATAAATAATAATAATAATAATGGTAATAATATTTTTGTTAATAATAATCATTGTAATAATGATTAAAGTTTTTATAATAATAATAGTTTTAATAACAATAATTTTAATAATACAAATTTTAATAACAATAATAATTTTTATAATAATAATAATTTTGTTAATAATAATTAAAATAACAGTAAATAAATAAATTATAATCATGTTATGTGAATTTATCCAAACTTATAATACATTCCACATCCACATCTGATTATTATAATTAAACTTTAAAGGTGTCTCGCTTGAACCGTGAGGGAAACCTGTTTGAACACAACAATTATATTTTCATTCCACATGGCGGTGCTGGTGGCACAAAAACGACTTCGCTCTGACTCAAGTCAATGAAAACACTGCAGAATCCCTCACCTCCACCAGCTTCACCACATTGGGGTGATCCAGCTTCTTGAGAATTGCAATCTCCTGGTAAACACGCTCCAGCGGTCCTTTGGGCTGAGGAGGGCCCTCAGGGGCCGATTTCGCCCCACGAGGTGGAGGTCTGCCTGTTTTACAGCAGTACAAAACGAAATTGTGTTAAAGGTTGAAGTATTGGGCAGTCTGATAGATGATGAACTGCGGCTTCACACACTCACAGACACACACAGACACACACAGACACACACACACACACACACACACACACACACACACACACACACACACACACAAGTCCCGCTGAGCTCTCCATCTGCTTTAAAGCAGACACTTACGCGGGAAGCCTGCCTGTCTCATCAGCCGCTTCTTGGACAGCACTTTCATGGCCTGTGGAGAGCAGTGAAAATGAGGAGAGTGAGAGCAGAAAGCCACAATCATTACTGACATATGCCCCATTCCACAAACACCACTGACACCAATACCACTCTACTAGACAATCAAGATTAAATAAAGACCAGAAAATTAATCTGTTTTTATACTGAGTAATTATAGATTTCGTTTTAAAATATATATGGTTCTTATTGTATTTTTGTATTTAGTGTTTTCATGTTTAGTAGGTTTTTTTTAAATCCTAGTTGTAGTTTAAGTACATTAATCAAAGTGAAAGACTGGGAAAGACTCTCTATTATTATGAAAAATATAAAATAGTATTCATATTTAATTGTATAATAATAATAATAATAATAATAACTATTATTATTATTACTACTACTACTATTTTTATTATAAGTACTATTACTATTTGAGATTTTTTAATAATAAACCGATGTTAAAATATATTATTATGATTATTATGATGATAAAAAAATATGAAATAGTAATATTTAATTGTATAATAGTAATCATAATAATAATTACTATTATTATTATTATCATTATTATTATAAAACTAAAAATTATTACTATTTCACATTTTTTATAATAAATCAATGTTAAAATCTATTATTATTATTATTATTATTATTATTATTATTTATCATTACTATTATTATACTGAAATAGTAATTATATTTAATTGCATAATAATAATAATAACATCAATAATACTAATAACAATAATAGTTGTTATTATTATTATAAAACATTATTACTATTTCACTTTTTTTTATAATCAACCAATGTTAACATCTATTAATATGATTATTATTTGGCCTGGCACAAAAAATAGTGTTTTTGTCATTTTCTTGGATGTGTAATTGCAGATCATTGTGAAAACTGTGTTGTAAAAACGTGAAACTTTTTAAAATGCTAAACTTTTCCATCTTTGGCTGAATAAATGCAGTCTATAATTTCCTGTGACTGCTACAGTATTTATGAGCACTTTATTACTACTGACCTCGACCAGCCAATCGTAATCCGCTGATTACTGATAACACCAGGATGTTTACTTTTCACTTTCATCAAAGATGAAACTCATGTCAAGTGTGTGTGCAGTATATATACAGTTGAAGTCAAAGTTATTGGCTCTCCTATGACATTTCTTCACAGTATTTCCTATAATAAACTTTTTGTTCTTATTTGTTTTATTTCGGTTAGAATAAAAGCAGTTTTTAAATTTTTTAAAACCATTTAAGGTAAATATTATTAGCCCCCTTAAGCAATATTTTTATTCGATAGTCTAAAGAACAAGCCATCATTATAAAATGACTTTCCTAATCACCCTAACCTGCCTAGTTAACCTAATAAACCTAGTTAAGTCTTTAAATGTCACTTTAAGCTGAATACTAGGATCTTGAAAAATATCTTGTCAAATATTATGTTTTGTCATCAGTGCAAAGATAAAAGAAATCATTATTAGAAATGAGTTATTAAAACTACTATGTTGAGAAATGTGTTAGAAAAAAAATCTTTATGTTAAACAGAAATGGAGGAAAAAATATTCAGGAGGGCTAATAATTCTGACTTCAACTGTATGAGTGGAGAACAAGCATCACTCACATAGTATGTGTTGTCGTCTTCATTATACGCCAGCTTGACAACTCCATAGGAGCCCTTTATCAGAAAAACAAGGTGTGTGACAGTCAAGACAACCTGCATAGGGATCAGATTACAGCGCAACCATGCAGTAATGGAGGGAATCAGGAAGCCAAAGCGGCCAAACATTTGTGCCGTTTGATTAACTGGAGAACAGGCAAACCAAACCCAGCCAGCAAAGCAACAGCCGGTGATCAAGTCCATAGACTGTCATAATTACACTTCTGCTCAGTCTCCAACACACACACACACGCACACGCACGCACGCACGCACACGCACACACACACACACACACACACACACACACACACACACACACAAACATATACCACACACACACACACAAACACTCTCATATCACATAACATACACATACACACAAACACTCTCATACCACACACACACACTAAAAAAAACACAAACACATATACTCACACACAAAAACACACACACAAACACTCTCATACCACATACACACCCAATACAGACATATACCACACACACACACACACAAAACACTCTCATACCACATACCATACATACACAAACACACATGCACACACAAACACTCTTATACCACACACAACACACACACACACGATAATATAACATGTACACTGCAAACAAACACAAACCCACACTCTCATACAACACACAAACACACACCAAATACAAACACATACATACCACACACACACACACACACACACACACACACACACCCACCTAAAATAAACACACATGCATGCATAAACACACACACACACACACACACATAAACACATGCATGCATAAACACAAACACCACACGCGCACACACACACACACACACACACAAACAGAAACACACACACCCGCACACACAAACACTCTCATACTACAAACATACCACACACACAAACACTCTCATACCACAAAAATACCACACACACAAAAACACCTACACCTAACAAACATTCATGCACAAACACCACACACACACACAAACACACTCAATACAAATACAAGCACACACACACACACACACACAAAAGCACATGCACGCATAAACACACACACAAACACCACACGCGCACACACACACACACACACACACACACACACACACACACACACACACACACACACAAACCCTCTCATATCACAAACATACCACAAACACAAACCTACCTACACACACACACACACAAACATACATTCTCATACCACACACACCCTCAATCCAAATATGAGCACACACACACGTGCACACACACACACACACACACACACACACAGGTCCAGCTGGGAGAGCAGATTGGTGTTCCAGCAGGGAATCCGCCGCTCAGACAGAGATGAGAGCAGAGCAGGAATCTCCACCTCCTCCAAGCTGACAGTTTTCCATGGCCTCGACCAGAGATGAAGTTTAGTGGAACAGCAACAGTGAAAACACTTCACTGCTCCTTTCTATCACCATCACACTACTCCATTACTCACTAGACAATTTATTACATGCTCTTATTCTATTTAGTTTTATTTAGTTTAATCAGGGTCGCCACAATGGAATGAACCGCCAACTTATCCAGAATATGTTTTACGCAGCGGATGCCCTTCCAGCCACAACCCAACACTGGGAAACACCCATACACTCATTCACACATACACTATGGGCAATTTAGCTTACGCAATTCACCTGTACCACATGTCTTTGGACTGTGGGGGAAGCCGAAGCACCCAGAGGAAACCCACGCCAACATGGGGAGAACATGCAAACTCCACACAGAAATGCCAACTGACCCAGCCGGGGCTCGAACCAGCTACCTTCTTGCTGTGAGGTGATCGTGCTACCCACTGCATCACCATGACGTCCATGCTCTCATCAATATATAACAGAAAAACTGTTGACTTTCTTAATTTAACTAACTTTTCCTAACTTAAATAAGTCTTTGAATTGCACTTTAAGCTATTAAAATATTATGTACTGGGGCGACATGGTGGTCAGTGATTAGCACTGTCGCCTCACAGCAAGAAGGTCACTAGTTCGAGTCCCAGCTGAGTCAGTTGGCATTTCTGTGTGGAGTTTGCATTTTCTCCCTGTGCTCATGCGGGTTTCCTTCGGGTGGTCCGATTTCACCCACAGTCCAAAAACATGCGCTATAGGTGAATTAGGTAAGCTAAATTGGCCGTAGTGTACGAGTGTGTGTGAATGAGTGTATGGGTGTTTCCCAGTACTGGGTTATGGCTGGAAGGGCATCCACTGCGCAAAACATATGCTGGATAAGTTGATGGTTCATTCCGCTGTGGTGAACCCTGATAACAAAGGGACTAAGCCGAAGGAAAATGAATATTATGTCCTGTCATCACGGCAAAGACAAAATTAATTATTAGAAAATAGCTAATCCCATCCCAATAAAAAGTAAAAAAAAAACTAAAAACTAATTATATACAAAAAAAGAAATTAGCTAATAAAGCTGTTATGTTGAGAAATGTGTTGATATGCACAGATTTTTTTTTCCAAAGAATTGGGATTACCACTACCATTACTACGATGTCATGTCCAAATAATAGCGTAGAATGTTGTACTTTTTGTAAGGGTCTGTTCTATTTTCTTTTATTTATTTTCTTTTACTGGTTAACCTTAAAAAAAAAAAAAAATATATATATATATATATATATATATATATACATACACATACATATTTACAAATTTATACAGTAAAATACATGCACAACATTGTACAACCTGTTTTTTTTTTTATCCCTGTGTTCAACTTCATTCTATTTTAAATTTCATCATTACACCAGCCTTCTTCAAAAATCAGTGTGATATAATGATTTGCTATTTATACTTTTTAGCAGTTTTTATACAATCCATGATTAATTTTGAGGAATATTTGATGAGCAGAAAGAAAAACATTTCTTGAAATGGGATAATTTTAAAAAATCTTTACTGGCATCTTTGATCCATTGAATGAACTTGGTAAATAATCTGTATTAATTATGGTAAATAATGGAAAAATTGGTAATAATTTTATTGAACAGTGGACAGTAGTGTATATGATGCCTCAAATATTCTTAAATAATAATAATAATAACAATAATAATAATAATAATAATAATAATAATAATAAATAATAATAGTTGTTATTGTTGTTATTAATATTATTTGTTAAATAATAAATGGAATAATTGGTAATACTTTTATTAAACAGTGGACAGTAGTGTATATGATGCCTCATATATTCTTAAAATAAATAAATAAATAAATAAAAAATAATGATAATAAATAATAATAATAATAATAAATAACAATAATAATAATAGTTGTTATTGTTGTTAATAATATAATTTATTAAATAATAAATGAAAAAAATAATCATTTTATTAAACAGTGGACAGTATTGTATATGATGCCTCATATGTTCTGAAATAATAACAATAATAGTAATAATAGTAATAATAATAATAATAATAATAATAATAATAATAATAATAATAATAATAATA
>CAIGQZ010032312.1:15584136-15603470 GCA_903798205.1 Danio tinwini
AAAAAAAAAAATAATAATAATAATAATAATATATATATATATATATATATATATATATAAATTCAGTATCAGTTGCCCACTAGTTTCTTAACAGCATTCTCACACTTCCAACCCTGCTTGTGCATTTAACGATTTAGGATTTTTTTCAATGATTTTCTTTTAAGTTAAGATACTTCAATTATTTGTACTAATTATTTAAAAATTTTGATTAGCAATTTGTTTTAAAATTGCAGCTGACTTCAGTAATTTAACAACACGCATTTTTATTTTACAAATAAATGTGCAGCATTTGAGAAATAATAAAAGGACACTGTTCATTCATCAAAAATATCAAAAGTATACAATGTTTACAGGTTTTTAGCATTCCTCAAAATATCTACTTTAGTGTTTAGCAGAACAAAGAAACTCATTAAGGTTTAGAACCACTTAAGGGAGAGTATGTTAATGTTAGTGAATAGTGAGTCAATATTAATTTTAGGGTGTACTAATAACTCCACCTACCTGCAGGTCTGTGATGGACACGCGATGCGACTCCACGGTTGGTCTGCGAGGGAGACGTGGAGACGAGTGAGGAGAAGTGATCGGCGAGTAGGGCAGCGATGGGTAAATATACCGTCCGTTGAGCCCTGGTGACCCACAGGGCGATGAAAGCGTCTGCGAGCGCTCCTGTAGCGACAGCTTCCTGTCGGACAGGCTGAGTCTCCCTCTGTGCTCCGGTGGCTCTGGAAAAAGCGCTTCCGGTCGGCCAATCGTATGCGACAGCAGATCACAGGAGGCCATACGAAAGGGCGGTACTGGACCTGATGACGTAGGCTCCGGTGTTTCAGAACTGTCCATGTCCTCCACCTCCTCCTCCTCTCCGCCCTCCTGCCCTGAGCCTCCGCTGGGCTCGTACTCCGTCACCACGATCATGGACTCCATCTCGACGGTGCAAGGGCTCAGGCGCACGGATGGGGAAGGGAGCAGAACACAGCTCCGCAGAAGATCGGGCAGTGGCTGATTGGGTGGTTGTAGCGGGGGACTGGGTGGAGCATGGCTGAGAGCGGCAGGGGGATCAGAAGAGGGCCAGGAGGAGACACAGGGAAACATAGTGTCCTTCCCAAACACCTCTCAATGGCCCCTCCATCAACGCCTGAGAACCAAAACAGAGTTGAGAAATGTTAGGTGTCATGTACACTGAAAACAAATGAATCATTGGATTTACTACATTTTGTAAAAATATTAATTGTTTTGTTTGACGCATATAGTTATCGATTTATGTGATTTGGGTAAATGTTTTAATTCAGCTACCACTGCAAGTTTATTTCAAACCTGTGGGAAGCACTTCATGTATTTTGAACTCTGACCCCCACCAAAAAAAATTATAATAAAAATTTAAATAAATTAAATTGTAAACATATGTAAGTTTTAAAATTCTCGGGTGGGCATTATTGTTAAATATACATGCATTTATGAATATTATGAAATATACATGCATTTATGATTATTATTTTCCTGATAATGCTCCTTATATACAGAAAATTCTGTCTTTTGGATGTATACAAATATACACATAATATTGATAATACACAGATCTTTACACCCATATGTGTGTATATAAAAATACTTATATAAAAATAATCTAAGTAGCCCTTTTAATTTGGAATTATTTAAAAATATATCCCAAATGCTGTTAAACACAGAGAATGTTTTTCATACATAATAGTTTTAATTTCTAATACTAATGTCTTTTCAATGATGATGATAGTACATAATATGTTCTAGCTATTTTTTTTCCTACATTTGAAGTTTGTTCCTCGCCACTGTCGCCACTGGCTTGCTTGGTTTGGGACTTGTGTAGCTGCTGATCGATGGATTTGCTCTTCAGTGTTTGGACTCCCAGCATTGATAATTAAACCAGACTGAACTGAACTAAACTGAACTTCAACTCTGAAAACTGGACTGACACAGTTTCAATTTTCTAAAACTTCTGTGTTAAGCTGCTTTGACACAATCTACATTGTAAAAGCGCTATAGAAATATGATTTGATTCATGATTTATTCAACTGAATAAAATTGAATTATTTAGCAAGATACTAGTATTCAGCTTAAAGGGCAATTTAAAGACTTAACTAGATTATCTATCATTAACAGTGGTTTGTTCTGTAGACAACCGGGAAAAAAATCTTATGGGGGCGAATAATAATGACCTTAAAGTATATTTTAATTTTTTTTAAGTTCTTTTCCTCCAGCCACACTAAAATAAGTAAATATAATCGAAAATACTGTGAAAAAAAATACTGTGTGGCATTGCTCTGTTAAACATCTGAAGAACGTTTAAAAATAATAATAATTAAAACTGCACAGCAGGGCTAATAATTTCACCTTCGACTGTCTATACTCTTAAACCTTTGCCCTCCTTATATACTTCACCTCAATTCAGCACAAGGCTTGTCCTCGAGTCAGACAATTGCTATGAAATTATATTCACCGAAAAATGGTTTACCTGTACAGATTAATTGACTGAATGGAGCTAATAAGCTTATGAAAATAAGACGCTTCAAACGGTCCTCCAGTAAAGCCTGCTTGGAAAAGATTACATATCTCTATTCTGCTCTAGTCTAAGCCTCCATTTCTTATACGGCCTTGATTTCCATGCAAAAAAAGCTCTAGTTTCATTGCAAAGTAGGTTTTTCTGAGCACTGGAGAAAGTCTGTGTGTGTGTGTGTGTGTGTGGGAGAGGTGTGGGTCTCGCAGAACCAGAGAAATACAAGCAGGTACAATGAAAAAAGACATTCATTACTCTGAGGGGTTGTGTGGGCTGCTCCACCCCCTCCACACGGCCTCATTTCTAGCTCTTGCATTCACCAACATTCAACGCCGGCTGCTTGCTTTTTCTTCTCTGTCTCTGTTTCTGTTTCGTTCGCTGTCGTTTCTACATCTGCGATCGAATCTCGACTTATGTTTTTGCTGTAATATCATCTCGGGGCCCTGGCCTCCATGCTTTCTGCTGTCAAAACACCCACACAGCTGGAAGACGCTGTTCTCTGACTCCCTTCTTCAAGAACCAAAAAAAAGCATATTTTTCACATCTTTAACCCCTCCCGCGTCTATTTCTCAAGTTATTATGGCTCTGACATGACACTCATCTTCACCCCTAAACCAGAAAATGCAGATGAGAATTCAAGCCTTCCTAAAAATGACACAATTTCACTCGCTTACTAGAAGTAACCTCTCCAGAATGAGAAAAACACTCTTCATTCGCATTTAAAACAGTCAAACAATGAAAGAAAGACCACATTCAATTATTTTTGCTGTTTGTTTAAACTACTTATTTAAATTGAGCCAAATCAACACAATTCTTAAGTTTTCTAAGGGAAAACTTCATATTTTTATGTTCAATCCACTTAAAATTTGTAAAAACAATTCCGTTAACTTAATCGATTTGTGTTGGGACAACATGAAGGAATTGTGTGGAAGTTACTGCAAAACATTCTGGGTTCCACACAATCGATTTGTGTTGGGACAACATGAAGGAATTAGGTTAACTTATTAGTTTTTACAAATTTAAGTGGATTGAACATAAAATAATCAAGTTGTCCCCCCAAAAAACTCAAGATTTGTGTTGATTTGGCTTATTTTAAATTAGTTTTGATGGTAACATCAGATCATTTAACATCTTAAATAATAAAAATTAACGCGATGGGAAGGCATGTTTTGGTCATTCTAAAAAAGCCTGAGCCAAAGTCTGTCATCAAAGTGGTTCGGTATCATTATTTCTTTGAGCTGTCTTCCAAAAAATCTATCTTGCACATCTGAAAGCCACCGCTCCTTCATTGAGTTTTGTCTTCTGAGGCACAAGTAATTTATAAGCAAAAAATCCCACAGTGGTTTCTCCTACTGCAACAAATTCGATTTTTCTTTTTGATATTTGCGTGTTTATCAAAAAGTAAGGATTTTGTTCTCTTTGACTCACTGGATGGAAAAAGTGCATCATTCGCAAATGATTTATGCGATAATCCAGTTTTGCACAAGAATCTAACTTTTCATCTAATATCATAGAACTTGAGGGTAGATATTTAATTTAGGGCTGCATGATACTGAAATATATAACATTTTCTAAATATAAGATTTCACTAGAAAAATTCTATCTGCTTAAGTTGTGATGTATAGAATACTGTTTCCAAGCTGCTACTCATTTGAACTGAGAAAATATTAGTTTATGACCACTTTTTTGTCATATTACACATTAAAGTGAATTTTACATAAAACCATGGTGCTTGCTGCACACTTGCTTCATCACAGACACCAATAATTTGTAAAAAATGTATCACTTCCTAGCCATCGGATATTAGGCATGAACGTATATATTGCGATCGTGATTTTCGAAGGTATTACATTGCTTTGTAAATGTTTATTATTACCATTTGTTGAGTCTCCCCATACAGTTTGTTATAGCGCTTGAACCCGGAAGACGCTTCATGTGCTGTCACACGTAACAAGCTGATTTTTTTTTATTAGCTATGTTTTTAAAACATTTATTTTTGTACTGATAATAAAATATGTAGGTAAACAATCATTTTAAGATCTAATTAATTACAAATCACACAAAAAACTTAACTATCTAGTATGGAAGCATACTTCCATACTAGATAGTACACTTAAAACAATACGCGGGCCAAGTAGTATGTTTGAATTCATAGAATTCAAAAAACAGTATGTAAGAAGTACTCGGATGACCTACTAAATCCGGTAAGATTCTGAAGTGTGCATCCATTGGGCGCTATGCTATTCCATAATGCTACGCGAGAGAATTCATTAATGGGAGTGAAGCAACGTAACTGACGTGAGTAGGTCACGTGATCAACAGGTGTCAACTTTATAGTGCCATCGTTCACATTCATTTTGTTTATTAACCTGTCTCTCTGTCTCCTTCCATCACCTACTGACAGATTCAGCCAGCAACAGAATGAATGATGGATTCTACATGACATAAAATGATAACACGTAACAACCAAACAACTATAACGTCACAAAAGATAAAATTCAGAGCAGCATTCTGTGTTATAGACTTTTTTAAAAACATATCTCAGCAGTCAAACAGACAAGCTAATTTTTAAACTTGTGTTTTAATGTAATAAACGCAATCACCTTTGATTTTGGGAGGGGGGGGGGTAGCTGCTCAATTGGTGAGTTATATATTTAAAAATGTTAATGTTATTCAAACACAACAAAATATATTTTTGTTGAGTTATTAAAATACAGATTAATTTATATTGAAATAAATAGTTTTTTTAACAAACATGAACCAACCCCCCACCCCGTCTCAGCAGAGTGTTTTCACACCTCTAGTTTGAAAAAAGTCAGGAAATTGGGTGAGTCCAGCTTTGTTTAGGTGGGAGTGTTGAGTGGTGAAAGAGGGAAGGATTTGCATGAAAAGGGGAGTTTCAGTGAGCATGCACTGATTTTTACAGTGGCAAAACAATACACAGACGCAGTGATTACGTTTACATGGACATCAGTGATCGAATTATTTGCCAAATTCTTAATTTGTCAACTTTAACTGTAGTTTGGCGCTTTCACTTTCATTCAGTGAGAAACAAGATATTGGATGTGAGGAACTGCTGGAACTGCTTGTTTTAGTGGAATGTTTGATACCGCACGGCAAATGGGAGAAAAAAACCTCTGCATTTCTCGGTAACTTATATGCACTCGGTAGGTATCGTCAGAAAGCTGTGTGTGTATAGACCAGGGATGGGCAAACTTGATCCTGGCGGGCCGGTGTCCCTGCAGACTTTTGCTTCAACCCTAATCAAACACACCTGCCTGCAGCTTTCTAGTGATCTTGAAGACACTGATTAGTGTGTTCAGGTGTGTTTGACTAGTGTTGGAGCAAAAGTCTGCAGGGACACCGGCCCTCCAGGATCAAGTTTGCCCATCCCTGGTATAGACTATCCTGTCACAAAATGTGGCGAAAATCCTATGCGACTGTAATAGTTCGATTAAGATGTTTACATGTTTACATTCAGAGAGCAGCATTTACAGCAGATCCTTTAATCCATAATATTGTAGTGATATTAGCGTACTGTAAACATAGTAACTAAATCATTTTGACTATGGTATGTCTTTAGACCTTAAAGAGTACTGCTGATGATACTAACTAACTTTGCCTCTGAATAAACATAAAGCAAGAACACTGATCACACACACTTACCAAATCTGTAGAAACTGGACAATCAACACAAACTGGAGCCTAATCTTTTTTAAAAGAAGAGAAGTGGCAAATCTGGATCTCACCATTTCCAGGTGCGAAAAGCTCTTGGGTAAAAAATGTTGCTTACAAACGTATTGTTGTCACATGTTAGCAGACCACTGTAATCCACACGTGAGTCCAGCTGCACTTTCATAGCGGGGAATTGAAAACAAAACCTTCGTTGCAGCACATTTATAAATGCAACACTGACAACCCATGTCTCCAAACAATTCTTCTTCTTCCACTTGTTTTAATTACGGTTGGCAACACAACGTGGCGTCTCTCTGCCGTCTGAACACAGGTAAAAACAATCTTCGAAGCTATCATGCATATTAATTCTCATGCAAATTAATTCTCGCAATTCAAAACTAGATTAAAATCTTTTTAGCAAAGCATACACTCAGTGCATAGATGATTGTGCCCCACACACACACACATGTTTTTTGCATCTTGTTTATATACACTATGAACAGCAGCTATGCTAATTATTCTCTTTATTCTCTATTTCCACCTGGGGGCACTCATACTATACTACATAGACTATGCAGCGCCACTCATGCAATCCAAGACCAGCAACGAGATGATCCCAAGGTTTTCATTATCCTGGACCAGGCTGTATCCTGAGCAGCTGCTGTGGTGGTCATGGAAGAGTGGAGAGCATAAGACTGATTTCTGTGATGCTCCAGGCACAGACAAGTCTTCGCTGAGGTCCAGCATTCTCCTGCCTCCGGCGCCTAGACTGCAGCTCTGCACAAGACGTTTGGCCATAGGAGAAATGATCGTGCCCAACTGAGCCTGGTTTCTCTCGAGGTTTTTTAAATTCTTCACTTACACCAATTGGTGAAGTTTTTTTCCTCGTCGCTATCGCCACTGGCTTGCATGGTTCGGGATCTGTAGAGCTGCGCATCGATGGAATTGCTCTTCAGTGTTTGGACTCTCAGTATTGATTATTAAACCACATTGACCTGAGCTAAACTGAACTGAACTTAAACACTGAAAACTGAACTGCTGTTTCAATTTACTATAATCTTCTATGTGAAGCTGCTTTGACACAATCTACATTGTAAAGCGCTATAGAAATAAAGATGAATTGAATTAATGCAGTTGCGCCTCATTTACAATAGAGCGCGCTGATTGGTTCGAACCAAGTCTATCTCTTAAATTAAAGATAAAAACTCAAAGACGTCATGTTGTACCCGCCAGTACAGACAGCCAGTCTAAATGCTGGAATTCACACAAGGATCTCAAGGCCGTGACGCAGTCTCTAAATTTCTTTTCAAACCGGAAGAACACATTTGCTTGAAATAACAAAAAAACAACCAATTTTCACTTTTTTTGAGAAATATATGTGTCCTAATAGTGTTTTTAGCAGGGTGGGACATATATATGACTGTCAACATTTCAAAAAATATGTTTTGATGTTGTGACCCTTTAAGAAGTAACAACATACAATAACACTGACCAAAAAATGTATTCACACAATAGCATAACTAATGATATGAGATTAATGCTTTAAATATTACACTCATATTTATCATACACATAAATATTGCGCACACATTTAGGTATGTGAAAAGTTCGGGGGAGTTGGGGGTGCTATTACATCCAGTAAATGGCAGCAACTCCTAATAACTGAGTCATTAAATCATTTATACAACCAATTCCTTCATAGTGGCTTATTCATTCACGAATGAACCCTGACTCACCCGAATCGTTCAAAAACACTGATTAATTTAGAAATTAAACAATACAGTGTGTTGCCTGTGGATGTGCAACAGCAATGACCTGCAACTTCCCATTGTTAATTGAACTGGAACCGGACGTGCCTTCGTCAGAAAACCCTCATTCCCAAAAGATGTCAATATCTGACAGTAATCAATCTGTTCTGAATTACAGTATTGACACCTGATGACACCATACTGCATCATAGCATCATCAAAACACTAATGCTCTGCTTTCCTTGAATGCAGCAAAACCAAACAACCATTTCAAGATATATGTCCAGAAGAGGTCAACTAATAATGCCCAAAAAGGTGCTTTTACCATCAGATCTGACTTTAATCACTGATCTGTCGCTGATGTAAGCCGTTTGTGTCTATGACAAAGAGACAGTCCAGCTGAGTACAGAGCGTCCAAGCATGTCCGACACATTTGTCAGCCCAGGTGTCTGATAGTGAGATGATGAAAGTGTGCGGAAAGTCAAAGGGATTGATGTGTCATCCTCCAGCGCAAGCCTCAAGCAACTCTCTGAGGCTACATTTACACCACTCATTTTTCGCTTTAATGCAACGTCTTAAAATGAAAACAATCCTCATCCATATATTTCCCACTTTGATTCAAAAAAAGATCTGCATCCACAACACACAACCAACACTAAAAATAGCTAAAGAATTATACCACATTGTAGCATTGGCAAAATAGCATTAATAATGTGTTTCATTAAATTAACTATTTAATTGCATTAAGAGGAAAAAGGTCATGTTTAATTTAAGCAAATCCCTCAAATATACCTTTTAAAAATAATCACCATTGCAAACACTGATTTTTGCTGTTGTTGTTTTTGTTGTTCATTTGAGTTTTGTTTATAGTTTGGTATAAGCCTTAGTCCAGGGGTGCCCTTAGTACAGGGGTGTAAATTAAAATTACTTCAACCGTATTTACTACTGCATTTAAATTTTTTGAAATGTCTTCTGCTTTGTCCCCTATTCGTTAAGTGACATGTATATTTCACATATTTAACATTCAATTGAAATATTTAATTTTCTTTCAAACAGACAAAAGTTTACATTAAAACAGAAATGAGAATCTCTATTAAAGGCATTCCCCAACCCTTCCCAATCATTTCCCCTCTGGCGAGCCAAATCAAAGGATACAAAGGGCCAACTTTGGTCTGCAGGCTTTAGTTTGGGCATCTCTGCCCTAGTCTTTGGGCTAATTTGGGTACATTTACGTCCATGAGCAATGTGCACTGTCTCTTGTTGTGAAATAAAATAAATTGAAATTGAAAACCTTTCAAATTTCAGAACAAAACCAGAAAACATAAGTAACTATATAATGATAGTACATATGGTTGTTAAATAAAGCAAATTATAACATTCATTATAATCAAAATGTCAATAATTAAATTGCTATCTTTTTCTGAAAATGCTATAAAAATGGCAATCTGGAAGATGAGCATTTTGATTTTAAAACCCTATTTTAAAATGAAAGTGCGCTACTGTATGGCACGTGTACAACTGGCCATTTAGACTGTGTCTACCCAATTAAGATAAATTTGAAAATGGTATTTTTTCATCTTAATACACCAGAGATCCATAAAAGGCGAAAATGACGAAAGCACTTTCATTCCTGTACTGCGCACGTGTTTAGATACTTTGAGCTGCATCTCTGTCTGGTGTTTATTTACATTTCGTGTCTTTGAAAAGTTGCTTAAAGATCTTGAGGAACAGAAGCAAGTTTTTTTATGGACCAACAGCAAGGTGAAGTTATCAGTCATACGTATACGACTGCAACAGATCAGAAATGCAAGCTTGTGTGACAACATTCACAATTTCCTGCATTCGAAAGTTCAAGACCTGTGAAATCACAATATGTGATTGCATAAGACCAATAGAAGATCAAAATATGACTTCTCTGTAAACCAATCGCAAGCTTTATCAATATCTAATCATCTTGTTTAATCTTGTCCCATTTCGCATTGCCGTACAACAGAATTTTGCATGCTCAAAGTCTAGTGTGCCCACATCTTGAAGGCTGATTTATACTGCTGGGTTGAGTGATCGGTGTGACCCACAGTGCCTGCTTTACGCGTAGTCGTGCATTTATACTTCTGCGTGCTGTTTGTGTTGCTTTGCACACTTCCAAAACGCTAGCTGTCAGGGGTTTTATGTTCCTCTGTGTCGGGTTTCTTCCCGGGTGTTTTTTTTTTTTTTCAAAACACTACCTTAATGTACAAGTAGATAAAACTCGCTCATTCAGATGCGAAAACCTGAAGACGTGTAACAACTTTAATCAAAATGTAAACACAAAACATCTGGAGCTCCTTCATAGGATTCGACACTTGTAAACACTCACTCCATTGGGTTTGCGGCTCTCAGCACCACCCACACTCGTCACCACTATCAAGCCAACCAATCACAGAGCTAGTGCTACAAGTTATTGTGATGTGTAGTTACTTTGTTTGAGAGGTGGGCGTCAGCATCGACGTCAGCCATGGTGAGGGCTATGCGACCGCACAAAGGCTGTGCTGGACCATGTAAGTATGGAAGTATAAGTCAGCCTTAACACTAAAGAGAGTAAATAGTTGCAAATACGACCAAGAATATAGATTCAGAATATAGTGTTTTCAAATTCAAACAGTGCCTTCAGGGTTTTTAAGACTTTCCAATTTTACAGGTTAAAGACATCAAAGTAGTGTAGACAGCAGGTGTAATCGCAGCCGAACTTATGCATTTTAAAATAAAACACACTATTGTAAACCTATATTGTAAATTATATATTATATATATTACTATTGTATGTGGCAGGCTACCTTAAACTAGCATCTAAAAAACACAGAGTCTCACGTCTTCTCTTTTCAAGAACAGGAAATGCACAGTAGATGCAGGCAAGATGTGGCCTGACTGCAATGCTGGGCTGAGCTATTTTAATCCGAGAGCAGTTTCCACATTCTTCTGTGACCTACTTCGATCTTTGATGGATCGCAAACCAAGCGTTTCTGCTTCACGTGCTAAACCTTCTAAAACATAACAAATGAGGTTTGCTTGTGGAGACTCACAACAAGTAAACAACCCCTGGACTCTCCCACACACGGCATCTACATTAAAGGCTTTCCACAAAGAGCAACATCAAATGCCTAAAAAGAACCACCGTTTTTAATCCAGCCTTTACCCAAGATGACCTCCAGGAAGAAACCAATCTTAGCCTAGAAACAGAGATGCAGCCCTATATCAGATCACGCAATTTAACACACGTTCTACTGCCTGGATGTTTACATATTATGGTGAGATGCAAAGGACATTCAAATGGGAAAAAGGGTCCACAGAGGATTGACCGCATGGGACCATCTAGAGCACATCATTCTTCGAAACATAAAATGTAAATATAATCTACTATAAAGACAAGAAGCAGGGATAATCTACACACTGATCTTTAAAAATGATTGTAATTTTATTATTGACTGTAAAAATGTTATGGTAACTGAATGAAAATTATATATATATTCAGGTTTTAACCATGCTTTATTTCAATTGTGTGAACAGCTTTAAAGAAATCTGAAAAAAATAGACCGTCCCTCGCCTAGGTTGTCTATGAAGCCTGTAGGCTGATCTTTACGTGAAGGACATTTTTACCAGGAAAGTCAAATATATGTGACATTTGCATAGTATTCATTAAAACTAAAACTCAGGAGAATGCATAAGCACTCTTCCTCATTAGCTTTTACGTTAAATGTACTAAAAACAAACTAAAAAACGAGTCAAAATTAGCCTAGAGTGCCATCTGCTGGCAAAGCTAAGCGATTACAGAAAGAATAGCGACACATTTTGAAATTCTTACAATTGATTTGTCAAACAATTACTTACCAAAGCTCTAGTTAAGTTGAAGCAAAATGTATTATAATGAATGAATAACAGTCTGCTATTTACAATGGAAATCTGGAGCAAGATTTTAAAGGTGTAGTTCACCCAAAAACTGTTTCCAAAATCAAGAAAGAATATACTCCTCAGTGTCAGTATATTGCGCACACACTGTGCACTGATGAATACCCTGTGAACGACTTCCTCTGTTTAAAAACAAATCACAGGCACATCCAAGGTAATATGTATGAGGTGCCGAAAAAAAACAACACATGAACGTGCACCCTGTACTGACACTGAGGAGAGGAAACTGTTGAATAAACTATCTACAATTTTAAAAATGTAGTTCACCCAAAAATTGGTACCAACTTGTTCAAAATCAAGAAAGGTACTAACAAACATCCTCTAAACAGACCATATGCCTTTAGTGGTTTAATCTGAATATCATCAAGGTACAGGAATACTTTTGTGGTCACATAAAACTAAAATAACAACTTTATTCAACAGTTTCTTCTCCTCAGTGTCAGTATATTGCGCACACTGAGCTCTGTGCACTTATGAATACCCTGCGAATGAATTTCTCTTTTTGAAAAAAATCACAGGCGCATCCGAGGTAATATGTATGAGGTGCCAAAAGCACAACACATGAATACGCACCCTATACTGACACTGAGAAGAGGAAACTGTTAAATAAAGTCATTATTATTGTTTCATGTGCAAATAAAATAATTTTTGTAGTTTGATAACAATCCGATTGAACCACTAAAGGGATAAGTTCTTTTTTTGAGAATTTTGTTTTTTCGACCCTGGAACATTGCTGTCTATGAAGGATGAGGGAGCTCTCAGAATTCATAGAAAATATCTTAATTTGTGTTCCGAAGACATATGAAAGCCTTAGGGGTTTGAAAGGGCATGAGGGTGAGTAATTAGTTACAAAATTGTAGTTTTTTGGGTGAACTAACACTTTACGAAGGGAAATCTTTTAGCTTATATTGTGTGCTTTCTGAATTAAAACTTGAATAAAAAATTGTATTTTATTTAATCTGTTTAAACTGTTTATTACTTTATTATTTAACACTAGAACTACAGAGGCGGTCATTTTGACCGTTTAAAATTTTTGCAATTTAATAGTTTTGTTGAAATAAAACACATTTGTCAGTATTTCTCTGACTTCTACTAAATATGTGGATATTTCCTTTTACCATTGTTATTTTGATAAAATTACAAAAAACAAAAGGGTTATGATTATCTCTACCTAGAACTACCAAATTGGTCAAAATAACCGCATGCATTTCAATTGTCTGCTACTTTCCACATGACTTTAAATATGTGTGCCTCTGTTGCCTAGCAACTTCCTGCTATCAAAAACATATCTTTACTTCAGATATGTCTTTCAAAACAGCACATTCAGTGCCACAGAAACCTCCTCTGCTTGAGAAAGTGAAAATGAAAGTGAGTCGCAGACTTATGTAGCCTAACTATACATTTATGTTATAAATATAATGTAATGAATTGTGTGTATTTATATAGTGCATTAATCGAATATGGCCACACACCCAAAGTAGTGCTTCACAATCATGGGCGGGGTCTCTCCTCACCACCACCAGTGTGCAGCATCCACTTGGATGATGTAACGACAGCCACAAGACAACGGCACCAGTGCACTTACCACACACCAGCTATAGGTGTAGTGGAGAGACAGTAATAGAGCTAATTCGGTGGATGTGGATGATTGGGAGGCCATAATGGATAAGGGCCAATGGAGGGAATTACCCCAATGGATGGGGTTACACCCCTACTCTTTACAAGAAGTGCCATGGGATTTTTAATGACCACAGAGAGTCAGGACCTTGGTTTAATGTTTCATCCGAAAGACATCGCCCACTGACAGTATGATGTCTCCTTCACTTTACTGGGGCATTAGGACTCACACAGACCGCAGGTTGAGTGCCCCCTGCTTGCCTCACTAACATCACTTCCAACAGCAACCTAGTTTTCCCATGTGGTCTCCCATCCAGTTACTGACCAGGCTCAGCTCTGCTTAGCTTCAGTGAGTAACCAGTCTTTGGCTGCAGGGTGATATGGCTGTGCGCCTAAAAAAATATGATCATAAAAATAGTATTTTTAAGACATTCAAAGCTTATTTTTAATATCTCAATAGAAGCTTTGAATGTAAATATTAGGGGTGTCAAAATTAATTGTTTCTTCGGTGCACCGCGATGCAGATTGGAACCATTCGATATCGGTTCAGTAATAGATCATAACCGGTTATTACGTACTGACATCATTTATCTCCTACTGTATGTGCAATGTCGCAGTAGAATACTATGAGGAAGGAGGCGAAGGCAAGCAAATGAAACGCTCCTACTACTTAAAAGGTAAATAATTATGCACAATTCAACTGCAATTCAAAAGTCTTTCATCGACACTGAAGAAGGTATACAGCACGAGCCGCTATTTCACTACTAGGGAGAAATGCTGTAAAAATCTATCTCTGCCACTCTCTCACTTTGGACATTTGACCAACTGGCGTGTTTGTGACTTTTCCTCTCCTCTTGGCCGTTAAAGCGATACTTGTGGATCCAGTGGCGCCCCTGATAAAAGGTACAGTTCATTTATCTTACTGCTTGTTTTAAAGGACAAATTTGTATTACAAATAATATATAAATATAAATATATTTAAAGATTTTAATTTAAAAAAAATTCTTGTAATGTGAAGAAAAAATCTAATCATGTATGGAAAGCATTGTCAATGCACCGTGATGCACCGAAATATTGAATTGAACCGAATCGATGGCATGATAATCGTAACCGAACCAAACCGTGAGACCAGTGTAGGTTCACAAAACTTCACAACCCTAGTAAATATGACGTGACAATATGACATCTTATATAAGAAAGGTCAGAATAACAGCTACAGTAATTCTAGCTATAGAATTCTGGTAGTTCCAGTGTTTATTCCTTTCTCCACAGACACCTACTGCAAGTGCGTTCTAGTTTACCATGACTACTGTAATAATTTCCTTAATAGAGTATATTCAAAATTGGACGCAGTTTAAAAATAAACGGTAAAGTCTGTAAATATTTCATGCCATCATGTTGGCTTTTAGTTGCATCCAAACACATAAAAAAAAAATCTTGATCACTTTTTTTGCACATGAGGCTTGACAGATAAACAACTTCATCCAACTCATCTAAAACTAGATTCCAAATCAAACCCGAACGGCTCATTCCACAGGGAAAAGCCCTCCAGAGACCGCCTTATGCCACTCTTTCCAAACAAGGCAAACTATTTTAGACACCAAGGCAACATGAAAACACAAGTCAGTGGATACTAAATATGATTCGGTAATAATAAAGCACAGCTGACATGTAATGTATTCACATACATGTATATTTATCACATCACATAACTGCTGTCAAAACCTAGTAAATTATGGAACTAGACAGCATTTTTGGACATGCAAATCTTTCAAATGTGCCTTTGATGGGGAAAAATACTGTCAGGCAAGCAGGCAGCTCAACAGATGTTGATACACAGCCAGTGATTTCACGGGTTTCACTTGTCAGCTGTCAAACAGACAGGATGAAAATCAACTAAGGACACTGAATTCTACACTAACTGGGTCACTCTACAAAGCAGGTGCCATTTTTGTCTCTTATAGACATAAGTGGAAAAAAATCAGACTTTAACAATCAGATGTGTGTTTAGGATTGTTTTGATATGATTTGATTTAAATTCTATTTATCTTTCATTTTTATTAGTAGTTTTCCTTACTGTTATTATTTTTTTATTTAACTTTAGTTATTTATCATTGTATTATTATATACCTGTAATGTTATGTACTGCTACATATTGTTGTGTTTGCTGTTGTTTTCATGTATTCACGGAGTTCTGGTTTTCTTTTGTAATATATTGTAAAAACGTTTAAATAAAACATTTTCTTTACTATTTTATTTATCTTTAGTTATGTATTACTTTTTTATAATTTTATCTGTCGTGTTAAATATGTACTACTACATATTGTATTGTTTGTTGTTATTTTTCATGTGTTTTTGTTTTCTTTTATAACGTGTTGCAAAAATGTCAGAATAAAACATTTTATTAGTTGTTTTCTTTACTATTACTATTTATTAATTTATTTATTTGTATTTAGTTAATACTATTTTAAAATAATTTATCTGTCGTGTCAAATATGTACTGCCACATATTGTACTGTTGCTGTTATTTTCATGTGCTCTTGGAGTTCTTGCTTTCTTTTGTAATGAATTTTAAAAATGTATAAACAAAACATTTTATTAGTCGTTTTCTTTACTATATCTTTTTTTTATTTTATTTATCTTTAGTTATTTAGTACTATTATTTTTTTTTTACCTGCCGTGTTAAATATATGTACTGCTGTATTGTTGGTTGTTATTTTTTATGTTCTTGCGTTCTTTTTCTTTTGTAATGTATTGTAAAAATGTATAAATCAAACATTTTATTAGGCAATGTTTTTACTATTACTATTTTATTTATTTATCTTTAGTTATTTATTACTATTTTTGAATATTTTATCTGTCGTGTTAAATATGTACTGCTACATATTGTATTGTTGGTTGTTATTTTTCATGTTCTTGCGTTCTTGTTTTCTTTTGTAATATATTGTAAAAATGTATAAATAAACCATTTTATTAGTTGTTTTCTTTAATATTTAATTTACTTATCTTTAGTTATTTATTTCTAATTTTAAATACATATTGTATTGCTTGCTGTTATTGTTCATGTTCTTGCGTTCTTGTTTTCTTTTGTAATGTATTGTAAAAATGTATAAAGAAAACATTTTATCAGTCGTTTTCTCTACTATAACTATCATATTTCTTTATTTTTCTTTAGTTATTTATTACTATTTTTTTATATTTTATCTGTCGTGTTAAATATGTACTGCTACTGTACATATTGTACTGTTTGTTGTTATTTTCATGTGTTATTGGAATTCTTGTTTTCTTTTGTAATGTATTATAAAATGTAAAAAAGCTATAATTTACACATCTACAAAAGTCATAGCTTATGTTTTATTCTTTAATTAAATACGTGTATTTAGGAAATTAAATGTACACAGTATATGGATAAAAATTTATTCAGTTTTTCTAGGCAAAATTATATAAGCTACATATTTAACTTTTTTATACCAGAAAATCTTGAAGGCATGTGTAGAACAATTTGATTATCTCTATTTAAGCACAGCCACAAAATACTTATTCATTATTTATGTATTTTTTTTTTGGTAAGATTCGTTTTATCTATTTGTTTGATTAATATAAATTTAAAAGACCACTTGAATATTCAGTTTCTCCAGATTTGCGATTAATAGTTATATGTTTGAATAAAATATATTTTTTAAATAAAATAAAAGTGACAAATAAAACAAACTCAGACGTGTAAAAGCGGTAAATGCAGAAAAACTGTGAATTTGAGTGGTCTCAAATTTTTTTTTTACATATAATGTGACGTGTAATAAAAAGTAAAGTGAATTCTTGAACAAATTAAAGGCCTTGTAATAATTTCAGCTTGAACTAAAAAACTGTCAACCCCATTCTCATCAATCCATGTCCTCTCATACATCAAAAATTGATTTATTTTGCTTGGGATGGCACAAAGCTATTCATTAACTCTTAAATCACATCAACTGTCTGACCGAACGCCTTAAAATTCTACAAAATGCTACTATAAATCACCATATCAAACTGGAAAATGTGGCCTAATCATAGAACAAAACAACTTCTCTTAGTATGTGACCTTATTTCAATATTAGATGGTGTGTATATATATACAATAGGTAATAATCACTACTGGTTTACAAACAAACACAATTTCGGACGTAAAAGCTGCATGCCCACAACGACACTCAAATAGCTGATTCTAAATCTCTCTACACATACATTAGGGTTGCACAATATATCGTTTCAGCATCGATATTGCAATGTGATCCTTCGCAATAGTCCCATTGCTATCATTTGCATGTGGTTTTAATGCCTGTGATTGTTTAATGGCCTTATAAACATTCAGACATAATAAGTACTTGAATACTTTTAGACTCAAAGAAAAAAAGAACAAAAAAAAACACTTTTTCAATTGTATATTGATTGTATTTACAGATTGTTATGCATGAAAATACTCGCAACATACAAATAAAATTGCACAGCAAACAGGCATGGGCCGGTTCTAACGATTAAGAACTGGCCGATTAACGATTAAGATTCTAACGGTACGATAACCTTGGATAAAAAAAAAATCACGGTTTCACTGTATCACGGTATTGTGCTCACTGCTCCAAAATATGTTCTTTTTTACTGACTGGGTAAAAAACTAAAACTTTTTTCCCCTTTGAACACAATACACTTATTTAATATATTTTAAAAGAGATAAAATAATGCAAATGAATCATTGACTGCTGTCTTTATTAATTTCAAAAACACAGATTTCTTTACAATTTAAAACAGCATCTTTGGATATTTTTTCTGCTGGAGACAGAGACTGTTGTCCCAAAAACAAATCCTTAGGAACGGTATTACAGAAAATTTTGGAGGTTTTTAAAACCTTGACTTTTCTAAACCTCGGTATACCTTGAATACGGTTATGGTCCCATGCCTAACTGCAAATGTGTCGGGGGACCCCAAAACGTTTATAGATGTTTATTAGGTTCTATAGAGATGCACTCCCACTGCAGAATCATCCCAATATATCTAACATTATAAATTTTTTCCAAATAGAGATATTCAAGTTATCTGGCGAAATTATATTCATATCGCAATATCGCAAAATAAAAAAAAATATTACAATGCTAGATTTTTCTATTGTTGCTTGATCAGATATGGTTAACAAATGATTTATATTATTTCTTAAATTTTCCAATAACTGTATTTTATTAACATCTACCCCCACACCAACCGTAAACCCAACAGTTACAGTAATTTAAAAACAGTAGCTGTACCGAGTATTATTTATGTTATCTATTAAATTACCCAATAAATTTTTTTTTTAGCGACTACCCTAACTTAGCCGTCACAGTAACGTAAAAACAGTAGTTGTACCGAGTATTATTTACATCATCTATTTAACTACCCAATAAATTGTATTTTTAAGTCAACCCCTACCCTAACCCTAAACTCAACCGTCACAGTAACGTAAAAACAGTACTTGTACCGAGTATTATTTATGATATCTATTAAATTACCCAACAAATTGTATTTTTAACCTCTACCCCCAACTCAACCATCACAGTAATGTAAAAACAGTAGTTGTAGCAAGTATTATTTGTTATCTATTAAATTACCCAATAAATGGTATTTTTTTGCGTCTACCCCCAACTTAGCAGTCACAGTATTGTAAAAACAGTAGTTGTACCGAGTATTATTTACATCCTCTATTAAACTACCCAATAAATTGTATTTTTTAAGTCAACCCCTATCCTAACCCTAAAACCAACCGTCACAGGAACGTAAAAACAGTAGTTGTACCGAGTATTATTTATGATATCTATTAA
>CAIGQZ010032312.1:15603480-15620106 GCA_903798205.1 Danio tinwini
CTACCCCAAACTTAGTCATCACAGTTACGTAAAAACAGTAGTTGTACGGAGTATTATTTGTTATCTATTAAATTACCCAATAAATTGTATTGTTTAAAGTCTAACCCTAACCCTTAACCCAACCGTCACTGTACTGTAAAAATATTAATTATTGTTATACAGTGTCATAAAAAATGCTGCTAAATTAATGTGCATATAATCGCACTTCCAGCCGGCTGTGTATCCTATCTAGACTTTACCAGATTTTTCCAATATCGTGCAGCTCTAATATACCTGTGAACACATATACATTCCACATATAAAATCTGACAGATTTTTGACCCTGGATGACAAAAGCAAAGTCTGAATTTGCACAGGTATATTTTTGGCAATAGCCAAATAATGTGGAATAATGTGCAATAATGTGCATTGCAAAGCACTTTTTTAGACAGCTTTAAAGGAGATTTTCTCAGTATTTTTTTTTTATTTTTTTTGAATCCTCAGATTCCTGATTTTGTATCTCGGACAGATATTATCCAAACCATACATGCAAATCGGATTTTTTTCGACTTTCAGATGATGCCCAAACCTCAATTTTAAAAACATACACTCATGACAGGTTTTCTGTTGCAGGGTCACGTATAATAAAATAAAATATCAAATATAAGCAATAAATGAAATTGTTTTTGATAAATCTGTCAACAATTCAGCCTTAAATGTTAGTCCTACTTACCTTAACTTCCCAGTTCACGTTTGAAAACAGACATTAAGTGGAATTTACTCGCAATATGGTGTTGTGCTGACAGTTTATACGACCTTGCTATTTCAACTACAACTGTCAACCATCAAAACCTGTCCAGTTGTATCTCAGATAGATATTATCCTGTCCTAACAAACCATACATCAATGCAAAGCTGATTTATTCGGCTTTCAGATAATGTCTAGACCTCAATTTTAAAAACAAATACACTTTTCTGCAGCAGGGTGACACATAATAAATAAAATATCAAATATATAGCAAGAAATTAAATTGTTTTTAATAAATCTGTCAACAATTCAGCCTTAAACGTTAGTCCTACTTACCTTAACTTCCCAGTACACGTTTGAAAACAGAAATTGAGTGGAATTTACTCACAATATCATGCTGTCCTGACAGTTTTACGACCTTGCTATTTCAACTTGAACTAAACAATCTGTCAACACCCGTTAACCATCAAACCCTGTCCTGTCATACATCAAAAATGTATTTATTTCGATTGGGATGGCACAATGCCACTCACTAATTAACTAAAACACATCAACTATCCGACTGAATCCTCACAATAGTACTAAATATTACTTTAAATCACCATATCAAACGCGCTTCATTCGTACAATACCCCAACTTCTCACAGTACTGTATGCGATATTGTCAATATTAGACGCGCATATAGGCTTTGATGGCTCCTGCTTTGCCATGTAACGCAATTTCACGCACATTATCAGTAAAAGCTTCATGTACACACTGGCACTCGAATGGCTGATTGCGTCTGGAGAATAATTTGAAGGCTTGTTGTTATTTTGCTAAAGCAGGCTAACGCATCTCTTACGAAACAGATGTTTGGGAAAATCCAGCCGCGGATTAATAACATCACTGTGTCCGCGTATGTTCACGCGTGTCGCCGTGTAAAGGTTTAACGCGGGTGGCTGGTTGAATGTTTTCTGCTTACCTCGGCCGTTTATGAGCTGCTGTTTTTGAAGGGTATGTTGTTAGCTCGCTGGCAGTAATGGTAGCGGTTTATGATATGGTATGATGTGCGGGCAGCGGGGGACGGAGGTGCTTCTGCTGGGAGTGAATGTGAGAGGAGTGGCGACATCTAACGGTCACAGGCGGAACTGCGCCTAAAGATGGACTGACAGGCATAGATCAGCGGTCTTTCATTAATTGAACTTCATTGTGGACTTCACTTAAACACCTGTGCTCTGCCTTAAATGTATTTACACACTGAGGGAAGTCTAAAATGACACTTTTGGGTATTTACTGTTTCATGTAAATTTTTAAAAGTCAGTTTTACTCAGAAAGCACAAGCTTACATAACATTGTTTAAAAAAAACTTGCTGAAAATGAAGAGGAAAGCTGACAGTGGGAAAGTAGAAAGATTTTAAATCCTTTTGGATTTTATATACCTAATGGACTTTTAATAAGCTATGAAATGACTATTGCTCTAAAAATAACATATTATTTGAAAAAACAGAACTATTGTTTTAATGTTATGATTGAAAATCTGGAAGAAACATCAAGATTGAATTGTCTAAAATATAATAAACATCTGAAAATAGTACTTTTTGACTATTTGTTAATTTATGTAAAATGCTCTAAATGCCAGCATGCTTTTAATTTGGAAAAGAAAAGTAGTTAACCAAAAGGTACAATTGCAAAACCTAAATCCAATGGAAAAGAAACCTATATATTCATTCTAAGTTATTTATTATAATAATAAAAAATACTGAAAAAAGTATGGTTGTTATTTCTCTCAACTTTAACGATTTCATCTCACCTACATAAAGCAGATATTAATGCTGGGCATGCTGTGTTCAACTGTTAATAAACCAAAATGACTGCAATTAGACTGATTCATCTAAATTAATAAAAGTGATTACATGAGAAATATGGGAAAACGCTGAGACAGTGGGGAAGTATGAACATTTTAAATCATTTGAATTTTAAATACCAAATACATTTTAATATATAATAAAATGACTATTGATCTAAAAAAAACAGATATTATTTCAGAAAACAGAACTATTGATTTAATGTTATGACTGAAAATCTGGAAGAAACGTCAAGATTAAGTTGGCAAAAAAAAAAAACATGTTTGAAAACATGTAAATTTGACTACTTTTTATTTTATGTAAAAATGCTCTGAATGCCAGCACTTATATTTTACATTTGAAAGATAAATGTAGTTCACTACAAAAAATAAAGCGGTAAAGCCGAAATCCACATGAAAAGAAATCTAGGTATAATCATTCTAAGTTTATTATTATATTATAATAATAAAAAAATAGTGAAGTATGGTTGTTATTTCTCTCAACTTTAACGATTTCATCTCACCTACATAAAGCAGGTATTAATGCTGGACCTGCTGTGTTCAACTGTTAATAAACCAGATGAGCTGTAATTAGATAAAAGACTGATTCATCTCAATTAAAATTTGAATTTAAATCCCAAATACTTTTAATATGTAATGAAATGAGCTATATTGATCTAAAAATAACAGATATTATTTGAGGAAACAGAACTGTTGAATTAATGCTACGATTAAAAATATGGAAGAAACATCTAGATTGAGTTGGCTAAAAAAAAAAAAAACAATAAACATGTCTGAAAACATGTCACTTTTTTGACTAATTTTTTTTTTGTTATGTAAAACCTAAATGAAAAGATATCTTGGTATATTCATTCTAAGTTAATAATTATATTATAATTTGAAAAAACTGAAAAAAAAGCATAGTTGTGATTTCTCTTAACTTTAATGCTGCCATCTCATCTACATAAAGTGGATATTAATGCTGGGCCTGCTGTGTTTAACGGTTAATAAACCAAATGAGCTGCAAGTAGACAGACTGACTAATCTGAATGAATAAAACAGATTTGAGTACATGAGAAAAGTAAAACAAAACTTTATTGAAAAATCAGCAAAACGGCAAGTTCACCAAATTTACCAAACCAAAAAAAAAGCGCACAATTTCTCAAAAGAAGAAAAAAAAACTGTACAAAACAACTCCAATTGAAACAGGATTCCCATTATCGTCTTTTCTGGAAAATATTTCCCCTTCCTCCTGGTCCTCCTCGACCTCGGCCTCTTGCTGCGACTGTAACGGAAACATAAACAGTTTGTGGTTTCACCTTAAGCTTTTCCCATGAACAATGTTAACCCGCTCAGCTACAAACACTGCTCCGTGACACGATCTTAAATATATCACTGTAAAATATTTGTTAAATTTACATGTTATCTAAAAGTACCATAATGCACTACCTGCAATTAGAAACAATGCAAATTATTGATTTGGCTAAAAAGCACTTGACTAGGACTGGGCGATTTGGCCTAAACTCAAAATCTCAATTGAACATTTTAACTGGATTACGATTAATAAATGATTATTTTATCTATATGCATGTACAGTTGAAGTCAGAATTATTAACACTCCTTTGAATTTTCTATATTAAATATTTCCCAAATGATGTTTAACAGAGCAAGGAAACTTTCACAGTATGTCTGATAATATTTTTTCTTCTAGAGAAAGTCCTATTTGTTTTATTTTGGCTAGAATAAAACCAGTTTTTAATTTTTTTAAAAACATTTTACGTCAAAGTTATTAGCCCCTTTAAGCTATTTTTTTTTCGATTGTGAACAGAACAAACCATCATTATACAATAACTTGCCTAATTTCCCTAACCTGCCTAATGAACCTAGTTAAGCCTTTAAATGTCACTTTAAGCTGTATAGAAGTGTCTTGAAAAATATCTAGTAAAATATTATTTACTGTCATGATGTCATTAGAGATGAGTTATTAAAACTTATGTTTAGAAATGTGTTGAAAAAATTTGTATTTAACAGAAATTGTGGAAAAAAAATAAACATGGGGGCTAATAATTCTGACTTCAACTGTGTATGTATGTATGCATGCATGTATGAAATATATATATATATATATATCCCTCTTATTTCACTGACAAGTTTTGTCCAGTAAATATGCTCACATATTACAAGTCAGAGATTTTTGAATGAAGGTTGCATTACTTGATTTTAAAATAAATGAAGGAAACACACACTATCTACTATCTACACTTATTTATTGATCATCAACGCTGAACAATTGAAATTAAAACACACATTGCCTAAAACCAACAATCAGTTTTGAAAATTAAAATTAAAAATATTAAAAATAAATAACTCGCACTTTTGGAAACAAAATAAATAATTTTCTGTGCTTTTCAAATTAAAAGTATAAAATAAGTGGTATCTCTTCCATGTAAAATAACTCTTGTATATCCTGTAACTAATATTTTAAACAGTGCATTTCTTGCATCTTCTCTAAACAAATATTTTAATGTAAATAATAGCCTAATAGAAAACATGCCATCTCAAGGCATCTCTAGCACAGCTTCCAATCATCGTCAATGTAGTGTAAAGTAAGGCTTAAGGATGGGTCCGTTGTCCTTCTTGACCAGAGATCAGATGTGGCTGCAAAGTGGCCGCAGAAGTACAAATCAGCCTCAGACTTTTAAGGCTGATTTATACTTCTGCATTAGGTCATTGGCGTGACCCACGGCACTTGCCTTTTGTTATACAACTTTAATCATAATGTAAACACAAAACAAAAGTTTTCAACTGGAGCTCCTTCATGCGTGTCAACACTACCAGACCGATTTTTTCACAGAGCTTGCGCTGTCATCATAACATGTAGGTAAATTTTTGAGAGGCGCATAGGTATGTGACTGCAAGAAGGCTGCGCCGGACCATACGCGTGCTCTCGATTCAGATATATATCAGCCTTAACAGAGCGAGGTCATGTGACTCCACACACAGTATGGAAAATAATCAGAAAAAAATTAATAAATAAATCGACCTGTAAAAATTAGATCGATTATAGGATCTAAATGCTGATTCGATTATTTTCCGCCCAGCCCTAAACTTGACATAACAAAACTGCAAAATTACACAATATGACTGCAAATACTGTAATGAACTCAAAAAAGCAAACGTTTTTATATAACTAACCTTGAGCTTTGAGAATAGCAGCTTTTCCTCTTCCGGCTCCTGCTCCTTGGTTTTTGTTTTTCATGCTCTTCAACATGGGGGCGTTTTTCAACATGTCAGGCAGAATAAGAAAGCGGATTTTGCTGCCGCGAATGTAGACCTGCTCAAGCTGTGACACTCTGCCATCTCGATAGGTCACTGTAATGTTGGACATCTGATTCACAGCACAACATAAATGCAGTCAGTTGCATGACTCAAGACAACACAGACTTTAAAAGAATGTGATTTTTGTTGTTCGGTTCAGCAGTACCTGGCAGTTCATGTTATCCTCTGCTTCGATCAGTTTTCCCCTGTACACTTCACCTGTGTTTGTCTCACAGGTCACAATGTGACCTTCTGCTTCATGCAGGACTTTGATGGGTACGCCAATAGACATGTTTTAATCTGTATGACAAAAAAAAAACAACCAAGTTAACAAAAAATAAATATAACCTAGGTTCTGTTTAACAACAAACAAAAGTTCAGTAAGAATCAGCATCGTAATGAATGGGCTAAACATATGCACAGGCTGTGGGTTTAAGGTAATAATGTAAATAATGTTCAGTTTCTTTCACAGACTGATGCTACAAATGCCCCACAAGCAAATGTGTGTCTTATTTAATGCAAACGATCTACTGCTTGTAAGAGGGCGGTGCATTTACAGCATGTGAGACACGGGCGCTCAACACAAAACCTCTTTATGGCCCGTTTCCACTGATGGGTACGGTTCGGTACACTTTTATGGCCGTTTCCACTGTCAAAAGCGCACCGAACCGTACCACTTTTTCAGGTACCAAAAGGTGTAGCTGATTGGTTTACAGAGATACGTCACGATCTCGTGGAGCTAGCCAGAATCAAAACAATAGAGCCGCCATGTTTTTAAATACACAGCAGAGACAACTACATGCATATAATAACGATCCATGGATGACACGGGCTCATGACATTGTCTTGATGAACAGCCACAAAGCCAAGAATCTGCCGTGTCCTGTTGTTGTTTTACGAGGCCGTCTAAAAGTGCGAGCAGTTTTCGCTTTCTCCAGGGAGCTCACGATCACATCTAGATTTGATATAACGAACTTCTTGAGCTGATGATAATAACGTGTGATTAATGAAGCTTCTTCGACGTCTGATCCTTTCAGAAAGAAAAGGACAAACGCGAGAGTGAAGCACGGAAAAAAGGAGAAGCCTAACAAAACACAGGAGCAAATAGTTTCAGCAACCTGAACAATCTGCCATGAACAAATCATGAACAAACTGCCATGTTTATCATCACCTTTTGGACTATTATGAACTCGGAATGACGGAATTACTCTCTAACAGAGGCTACATGTGCTGGTGAAGATTACAGATACAGATGAGAGGTTAGCTCTGACTGTGGGCTACTGTTTATGTTGCGTGTTGTTTTTGAACTCAAATAAGGCCTAAATGTATGCTGTGTGTAGTTTATCTGTAATTGGTAACATATCGGAGACTGTAAGGGTCTGTATGTGTTCATATATGTTGCATTTATTTATTTATTTTGTATAATTGCAGACGTTACAGTAGGCTGTAAGACTGTCATTGATCTGCAGTTATAGTCAAATCATGTTCATAGAAATGTTAGTAATAAACATTTATAAACAAGTATTAATATGTTAAAGCATCTGTTTTGTTAGAAGAGCTTCTCATATAATGTGAACGACCTGTACAGCTTTACTGTAGACATTTATTCGAGCGAGAATGACATCGACTGAAACTCTCTGTAGTACACCACGCCCACCAAAAGGGTACCCTTTGTAGTGGAAACGCAAGCCTGATAAAGGTGACCCGTACTGACCCGAACCGTACTGTACCACTCAGTGGAAACAAGCCATTAGTTTCATTGGGCGAGTTGCACTCGTGTGACATTACAGTTCTTCATATCAAGGAGAGTTTATTATTTGTTTGTATTATATAGCATTGTCAGGTCAAATTTCTGATATACTATTTGTTGTGCGAGTACTAAACTTTTCTTTAGCATCTTTACTCTCTTATTGATCTAAATCTATCAAATAAAGTTTAGGGTTGATTTCCGTCTTAAAACCAACCAAAACACACACGGATATACTTTAAGATCAGTCAGTGTACGTTTCTTTTAGATGAAACAGCTCTGACTCACATTTTAGTCAAACTTATTTTTTAGAGCAATGTTGCTGGACAATATTGCAAAGTGATGCTGCTTAGCTATTTTCCTATTAAGAATGGGCATCAAAATTGTATCTGGACCCTTCATTAGCCTGTTGCCCTCATTAGCTGTCCTGTGTCTCACTTGGTTACTCCCTGATGGCATCACTACACAACATCTTCCAATAATCCTGCTCAAAGTTGTTCTGGTATCATCCTTTAAAGTCTATGATATATACCAATATGTTTTTTTTTACTTTTATTTAGAAAAGAAGAAATGTACAATATAACTCTGGAAGTAATCTGTAAGAGACTGGAATACAAGTGCATACAATTACAAAGTGATAAGAACAATAAGAAATAGAACAAAATAAAGAAAGGGGAAGTACAAAATTCAATAAAAACAGAAAGCATCAAAGACTAATTTACTGGAAGCATGATATTTTCATAAGTTTCTATTCATTTGCAGATTTTTTTGTTGTTAGATAAACAAATAGCTTTAAGCAAGGAATCAATTTTAATTAAGAAATAGGCAAATGAGGAAGAGGATTTTTTGTGTGTGGATAAAGAATTTCGCATATAATATAAAAAAAAGTTATATATATACTTCATTTTTATTTTTGGATATATACAATTATGTCAGTAATCATGGGCGGAGCTCGTAACGTCACTGAATCTGGAACAGACTGCTTCTGATTTATGAAGAATGTGTAAAAAGTGGGCGTATATTACCATTTCAGCCTGGTTGCTTATACTGTCTACATCAGAAAGTAAAAAAATTTTTAACTAAAATGCATGGCCATAACCCATTTAGCTTTTGCCTGTATATGTTTTGTGAATATCAAACAGGGCAGTGCCATTTGACTTGGATTTTATTTTTGAAAGCCAGTTTCAGTTTTATGAAACAAACAAAAGCTCCCAAAGTCACATCTTAAATAAAAAAAATATATATATATATATGTCATATTTCTTAAGTAATTTAAAATAAGTCTCATTAGAACGGTTTATTAGACCTTTTTTTTGCTTTTGATTCAATAAAATGAACCGACTCTTTAGAATCATTCGTTTAAGAATCATGTTCGGTTCTAAACATGTAACGTTAGCGGGACAGAATCCATGCTAGAATATGAAACGCCATAAAATCATTCGGCTACGGTACTTGTAAAAACTCACGTATACTGAATTCAAAAACAGAATGAAGCTATAGATATAAAAAAATATAAAAGATTGACCTCAAACGAGTCGCGTGAATGCAAACAATGAATGGCCGAAATAAATGTTGCTCTACTAAAGAATCGAAAAGGACTGTATATTTTAGCATAGAACCAAGCAATATAGCACAAGTAAAGTTATCAGGTTATAATCATAAAAAATTACAGTACCTTGAATCTACAGATTCGTTGAAACACCGCAGCTGAACAACGTGAGTATTTGCGACGTTTTCCCGCTCCCACAATGCATCTGAAAGCAAAAGCCCCGCCCTTTCCTGAAAACCACTTGCATCCTGGGAGGTGAAGTCCCTGTTAAAACCATTATTAAAACCACGCAGCAAACATCTCAGACACAAGACTCGTACACAAGAGGGCAGCATTGAATTGGACATATTACTTGAAAACAACTACGTTCACACTGTTTTTGCCTAGCTGTTCGCACTGTTGTTATAAATGTGGCCAATATCAGATTTGCAGTGTGAACAGATCATGGTTGTAAACTGACCCGCATGCGCAGAAGTAGTTACGGACAACAAAATGTCTAATTATGCACACAACGTGTATACTGTATGAAGCACGTTGTCAGATTATGCTTAATATGATTATTGCCCTTTTAACAGACAACCGTGGTGTATTACATGAACTGTAAAGGGTTGTTCTGCTACTACTAATGTGTATTTCGGCATTTGAAACCTAAAATAAGTTCCTTGTGATTGAAAACACTGATCATTTGTGATTTATGACAACCGCCGCGTGCGTCTGTCTGACCACCGGTGTAGTGAACTCATCAAGGGTTAATGAGCAGCCGCAGACTGAACTGTGAAGGCGGAGTTGGTTTATCTGTTTGCAGTTATTTTATTTTACTTCGTTATAAACAACAGACACGTGCAGATGGGGGGTTTGAGTGCTTGAGCTCCTGCCCTTTATTCGCTCGGAGATAATGTTCGCCCTTAAAATGAAAGTGCCCTTCCCTTGTGCACGGATCTCTTTAGCATCGCCATCATCTCGTGCCCCGATCGTTAACCAGAGTGGTTAACAAGCACCAGTTTTGCCTTTAAAATGTTTTTCAAAATGAACAACCAACTTTCTGTGGTAAAGTAATCGCCCTGTGTGTTATTCTACTATGCTGCAGAGGTGTAGATGATGTCTGCAGCACAGAATGATGACGTATGTCGTTAGAAGATTATGTAAAAGTCACATGAAATCCGACATAACCGTTTACACTGCGGTCGCATTGCAAAACATCAGATCTGTGTCTGATTTAAGACTACATATGAAAGTGGCACAAATCTGAAGTGAAAAGATCAGATTCCATGCGGTTCGGGCTGTTCACACTAAGCCCTGAGTCACATATGGACGAAAAGATCAGATTCAGGCCACATCTGCCTGCAGTGTGAATGTAGCAGTGGTTCAAATTAAAGTCACATTAGTGTCACATTCATAATAAACAGTTAATCTAAATAATCTGATTTAATTTTAAATATGTATATTGTAATTCGTTTGCTAAATTCATAATTGAAGCCATTTAAACAGTTTTTTTAAGTATTATGTATTATTGTATATTTTATTATATACAATTACAATAATATAATATATAAGATGTTTATTTTACTTTCATTACAAATATTGAACTATTAACATTGTTAAAAACAATTGAATTTAATATAATGTCAAATTAATCTTTCAAATTAGTATCACAATATAAATTTTCCTTCGGCTTAGTCCCTTTATTCATCAAGGGGTCCCCACAGCGGAATGAACCGCCAACTCATCCAGCATATGTTTTACACAGCGGATGCCCTTCCAGCTGCAACTTACTACTGGGAAGCACCCATACACTCTCACATGCACACTCATACACTATGGCCAATTTAGTTTATTCAATTCAGCGCATGTCTTTGGACTGTGGGGGAAAGCGAAGCACCCGGAGGAAACCCACACCAACACGGGGAGAACATGCAAACTCCACACAAAAATGCTAACTGACCCACCCAGAAATCATATATATATATAAGAATAAGCATAAAACAACTTACATCAATTAAACTGATTTAAAGGAGACCTATTACGGCCCTTTTTACAAGATCTGTAAAATCTGTGACTGTCACTTTAAATTCAAATGAGATTGTGCTTTCAGCCCTTTTTTAAAAAGAAGATGGAGCTACAAATGCTTATGTGTCAGCATAGTGACAGATTCAAAAACAAGACTAACGTCCTATGCTAAAGGAGGGAGAGATCGTCACTAATGGGCAGAGCTTTCCCTCTCTGATGACACGTACAAAGAGAGAATGTCAATCAAAGTCATTCTGCAGACAAAAATTTCTATATTTTCACCATTAGAAGGTGATTATATTCACAGACTGTTCCACACAACTGTTTAAACCTCTTATAAAAGTGACTTTTGCATGAGAGGTCGCCTTAAAAACATTAAGTTAAAATTATTAATGTAATAAAAGTAACAAAAATAAATGCTGTTGAGAAGTTTGATCAAAAATATATATTATAAAAATATAACAAGTATAAGTATAATACACTGTAAAAAAAGGTGCTGTCTTAAATTTTTAAGCAGAATCAATTGAATTTTACAAGTCATTTCAACTTACATCAATCAAGAGCTACAAATTCCTGTGTGTCAGCTTAGTGGCAGATTCAAAAACAATACTAACGTTCTATAATGAGAGAGAGATCGTCACTAATGGGTGACATTACAACTATGGGTGACTAGTGATACTAATTGGTGACATAAGTACTAAAAAATCTGAACATTGAATGAAATTTAGCACAAAATCATCATTTCATACATTAAAAATAAAGGTTTTTACAGAGAGGATTTAGGGTCTGTCTTTATCACTCCATAAATCTGAAAACAATGCAGAGAACAAAGAAACATGTTATTTTTTTTTAATTTGTAGAACAAAATGTTGTGTGTATAAACAAATAATGTATGATGAACATCTCTGCAAAAATACATAAATAAATAAAAACCCTTCAGAATTGAGAAATTAGCCAGTGCTTGAACCAGCGACCTTCTTGCTGTGCTAACCACTGAGCCATCGTGTCACTCAGTATAACAATATAACTATTATAATTTCATTTCTGTCATTATTCTCGGATATCATTTATTTGAACATATATATTTGAAATGAGGTATTTTTTAGTTAGCCTTTAGCTTTATAAGGGGCAACATGGTGGCTCAGTGGTTAGCACAGTTGCCTCACAGCAAGAAGGTCGCTGGTTCAAGCTCCTTATTTACAAAATTAATAAATGATCATTTTGATATTTATGTTTAATTTGTGAAAATTATAATCAACAGTTTAAATACAATATCTTTTATTATTCACCATGTATTTTTAAACGTTTCTTTTAAATTTTGCAATGACAAAACAGTGGTATTTCTGCATGTTGGTGATTATTTATTTATTAATTGATATTCATTCATTCATTCATTTTCTTTTCGGCTTAGTCCCTTTATTAATCTGAGGTCGCCACAGCGGAATGAACCGCCAACTTATCCAGCATATGTTTTACGCAGCGTATGCCCTTCCAGCTGCAACCCATCTCTGGGAAACATCCATACACACTCATTCACACTCATACTATACAGACAATTTAGCCTACCCAATTCACCTGTACTGCATGTCTTTGGACTGTGGGGGAAACCGAAGCACCCGGAGGAAACCCAAGCAAACGCGGGGAGAACATGCAAACTCCACACAGAAACGCCAACTGGGTGGCGACAGCACTACCTACTGCGCCACCGCGTCTATAATAATAAAACTATATAATTTAGCAACTATTATTTATTGTCACTCACTGTAAAAAAATGCAGGGTTCCACACAACCAATTTGTGTTGAGACAACATGAACGAATTAGGTTGTCTTATTAGTTTTTTTTTTACAAACTTACCTTGGTTGAACATAAAATAATTAAGTTGTCCCAAAAAAAACCTCAAGAATTGTGTTGTTTCAGCTCATTTTAAATAAGTTTGAACAAGCAGCAGACCTCCGTTTGAGTACTGCGATTCACATTTCAAACATTTCATAAACGATTCTGAAACATAATGTTTTTCATATGACAGTATATGCTGCATATAAAACAACAAAGGCCAGAAGAATTGTTAAACAATGCTAAAAAAAAAAGCTTGGAGAAGTCATTTGTCTGCTTTTGGCATCAACAAAATTCATTGCTCTCTTCTCAGGCATTCTGCAAGGCAGCAATTCAGCCTAAATGTGTTTGTCACCCTGCAGTTTGACAGACTGATTCTGGGTCTATTCTTAGTCTTTTCCTCTTTGTCTGTAAATAACTGTAGACTGTTATGTTCAGAACGGGCTGAGCTGAAACAGGAAGTTAACCGGTGCGTCTGCTGATTCTGTTTATTAATTGAATGTTCCCGTTTTCCTGAAACAAAGGGAAGTTGTAAAAACAAATAGTGGGCCGAATTGGTGTTTTATTATAACAAGTTACTATAAACTTCTCTTCCCTTGCCAATATATTTGCTTATCTATTTTTTATCAGATTTCACAAAGACGTTATATATACATTTCTTTAAAGCAAGACACTGGACGTGAATGGTGTTAAAAAGTTATCAACGTGTAGTTTCCTAGTTGACAGTTGTATGCAATACATTACTTAATTAATATGCTCTAATTTGCATACATTGAAAAAACTTTTACATTTTTAAGTTGAATCAAATTAAATTCAAAAGTCATTTCAACTTATCAATCGAACTGATTTAAAGGGGACCTATTATGGCTCTTTTTAAAGATGTAAAATAAGTCTCTAGTGTCCCTAGAGTATCCCTAGTGTGAAGTTTCAGCTCAAAATACCACATAAATAATGTTTTATAACACTTTGAAGCTGTCCCTTTTAGGCTTTGATCCAAATTAAACCGTTTTGGTGACTGTCGTTTTAAATTAGAACAAGATTGTGTTCCCAGCCCTCTTTTAAAAAGAGGGCGGAGCTACAAATACCTATGTGTCAGCATAGTGGCAGATTCAAACACAAAACTAACGTCCTATGCTAATAAGGGGGAGATCATCACTAATGGGTGAAGCTTTCCACCTATAATTACACGTACAAAGGGAGAATGCCAATTAAAGTGTTTTTGCAGACTGTTTTTATGAAGACAGATTATAAAAAGTAAATTATTATATTTTTACCATTAAAAGCTGGTTATATTCACAGACAACTGTGAATATTCCACACAACTGTTTAAACATTTTATAAAATTGGTTTTTGCATAATAGGTCCCCTTGAAAACATTAAGTTAAAATTGTTAACGTAAAAAAGTTAAAGTAACAAAAATAAACGCTGTTGTGACGTTTTGATCAAATTATGTTTTAGTGGAGATACAACTAAAAAATCTCAACATTGAATGAAATTAGGCACAAAATCATCATTTATTTCATACATTAAATATATATATAATAAGTATAAGTAATAAGTATAATACATTGTAAAAAAAATAGTTGCTGTCTTAAATTTTGTAATTTTCAACTTACATCAATCAAACAGATTTAAAGGGGACCTATTATGGCCCTTTTTACAAGATGTAAAATCTTTAAAAGTCTCTGATGCCCCTAGAGTGTGTATGTGAAATTTTAGCTCAAAATACCCCACAAATAATGCTTTATAACTCTTTGAAATGGCCCCTTATATAGGCTTTGATCCAAATTTAAGTGTTTTGGTGACTGTTGCTTAAAAATCAAATGAGATTCAAATGAAAATCCTCTTTTCAAAAGAGGGTGGAGCTACAAATACCTATGTGTCAGCATAGTGGCAGATTAAAAAACAAAACTAACGTCCTATGCTAATGAGGGAGAGATCGTCACTAATGGGCGAGGCTTTTTCCCTCTGATGACACGTACAAAGGGAGTATGTCAAAGTGTTTCTGCAGACTGTTTTTCTGAAGAGTGATTTAAAAAAATAGAGTTAATATATTTTTACCATTAAAAGCTGGTTTTATTTACAGACTGTTCCACACAACTGTGTTTAAACCTCTTGTAAAAGCGATTTTCGCATAATAGGTCCCCTTTAAAACATCAAGTTAAAATTGTTATCGTAAAAAAAGTTAAAGTTAAAAAGTAAAGCTGTTGTGATGTTTTGATCATATAATGTTTACAGGGGAGATACAACTAAAACATTTTTAACATTGGATGAAATCAGGCGCAAAATTATAATTTCTTTATTTTTATACATAAAAATATATATATAATAACCAGGGCTTAACATTAACTTTCTTGATCACCAGTGACTGTGGCTAGTAGATTTCCAACATTACTAGCCACTCGCCATTTTTACTAGCCACAATTTTTTTGTTGGGAAAATAACCTGTCCTGGCTAAAAGTCCCAGATCACCAGTTAACTACACATAAACATGAGTAATCTCCCAATGTTATTGTAAAAAAATACAATTAAACCATATTAACAAAAATAATTGTAAGCAAATGAAACAGACTGTTATTAATTATTAACAGACCGTGTTTGATAATGAAAGGATAATCATGCGCATGGATAATATAGGCCTGTTAATAATCTGTTCAAAGAATATTTAAAATGAAAGCAGTGACCGCTGCTGCTTACAAAAGAATGTGTATTTTTTTTTTATCTTGAGCTCTTGAAAGCAGCAGGACTGTGGGTGCACGATCATTGCTCTTTGTCCAGTCTATTGCAAAGGGAAACGATCGCACCAGTTGCGCTTCCTCTAGGCACGGTGACGGTTGCTTCACGCAAGTAAACGGGAGCGCGCACACTTTTTAACAGTCCCGCGCATCACATCATCTGTGTGTGCGAGTGATCATCCTCTCGATCAGTATTTAACTGCTTTCTGCTCGCGCAAACACAGTTAATTTTGTCAGTCGTGCTGCTTCTTAATTCTAAGATCACATTTGCACGAATATCTGGCCACGCTTATTTTCAAACTCTGCTTTTAAGAAAACTACAATTTAAAAATGATTTCCAACCAGCCAAAGTGGCTAGTGGAAGTGTCTGTCTAACCTGCCAGAGCTGAAATCTACCCGCATTTGGCGGTTGTTAATGTAAAGCCCTGATAATAACTATAAGTAATAAGTCAAATAAACTGTAAAAGTAGTTGCTGTCTTCAATTTTTAAGCTGAATCAATTTAATTTTAGTCAATTCAACTTACATCAATCAAACTGATTTAAAGGGGACATATTATGGCCCTTTTTACAAGATGAAAAATCTGTGAAATCTTTAAAAGTCTCTGATGTCCCTAGAGTGTGTATGTGAAGTTTCAGCTCAAAATACCCCACAAATAATGCTTTATAACTCTTTGAAATGGCCCAATGGCCAAAAATGGCTTTGATCCTAATTGTGCCATTGTGACTGTCACTTTAAACTAAAATGAGATTTAAAATAGACTTTTTTTTAAAAAAGAGGGCAGAGCTACAAATGTGTCAGCATAGTGGCAGATTAAAAAACAAAACGAATGTCCTATGCTAAGGAGGGAGAGATCGTCACTAATGGGCAGAGCTTTCCCTCTCTGAT
>CAIGQZ010032312.1:15625106-15636340 GCA_903798205.1 Danio tinwini
GTATAGTTTTGTTGTTGTAAAATATGTGTTAAAAAAAGATAAGAGTATGGGCCTATATGTAAAATCATACAGTCAATAAAAAAAATCGAAAAAAAGCAGCATAAATTCTGTATTACACTGCAAAAAATGCTTTTCTTACTTAGATTGTCTTGTTTCTAGTCTAAATATCTAAAAATTCTTATATCAAGAAACATTTTGTTGGCAAGCAAAATATAATGTCTTGTTTTCAGAAATAATATGCCAATATTAAGTCAGTTTTACCTTCAAACAAGCAAAATAATCTGCCAATCGGGTCAGCAAAATAATCTTGTTTTTCCTTTTGACATAAGATTATTTTGCTTACAGATTACAATGATAAACCATGGTTTACACCAAAACTTAGACAGCTTCGTCATGAAAAAGAGGATGCCTACAGGAGCGGGGACAGGATTTTATACAATCAGGCCAGGAACACACTGACAAAGGAGATTGGTGTGGCCAAGAAAAGCTATGCCAAAAAGCTGCAAAACCAGTTTTCTGCCAACGACCCTGCATCAGTATGGAAAGGCCTGAAAGACATCACAAATTATAAAACGCCATTCCCCAGTATCGACAGCAACAAACATCTTGCAAACGAGCTGAATATCTTCTATTGTAGATTTGACACCTCTGACCAGACACCTCACACCCACCCGGATCATCTCCCTACACAGCCATCAACACCTCCAGCCATCTCCCTCTCCCCCCCTGCACTTCAGATCAGTGAGGATAATGGGCATCAGATCCTCAGTAAACAGCCACCAACACCTCCAGCCATCTCCTTCTCCACCCCGGCACTTCAAATCAGTGAAGATAATGTGCGTCAGATCTTCAGTAAACAGAGGAGACGAAAAGCATCAGGTCCAGATGGTGTTTCACCAGCCTGTCTGAAAACTTGTGCGGACCAACTGGCTCCCATTTTCACACAGATCTTCAACAGATCACTGGAACAGCGCAAAGTTCTATCCTGCTTCAAATGCTCCACCATCATCCCAATACCAAAGAAACCAAAGATCACAGGACTCAATGACTACAGACCTGTTGCCTTAACATCTGTGGCCATGAAGTCATTCGAAAGACTGGTGCTAGCTTATCTGAAGGACATCACTGGACCTTTGCTGGACCCCCTGCAGTTTGCCTATAGAGCAAACCGGTCTGTGGATGATGCAGTCAACATGGGACTGCATTATATCATAGAACATCTGGACAAACCAGGGAACTATGCAAGGATACTGTTTGTGGACTTCAGTTCTGCCTTCAACACCATGTTCCCATCACTGCTCGAGAACAAACTGACCCAGCTGTCTGTCCCTAGCTCTGTCTGTCAATGGATCACCAGCTTTCTGACAGATAGACAACAGCTAGTCAGAATGGGCAAAATCACATCCGACAGCCGCACCATCAGCACTGGTGCCCCCCAGGGATGTGTTCTCTCCCCACTGCTCTTCTCCCTGTACACAAACGAATGCACTGCAAAAGACCCCTCCATTAAGCTCTTGAAGTTTGCGGATGACACTACTGTTATCGGCCTCATCCGGAACGGTGATGAGTCTGCATACAGACAGGAGGTGGAGCGGCTAACTTTATGGTGCAGATACAACAACCTGGAGCTGAACACGCTCAAAACAGTGGAGATGATAGTGGACTTTAGGAGAAACCCCCCTGCACTCCCCCCACTCACCATCATGAACAGCACTGTGGCTGCAGTAGAGTCATTCAGGATCCTGGGCACCACCATCTCTTAGGATCTGAAGTGGGACATTCACATAGACTCCATTGTAAAGAAAGCCCAGCAGAGACTGTACTTCCTTCGTCAGCTGAGGAAGTTCAACCTGCCACAGGAGCTGCTCGTACAGTTCTACTCAGCTGTCATCCAATCCATCCTCTGCACTTCAATCACCGTCTGGTTCAGCTCAGCTGCCAAAACCAACCTCTGTAGACTACAGCAAATAGTCCGGACTGCTGAACGAATCACTGGCACTACCCTTCCTACACTTCAAGAACTGTACTCTTCCAGAGTGAGTAAAAGAGCTCGTAAAATCACTCTGGACGCCTCACACCCAGCACACTACCTGTTCGAACTGTTACCGTCTGGTCGGCACTACAGAGCACCAAGCACAAAAACAGCCAGACACAGGAAAAGTTTCTTTCCTCAGGCCATCTACCTCATGAACAGTTAAATATTCCCCTACTGTGCAATAAACGTGCAATACTTTCTCATACGCACTTGTACACAGCACCTTATAACCTGTATATTTACAACATATCTGTACATACAATTCAACATCCAGATGTTTTCTTGTTCTTTTTGACTAACTGCATCTCTGTTTAATGTTTAATGTTTATTGCCTTTTCTTTCTTGTATTTAATTTTGTGTTGTCACTCGTCACTTTATGTACACTGAAAGCTTCTGTTGCCAAAACAAATTCCTTGTGTGTGTGAAGCACACTTGGCAATAAAACTGATTCTGATTCTGCTTACCCCATTGGCAGATTATTTTGCTTGTTTAAGGAAAAACTCACTTAATATTGGCATATTATTTCTTAAAACAAGACAATATGTTTTGCTTGTCTAGAAAATTCTTGTTAATTTAAACATTTTTAGATATTTGGACTAGAAATAAGACCAAACATCTAAGTAAGAAAAGCATTTTTTGCAGTGTAGGAAATATGAGCTTATTGAAAATAAAGAAAATAAAATACAAAAAAGTAAAAAAAAAAAAAAGCGGTATTAGATTGAAAGACCAGAGAAACCCCTTGCAGTACGATCGGAAGTGGACCAAAAACTCTTAACCTTAAGCATTTGTATGGCATAATTTTGAACTGGTATATGTCTCTTGTTTACCTGTGATCCGATCGAGCAAAATGTGTCTTATTACCATGTAAACAGGGCAGTATCAGTCATGTTAAATTCGCCATCTCGCTCTTGTCTCATCTGCTTAGTCATCCTTGCCTTTCTCACAGTAATCTTCATAAACTAGCCTACATAAGGTGCGTGACAGCCTTGGTTGACAAAAAAAATCTGCCACTACAGCACGCAGGCGCGCAATGACGAAAATAGACTGACTGCATCAAAAAGACGCTCAAATTGCGTAATGACAAGAAATAATATAGATCGTGCCACCAAACACATGCGAACGAAAGTAACGAGCACAATTAAAAAATGTAAGGAGTGGAAAGTACAGATAACTTAGTAAAAATGTAAGGGGTAAAAGTAAAAAGTTGTTCGAAAAATAAATAGTGGAGTAAAGTACTGATACCAGAAAAATCTACTTAAGTACAGTAACAAAGTATTTGTACGTCGTTACTTCCCATCTCTGGTTCTCAACATCACTATTCATGATTGTAAACATTTTGCTATAGCTTTGTTTTATTTAGTACATCTCATGAAATATGAACACATGCTTACAATCGGTACATAGAATATAATTCAGTTTGGTCATGTTGTGATGGGGCTGCACAATTCATCGGAATAAAATGGAAATCGCAACATAGCCTGTTGACACCTAAGCTGATAACTGAATGATTACTATAATGATAAGTATATTGCTGAATATAACATTCTGTTTAGGGCGACACGGTGGCTCAGCAGTTCTCCCTGTGTTCATGTGAGTTTCCTCAAGATGCTCTAGTTTTCCCCACAGTCCAAACACATGCCCTATAGGTGAATTAAATAAACGAAATCGGCCGTAGTGTATGTGTGTGAATGAGAGTGTATGGGTGTTTCCCAGTAGTGGGTTGCAGCTGGAAGGGCATCCACTGCGTAAAACATATGCTGGATAAGTTGCCTTTTCATTGCTCTGTGGCGACCGCTGATGAATAAAGGGACTAAGCCGAAGTAAAATGAATGAATGAACATTCTGTTTATTAGAAAAGTGCACTGCAATTTTGTTGTCTGTCACTTTTAATGCTCAAACTTGTTAAGACAGAATGTTTTTTTTTGACTGGGTCATTCTTTGAATAACTGTGATGTGGATTTTACTGTTCTTTTATATTTAGAGCATTTTTTTTAGATCTATGTGGCATTATCATAAACGTTTTTCATTCTTGGTGTGAACAGGCATTTAGTGGAATTAGCAAACCAAAAAGGCTGCACTTGAATGCCATAAAAGCTGCATAATTTAGACTGAAGCACAGAATTGTGTTCTTTAACATGCAAGCAGTACATGCAAACTCCATACAGCAATGCTAACTGATCCAGCCGAGGCTCGAACCAGCCACCTTCTTGCTGTGAGGCGATTGTGCTACCCACTGCGCCACCGTGACGCCCATTATTGTTATATTTATAATATTAATTATATAATGATATTATTAATATTAAGTATTAAGAGTATTATTGACTTTTAATAATAATAATAATAATTTTATATATAAGTTGTTATATGGCTCAGTGGTTAGCACTGTTACCTCACAGGTTGCTGGTTTGAGTCTCGGCTGGGTCAGTTGGCATTTCTGTGTGGAGTTTGCATGTTCTTCCCATGTTGGTGTGGTGTTTCCTCCGGTTTCCGGAAGGGCATCTGCTGCATAAAACATATGCTGGATGAGTTGGTGGTTCATTCCGCTGTGGCGATCCCTGATGAATAAAGGGACTAAGCCGAAAAGAAAATGAATGAATGAATAAGTTGTTATATAAAAATGTTATATAATTATTAATAAGGTGTTTTTTTCTATTATCATTATTACTTTCTAGAATTTTCTATCCAAATTGTGCAGTCCAGCATGAACAGGAAACCCTAAGCTTTTAAAAATGTTTTTTTTTTTTTTTTTTTTTTTTAATAATCGCAATTAATTTTTTTATTCAATTTTGAAAATAAATTATAATAATTTCATTTATTCATTTTACTTTGGCTTAGTCCCTTTATTCCCCACAGCGAAATGAACCACCAACTTATCCAGCATATGTTTTACACAGCGGATGCCCTTCCAGCTGCAATCCAGTACTGGGAAACACCCATATACACTCATTCACACACACACAGTACGACAAATTTAGTTTATTCAATTCACCTATAGCGCATGTCTTTGGATTGTGGGGGAATAGAGTACCCGGAGAAAACTCACGCGAACACGGGGAGAACATGCAAACTCCACACAGAAATGCCAACTGACCCAGCCAGGACTTGAACCAGCTACCTTTTTGCTGTGAGGCGACAGTGTTAACCACTGAGCCACCATGCTGCCTTTTTTTAATTCAATAAAAAATCAAACTGAAGTTTTCCACGAATCATGCAGCCCTATGTTTTTAAAGCACAACATGTGCTCTGGTAGATGTGTTGATGGTACATGTTCTCAATTTGGACATAATGCTTGGACATAATCCTCAAAATATGATACTTCCCTACAACGTGCAACATGATAAGCTCAGTCATGGCACGTCCGTAACAGATCTCTCTGAGTTCCACAGAATATTGATTTAATCCATCAGGTCTCTCCCACTTTGAACTGGAACAATGTTCTTTTAACGCAAACAAGTTCTTTTTGAGGTCTGAAAATCTGGAAACATCATCACCACTGTTTGCCTGCAAAGACGAGAAGGAATTCCTGGAATCTGTATAGTAAGGGTTCCCACAGGAGCCATGCGATCCTCTCATAGCTTTATCTTTCCTGACCCTGGATAACACGGTGTATGAAGTCACCCTGACTAACACAACAACGCACATCACTGATTACTTGGTAAAGAATGAAACCAGCCACATTCGGGTCATTTCTGAGGAATAACTCTTATTGCAAAATAGAAGTGTGTGTCATGACACTTCAGCCAGACCAGATGAGTTGCTTGTCCTTACAGGCATCAGACATCGGTCTTGTACGTTAGTGAAATCACTGCAGTCTTTTACAGTTGTGATTTCAACGTGGTCCCTAATGGAGGAGACTTCCTCTCCGTTGTCTAATGAAAAAATCGGCGTTGAATTGGCGCTAAAGGAATGTTCCAAAGTTCTATTTAAAGTGTATCCTATATCTTGGAATTCTTCTTGTGGCTTGATTTTTGCTGGCAATTCATTCGTAAAATTGTCGCACGATATCATACCTGGAATAGGGTTGGCGGCATCCATCACGTAGCCATTGGACATTGTGCAAGAAGTCTCAATCACACTGACCGCAGCGGATGACGCCGTCGTGCCTCCGTTGCTGTTTCCAATGGCCATCCTGATTTCATGCCACAAGAAGTGCTGTCGGATGATCCTTCGGAAGGTTTGCCTGAAGTCACGTATTCGGTAGGCATAAATAAACGGGTTGATTACCGAATTAGCATGCGAAAGGATGATGGCCAGGTACATGACCCAATCCTGAGGTCGATCACATTGCGGGCAAAAGAGTGTGAAGCAGTTTATGATGTGCAACGGCAGCCAGCAAACTGCAAAAAGACCTACAATGATGGCCAGCGATTTAGCAGCGTGGACTTCCTTTTGCAGTGTGGAGCGGGATGAGGATCCCTCTCTGTGCGCGTGTCCCTGCAGGTGCGCTAGCTTTTGCTCCATTTGACGGAGTTGGCGACGTGCGGCCGTGAAGATCCATGTGTAGATTGCCAGCATGGCGAACAGCGGGATCAAAATGCAGCCAAAAAAATTGAAGTAAACCATGTAGCCCATGGTGACCACTTTTTCAAATAGGCATTCTGTCATGCCTTGAGGACAGGAGCTGTTGGTGCTTGCATCGATGCTGGTGTTCCAGCCGAACATGGGGGTCAATCCGATGACCACTGAAAGTATCCAGCATACCGCAATGATTCCTTTGGCTCTTCTTCCTGTGACGAGGCTGTTGTACCTTAGGAAGACAAAACAAAAACAGATATGAGACAGCCGCTTGGAAGTATGCTGTGGAGTAATACGGTGATAAGCATGCCACGTTTAGATACTGTATTACAACTCTATCTGCCTCAAACAATTTGTTTATGTTTCCTAAAGTCTATCCTGAGGTGGCCAGTGCTGTTTGGTGCATGAACAGTGCCAGGCCTGGAAAAGTGTGCAACATTATTTCCCCCCACATCCACACAAGCATGCACAGACTTTGCTCATGGGAAATGTCCATTGTTTAGGTATTAAGCTTTGGTAATTGCAGCCAAGGTGGAAAATATCAGGATATGCGCTAATAAGAAGCATATATTTCTTCTTGTGTCTTGAAATAATACTCACAGGCTTTGTTTTATTTGAATGTGAACCAAACCTTATTTTTCTAAATATATACCGTCTTGATATAATTAGAAAACAAAAAGAAGAATTAAATTGTTCAATTAAATTGGAGGTTTCCCCTTTTGTTTAGATGTGGCGTAAACAACTTACTCTTACTCTTTCATGCATTTATTTTTGTTAAACAGTTTCTGATAATGACAGATCTTCTTTAAGAGATATGAACAATAACTAACTATTCATTTAAATGTTTTTTTTAACTAACTAATAAATTAAATGTAACTGATTAAAATGTTACGCAGTATGTTTCTGATTGCAATGTAAGATTTAGATTCTCTAAACAGAAGCAGCTCAGATGGGTCATTCATTCAGGAGCAGAGTTGGGTGTAAGGTGTTCCACAGTAACGCGTTCCTGTATTCTACTTACATTTTTGGGGAATGCAGTAATGTAACGAATTACATTTTAAATGTGTGTAATTTGATTACAGTTAAGGGCAACGCGGTGGGGCAGTGGCTAGCACATTTGCCTCACAGCAAAAAGGTTGCTGGTTTGAGCCTCTGCTGGGTCAGTTGCCATTTTTGCGTTGAGTTTGCATATTCTCCCTGTGTTCGCGTGGGTTTCCACAAGTCCAAAGACATGTGGTATAGGTGAATTGGGTATGCTAAAATTTACCGTAGTGTATGAGTGTGTTAGAGATACACACACATATTCAGAACACATAATGCGCATGCTCGCATTTTCCAGGCGCACCAATTGAAAACCGCAAGTCACATGCCAATAACTGACTGATCAGCTTCATGCTTTGTATGAAATATACACATTTCAGTAGACCAATTACTTTAGACAAACACAGAACACCCAAACAATGCAGTGCTTTTTCATACTATAGATGTCAATGGTTACAGGTATCCAGTTTTTTCATGTCTTCTTTTGTGTTAAAAAAAAGACAAACAGGTTTGGAACAAGTGAATGATGAGAGAATTTTAAGTTTTGGGCAAACTCTCTGGGCAAAGTCTTTTTGAATATGTCAAGCTGTTGTGATCAACCCATTGTAATGTTTCTCAGTGAATATTAAATGACTGAAAGAGCTGCAGTTTATTTTGTATTTTATAGGTACATTTTATATGTTTTAAAAGTAACTTCAAAGTAAAGTAATTAGTAATCTGATTACTTTTTACATGAAGTAATTGTAGTAATGTAATCACATTACAATTTTCCAGTAGTAGTCAGTAATTTGTAATCTATTACTTTTTTAAAGTAACTTACCCAACACTGTTCAGGAGTCAGATAACACTGCTTGTACTGTATTTATGTGATTCTCTAAAAAAAGACTCATGAATTGTTAATTTTTGTGAGTCACACCAGGTTGCACTGTATGTTTTTGATTCTCTGAATTAACTTACTTGTAAGAGCCATTCATTTTTTAATCAGAATATACTTTTTTTGTGCTTCAAATTCTCTAAAAAAAACTGGCTTATAAAAGTCATTCATTCAGGGGTCAAATTCACTGATTGCTTTGTATTTTAAAAATCAAACCATCTAGTCAAAGTCATTTGTTCTTACTGCACTGGACTGTTTGGTTAGTTGTTTTTCCCCTGGATTCTTAGACTCCCATCCTGCACACAGGACAAGTTAACACCTAATTAAAAAGTTCCACCAAAAACATTCCTACATTGAGAACTGTAGTTGAAAAATCTGCTATTATACTGGTATACATTATACAAAGTCTATTAGCAACTATATAAGCAGCAGTTTACAAAGAGCTGTATAAAATCCACCACCACTGTGCATTTCAAACATCCCGTCATGCAGACAGCCCTGCTACATGTTTCCTTTGCCAAGTCCAACAGTTGGAAACCGTGGTCAAACATCAATTGTTCCAAAAATCCTTGGGCTTATATCAGGCCCATCGAGAACAACAGTGGCAGCTTCATTAAACCCAGAGGACTTACAGGGCTCCAGTACTACTGGTACCTCATTCACACGCCCACAGAGGCTGGAAGCCGCAGACCTTATGTAATCAACACCTGCCAGGGCTTTTGCTGTCACTGCTGTTCTCTCGAAATGCTTCAATCTACACCATGAGCAGAAATGCACATCACTACCTGTATGCAGACAGGTGGTAAAGTTACACACCTTTCAGTTTTCAAAAGAGTTGCTGAGAACTGCTGGCCCAGAGTATTTCTACCTGGTATTAGCATGCATTTTCAGTGATCCTTTAACAAGTGGTCTATCGAGAGCATTACTTCTGGTGTTAACGTGCATTCAAATGCATGCTGTGTGATGATTTTCTCTCTAATTTGTTCATACAATTAAATTCAATTCAAGTTTACTTCTATAGCGCTTGTACAATGTAGATTGTTTCAAAGCAGCTTAACATAGAAGTTTAGTTCAGTTCAGTTCAGTGTAGTTTAATTTTCACTGCTGAAAGTCCCAACACTGAAAAGCAAATCTATCGATGTGCAGCTCCAAAAGTCCCAAAACTAAACAAGCCAGTGGCTTGAACTCATACCAGAATTCATGATCTACATCTATCATTTTTGTGGAAGCTCTCAGTGATACACACAAGTACTACTAAATGAATGAACTCTTCTCGTCTTATAGTATAAGCAGGAATAAAAGTATATGAAAATGTTGTAATATTTTGATAATAATTTATGGGATTTAATAAAATCAAATAAGGCAATCTCATGGCAATTCATAACTTTTTGATTAAGTAACTATTTCAGATTCATTTGTATTAATAAAGTACATTTGAATAGGAGGCTTTTTTAGAATCCCTGGACTAGCTACCATTCATTCACTCCTTCATATATTCATTCATTTTCCTTCGGCTTGTTATCCAGCATATGTTTTACATAGAGGATGCCCTTCCAGCTGCAACCCAATATGGGAAACACCCATACACTCTGAGGCCAATTTAGTTTATTCATTTTACCTATAGTGCATGTCTTTTGACTGTGGAGGAAATCAGAGCACCCGGAGGAAACCCACGCCAACACGGAGAGAACATGCAAACTCCACACAGAAATGCCAACTGGCCCAGCTGGCGCTCGAACCAGCAACCTTCTTGCTGTAAGGCGATGGTGCTAACCACTGCGCCACCGTGCTGCCAACTAGTTACCATCTCAAATATTATTCACAAATTTTGAGATGTAAGCAATCAGGAATAAAAATGAAAAAAAAAATGTTGTGGCAAGAATCTATGTGTTCTTCAGAATCCATGTGATTTGGTAAAACAATGCATTCTCATGGCAATTCATAACTTTTAGATTTAGTGGCTAATTCACAATCATTTGTATTATCTCACTAGTACATTTTAGCATGATTTAGTCACCCTTCCAATGAGACGTAGGTTTAAGGGTGGGGTTTAAGGCATGCTTCCTTTTAAAAATCATGTTTTTATGGGGGGGGGCACATTGGCTCAATGGTTAGCATTGTCACCTCACAGCAAGAAGGACGCTGGTTCAAGACCCGGCAGGGCCAGTTGGCGTTTCTGTGTGGAGTTTGCATGTTCTCCCCGTGTTTGAGTGGGTTTCCTCCTGGTGCTCCGGTTTCCTCCACAATCCAAAGATATGCGCTATAAGTGAATTGAATAAACTAAATTGGCCGTAGTGTATGAGTGTGTGTGAGAGAGTATGGGTGTTAGCCAGTACTGAGTTGTGGCTGGAAGGGCATTTGCTGCATAAACCATATGCTGGAATTGTTGGCGGCTCATTCCACTGTGACGACCTCTGAAATAGAGACTAAACCGAAAAAAACTGAATAAATAAATGAATGTTTTCATAAGAATTACATTTTCTGAATTTGAAGGAATTAGCCACTGTTCTGACAATGCATTTCCTCTTGAAATCAGGCTAACACAGTAAAGTATGAATGTCTTGTTTAGTTCTCTCTCAAAACACTGATAACAATCACATTAAATAAGTAGTTGTTTTTTGTGTCTTTACGAACATATATGAAAAAAATTATATAAATAACATCGACTTGTCAGAGCATTTATATACAGTACTGCAACTCTCTGGTAATATGAACTGCTTCTTTTATCTTGACTTGTAAGTCGCTTTGGATAAAAGTGTCTAAATGAGT
>CAIGQZ010032312.1:15645730-15680670 GCA_903798205.1 Danio tinwini
ACACACACACACACACACACACACACACACACACACACACACACACAAATATGCTGAATTTAAAGTTCAGTCAGAATGAACGAATAAGTGTCACACTGAATTAACAGGCAGAAAAAGCAACTTCATCTAAAGTCAGCACTGTCAGCTTTATCTCAGACGTTATTATTAACCAAACACAGCTGTTAACACTGTAAAAAGACTTCCGTTCTGTTACTCACTTTGGCTGTGTTTCCGCCGCGCACCTGAGTTGTCTGTTTCTCTTCAGGAATCTCATCGCTTCTCAGTCTCAAACCCCAGAACTTGGTGAATGTAAATACCTGAAGTACAAACTAAATAATTCCACACGTTTTCATCACCCTGACGTGGTAAATTTCTAAACTATTTGAAGGTGTTTGGTCCAGTTGTGTTGACTAGCAGCTTCTCGCGCGCTCCGCGGAGTTGTGGCGTCCACAGAGAGGAGCGCGCGCTTTCACGGTGTCACTCACGAGCTCTAAGAGAAACAGACGCGCGCCTGATTGGTTTTCGTGGTTCCATTAAACATGATGTTTTTCTCACTACTAGGGGATCGTGGGTGGTGACTACTTCATCATACTGTCGTCGTCTCATTCTTCATACGCCCTGCTGTTACAGTAGGCTAAAATGCATTATTCTGCATACTGAATATTAAATAGGCTAAATGAATAATTAAACAATGTATTTTAATAACTATTTTTTGTTGTTGTTTGTCTAATCTTAATAGTGTTTAGCCTTTAAATAAATTAATTAATAGTATTAATATATAATCAATGTAATTCTTTAATAGAAAAATGCAAATAGCTTAAATAAACGGATGAAAATGTAAATAAAGGATTTTTTTGTATCACTAAAGTGATTAAATGTTTTGTTTAACTGCTTGTGACACCTAATAACAATTATTATTGTGTTTATATAAATTATTAAATAATGTGTTTTGTAGTTATTTGACAAATCTAACAGTGGAAAAACAGTGTTTTTTTAATGTTTAACATTATAATTCTGTAACTTAATGTAGGCCTAAATATTTTGAGATAATCGCGAACATTAGTATATTCCAGTGACACGCTATTCATGATTTAACTGACGTTTTATACATGAAACAAGTTCGTATTTCACAAACGATAGTCTATATTTTATGACAGTTAGCATGCTAGTTCGTAAGCTATTTTTAACGGCGTCTTTGCAAAGCAGTCGGACAGACAATAGCTGATGTAAACGTGAGGATAAGGAAGTGAGGGACCTGTGATGGTACCGAGAGGTTGTGTGATTTCTCACGTACAGCTGAAACATCCTGCTTCACCTCAGGGCCACATGAAGATAAATGTATGTAATCAGCAGAGCAGAGGCTCAGTCCACCCACCGAGACTTCATTAAAGCACACACTGCACACTGCAATCACATTTCTTCATGTTTTGAATCTGACGAGACTTTTTGCGCCCCGATATGGCAAGCCGTATTAACATTCAATATGGAAACAGTGCTACTCTATATTTTCATTCTACTATTAGGCAATCTATTTTTAAAATAGTTCTTTGTACATTAAGAAGTATTAGTTAAAGAACTGTTTACTCCAGCCTGATCTCAAGAGGAAACTTAAATGTTTTAGGTTTTGTCAGTTTACTGGATAATTGGTACGAGTTCAGCAGGCCCGGTGCCAGGATGTCATAACTAGACCTGGTGACTGATTTTATTCCCTCTTGTTCCTTTCATTTAGGCTATTTAGGTACTTATTTATTACTTTGCATTACTGCCCAAGTTACTAACCTAACGCAGTAAAATACTTTTGTTTTCATGATTACTGATTTTATCAATAGAGGTTATGCAACGATAGCGTTTACAGTAACGTAATTTTGTTTACAGATGGATCATGGCTTCGCACCAAACGAGTATGGTTTAAATTATATTTTATTCTCCTTATTTCTTTCCGTTTTCTTTCAAATAATATAAATGTTTCAAGTTTTAGGTAAAGATGTCAAACTATGCCCACACATGCAAGCTAACCCACACTTTGTATAACCGGTAAATAAATATAGTGAAATCAGCATAATCGAGTCATCACGCTTCATTACCCAACCAATACTAGTATTAGGAAAAAGTTATACAATCTAATGTCTTTTTTATTTAATAGTAGCTAAATGTGTTACTTAGTTGCATTTTAAGGCATTAGTGTAAAACAGAGATTCTGTCTACCTCAAAAAAAAAAAAAGAAATTTACAGTTGGCTGCATTTTGGCATAACTTTTATTATTATTTTTAAGGTAAAAATTATGATTTATATAACGCTATCATGAGTGGGGTTTTTTTTTCGTGAAATCGTGCGGTTGCATTTGTAAAAACTCCAACATAAGCTATTAGGTTATTGGGCCACTTTGTCACTTTTATAGCTTTTATTAAAATTAATAATAATGAATATAATAAATTATAATATTAAGTATAGTGTAGACTGGGACTGTGCAGTGTCCAACTACACATTTTTATTAGGCTACTCTAATATTAATTCCTAAGTTAAAAAGCTAATGTCAAAATGACTGGCAGTTGCGTCTCTGCTAAAATTAATTTAACAGTAAATTTCCTTTGCGTTTTTTCCCTTTTTTAAAGAGAGTTGTATTTAAAGAATTAGTTAACAACAACATGTGACGTGTTCACATCATCCACTAGTCCAGTTTTCTCCCATGTGAGTTTAGAGTGTGCCTCCGCCACCGCGTGTGCATTTTAAAGGCTATATATGGGTGCACACTAACCTGACGTGGGGACCAGAACTCTGAGCTATTGCCTTCATTTTAAAATTTTCATAATTTAATTGCTTCTTCATAATGCAAAATATCTAAATTTGTGTTCTGAAGGTTGGAATGACGGGAGTGTTAGTAATTAATGACAGAAAGAATTTTCAGTTTTACATGAACTAATCCTTTATAAAAACTGAGGGGGCACAAACTCTTTCTGAGGGGGCAATGCCCCCCTTTGCCCCCCTGTAGCGCTGGGCCTGGAGTTCAGTGTACAAAAATGAACCCCAACTCTAAACCTTACCCAACCATAATAGAGTGGAGGAACTATGTATGCAAAAACCCGTAAGCAAGTTAGCATTTTAGCAGTTCCGATTCCCTCGCTCCAAAGTCAATGGGTTTTTTGAATGGGATTTCAATTAAATTGCTTAAAAAAGGCTCGTGGCTAACACAACCTCAAGATACTTTCACATTTTATTCTACAACATAAAACACATAAGTTACATCCCACTCTTGATTTTTTAAAATCGGTTACGCTTCTTTAAAAAGACGGTTGCTATTAAGTTGCTAAATGGGAGTGCAGGCGATGTCCAAGACATTATACTGTACGTCATCGAGCTGTACTGGTCCGGAACACAGCCCGCTTGCATTGGGCACTTGGATTTGCTAATTAAGTATTTTCATAAATAGTATTTTATAGTTTGTAATATTCTTCTATTGGGAAATTCATATTGTGTGTAGATAATGCCTTCACTTGTAAAGACCACCAAGACAGATTAATTTGTTGATCCTTTATTTTATTTAAATGATATTATGAAGATACTGCTTACAAGTGCAGTCTGGCTCTTACCTGCTCTCGGTAATAGAAATGTGTGAATACATTTGTAAAAATATACTTAAGTGTCATTTTAACGTAATCAATAGATTTTTCATATTTTTTTCTTCATCTGAACACATTTAACTCTATCATAACTACAATATTTACATTCCATCTTAACATTTATAGCATATGTCGTATGGGCTGCTTTTCGCTGTACTTCGTGACAAAAAAAAAAGAACATTGAATGTTGTTCTGTGTCCATGATAGAACTTGCAGGTATTTGATAGTCCTTTACACCTCATTTCTGTCGTCTATTACTAAGGTAAGCAGGCAGTATGTGCGTAAGCGATACACTTTATATACATCTATAAGCTAGTAAAATAAACATTGTTAAATTTTGGTTTCACAAAGACTTCAAACCAATCGATCCCACACTAAATGAGATTGCAAACTATGTAGCCAGCAATGCTACAGGACGGTATGACGCCGATCCTTTTCGCGCTTACCAGCTGAGCACTTACCTCTATATGGATGGCTTCAGGGCTGTTACCAGTTTGTCCGCTGGCTCACTGCATACATTGGCGGACTTGTGACCTGGAGCAGGATAGTTGACCGCAACAACAGGGTTAGAGACTGGCGAAAAAAGATTCCAGAAAGCAGGTAACGCACAAAAAAAGCCAAAAATAAACTAAACATTTAAATAACAGGGTGAGAATGTGGTGAGATCTGAAAACATGGTTAAAATCAGGCTGCCGTGAGGGCTTTCATTTTTTGATTGCATTTGAACAGGGAAGGAAGAGGGTGGGTCAGTTAATCGGTCAGTCAGTCAGTCGACAGTGGCCTCTGGTGGATTTATGGTAGAAAAGCAGGCGTGAATGGCACTCGCGAGAGAAATTTGAGAACATTTGAGAAACAGCGGCCTCTGAAGGATTTGCGAAAACAAAAACTGCAAAAAAAAAAACGGGATGTATTTGGACCTCTCCAGAAAATATATATATATATAATGTATATAGGGGTACATATAGTGACTTCATTCAGCAGCTGCTCCTGAACAGACAGGCATTTGCCCATCCGAGGACTTCGAGGACAACACACTTAACACACTTCATTGAACATGTACACATAGACATTAACTTCTTTTAGAGCGACACTATATACTAAATAACTGCAGGTTAATATATATATACGTTTATATATAATGTCCGCCCTATTGACCTTATTCTTCATGTACGAGCAGGTGCAGGCATTGGGAATTTTTTTGGATCGAGACTTTGTTCGTTGATTTTTAGACATTAATAACAGCTCATTTTGCTGCTTGATGTTGCAAACTGATGTTTTCTTATGTTATTTTTCTGCTTTGTATGTAGTCACAAACACACTTGTTTGTAAAGCAAGTAGCTTGACCATTTTCTCTAGATTATTATTCCTAGTCATTCCTCCTATAGGCAACAAAATCGGAAGTTCTAAAACAATCTTAAAATCGAGTGCACTTCCACACTGAAGAATAAGGTCACGACTCAACTTTCTGATTGTATTTGTTATGCAATAATGTGCACTTTTCATAAAGAAATTATATGAAACAATAATTACTATAAAAAGAGCTATACAAATAAACTTGAACTGAACTTTATTTATAGACATTAGTGCTAATAGTAAGAGTCTTACATTAGTTCTCTTTAAAAGTCAGTTGCGTCATGCTATGGTGCATTTGCCATATACATGGCAGCCTTTTTTTAAGTGGAAAAACTGAATGTTTTATAGGGAGAAAACAGTTAAACAGACCATCCGCAGTTTGAGGATAAAGAATGAGCCTCCTCCATTCAGCCTCTCTCTTTATTTTACTTTTACTCCTTTACTTTCATGGATAAGGAAACGGTGTCATATGCACTCCACTGAAGACATCCAGTAGCCTACATATTTTAATTTGTTTAAGGGAAAAGATTTGTTTCAAAACTATTTCTAAACTCAGATCTAATTTCCAGGAAATTAATAAATGATCAATAATAACAAAGTGTGGTCAAACAAGTTATGAATCCAAACACACGTCCTATGCCCCATATGGTCCAAAACCAGACAGGTGGACAAATCTAAACTTGTTTTTATTAAAATAAATATAAATATGCATATAATAAATAATACTTATAATATTTATAACATTATAAAAATGCAAATTGTCATGAATAACCTGAAAAAGCCCCCTGAGGTTCAGAAGGCATGGAGGTAGTGGTTTTTATATTTATGTAGCCAATAATAATTTTTGTAAAATTTTAATCCCTAAGTTTTTTTATATGTAAAGATATTTGTGTATTGCTGTACATCCTGTGTATTAAGCAATGTGTAAACATTTGGACCTGAATAGGCACATAATTAACATGCTCTGCGCTGGACTTTAGACCAGCTTCACTTGGTCAATGGAGCAGTGTATTCCAGTTCTTCAAACCGGCCAACAATGCACCTTAACACACCTCCTTTATAGACCGAAACACCCATGAGTCCACAAAGTGGCGCAAATGGATTTCCTATATAAACAGCGTGGTGCAAAACGTGAAAATTAGGGTTTTGCTGGTCTGAAAATAGCAACAAATTGCGCCAAACACATTTTACACACCTTATTGCGCCGGGAGTATGATAGGGCCCTTTATGTCCAAATTCCCCTCAAATGTTTGATATTAGCAAGAAACTACATTTATTCTATACATAATGAAGTCAACATCATTCCCAAATAAGCTGTTGGCCACATAGCTATTATTTATTTTTAATGATATACTTGTATTTCGTCACCTTGGAATTATAAGATTCTATCTGCGTTCTGAATGATTTTGAGATATTGAGCTTTAAAGTTTTTGCATTCCATAGCAAACAGTATGTGTGTAACATTTGTTTTTTAAATAAAAAGTCATAAAATGTAAACAACTTATAAAAACATCCCATAATGTAATTCAGTTGTCATTTAATAAGAATATGTCAATAACTTAATTTTGACAAAAATGTCAGATAGAACCTTATAATTCTAAGGTGACGATTTGTCATTGATGACTAGTAATTTATTGTTAATAGTAACAAATAAATAAACGTAGTTGATTTGATACATTTTTCATTATAGATGCATTTCAATTGTGCCAATTTTTACTATACATTATAGGTACAATTAATAAACCCTAGCATCATGAAATACTCAATATTCTATTTCAGTTGGAAGTACGTCAACATACTTAAATCAAAGTCTCAGCAACTTCCGATTCGTGCTGATTTTTAACATATAATAGCAACATGTGGGAAAAGGTGAGTACACTGTAAAACCCAACAGTGAACTTTATCAAATGAAATGAGTGTAGTTAACTCAAAATTTAGTGAAAGTTAATTCTGTTAATTTGAAACGAGTTTTGAACAGTGTTGAAAGTATAAGGTTAATTAAATAGCTTATTACTTTAACATAAATGGAGCAAGTTCACGGGACTCATATAGATTAGTTTAACTCAAATGGTTTGTTGCAATCGGTTTCCTCAAACGGTTTGAGTTGCCTTAACTTATTGGATTTTACAGTACTCAATTGGTTTGAGTTCTCTTCATTTATTGGGTTTTACTGTGCTCAAATTGCTTCATTTACTCAAATGGATTAAGTTTACAGTACTCATTTGGATTAGTTTTTAAACTTAAATGGTTTGTTGCAATCAGTTTCCTCAAATGGTTTGAGTTACCTTTGAGTTTTTTGGCTTTTACAGCGTATTAAATGTAAAATTGGCTTGCCATAGTACTTCAGTAAATCAAATCCATACATCTATGCTCTTATTTTTTGCTACAATCTTGTTTCTGCATACTTTAAAACAGTCGGCACAAATATAGCCACCCACCTCAGTGCCAGACACTATCTGTGTGAAAATGAAAGGTTATTTTAGTGGTAGGAGGAAGTTCTCGAGTCCAGCTGTTTAAATAGACCTTTTCTGCTGCCTCACTTCTTTCTTTTCCACAAGACAAGGTAGCTTAAATTATTTTGTTCCAGTTCTGATTCTGGAAGCAGCCAGGCATGACTTCCAGGAAAAGTTGTGGTAAAAAAAAAAAAAAAAGAATTCAGATTTTCATCCATTGTCCAGTTTCTTGCTTGCGTCTCCTTGGATTAATTTAAAAGACTAATGTGTGCTGTTAAGATATATGTCATGTGTCTAGTAAAGTATCTTGCATTCACCATTTTGGATGTTGAAGGATAATGTGATTAATTTATTTACCGTTGACATCTGGGTCAAAAAAAAGAGACCTATATATCAATATATCAATGATTAAATAAACATGGGGAAAATAGTTATAGGAAGAAAATAGTTTAGGAGCAATATACAACTGCAACTTTGATATTTATAATTAGCCTAACTTGTAGTTGACTATTAGGCTTTCAGTTAGTTGACAAAGAAACAATTCTAATATTTATTATTAATGTTGTTGATATTATTATATATTTACTTTGGAAGGTTAAGATTTTAATTCATTTGAACTTTGTTTCAAATATTGAATATCATTTGTAATTTAGACTTTTTATTTATCAGTTTACTTGTGATACAGTCTCAAGCAATTTTAGTTAAACAACAAATGAAAAATATATACATTAATAAATAATACTTAACTATAAAAAATGTTTCAAAAAATTTAAGAAATGTTGTTTAAATTTATTATTACGCAAACAGTATGAATGAACTTTTTTAATATATAAAATCTAATTTTCACTTAACAATATATGTATATTGATATACACACTCATCGGCCACTTTATTAGGTACACCTTACTAGTACCGGGTTGGACTCACTTTTGCCTTCAGAACTGCCTTAATACTTCATTGCATAGATTCAACAAAGTACTGGAAATATTCCTCAGAGATTTTGGTCATTATTGACATGATAGCATCACACAGTTGTTGCAGATTTGTTGGCTGCACATCTATGATGCAAATCTCCTGTTCCACCACATCCCAAAGGTGCTCTATTGGATTGACATCTGGTGACTGTAGAGGCCATTTAAGTACAGTGAACTCATTGTCATGCTCAAGAAACCAGTCTGAGATGATTCACGTTTTATGACATGGTGCGTTATCCTGCTGTAAGTACACTGTGGTCATAAAGGCATGGACATGGTCAGCAACAATACTCAGCTAGGCTGCGTCGTTGACACGATGCTCAATTGTTACTAATGAGCCGAAAGTGTGCCAAGAAAATATCCCCCACACCATTACACCACCAACACCAGCCTGAACCGTTGATACAAGGCAGGATGGATCCATGCTTTCATGTTGTTGACACCAAATTCTGACACTACCATCTGAATGTTGCAGCAGAAATCAAGACTCATCAGACCAGGCAACGTTTTTTCCAATCTTCTACTGTCCAATTTTGGTGAGCCTGTGCAAATTGTAGCCTCAGTTTCCTGTTCTTGGCTGACAGAAGAGGCACCCGGTGGTCTTCTGCTGCTGTAGCCCATCCGCCTCAAGGTTTGACGTGTTGTGCGTTCCGAAATGCTCTTCTGCATACCTCGGTTGTAACGAATGGTTATTGGAGTTACTCTTGCCTTTCTATCAGCTCGAACCTCTGGCATCAACAAGGCATTTGTGCTCACAAAACAGCTCATCACTGGATATTTTCTCTTTTTCGGACCATTCTCTGTAAACCCTAGAGATGGTTGTGCGTGAAAATCCCAGTAGATCAGCAGTTTCTGAAATACTCAGACCAGCCCTGGCACCAACAACCATGCCACGTTCAAAGTCCCTTAAATCATTTTTTTCTCCATTCTGATGCTCAGTTTGAACTGCAGCCGATCGTCTTGACCATGTCTACATTCCTAAATGCATTGAGTTGCTGCCAAGTGATTGGCTGATTAGAATTTTGCATTAATGAGCAGTTGGACAGGTGTACCTAATAAAGTGGCTTGTGAGTATGAGTATGTGTATGTATGTATATATTATGTAGTATGTATATTTATTTATTTATTTTTTGGCTTTATTGTAACAATGTTTCAATATTTATAGACACTACAACAACAGCAAGGCCAATCACGCAAATGATCCACACACTCCATACATGAAAATATCAAACTGTATTTGTGCACAAACATTGATCTCTCAAATCCTTGCTTACAGAAAACATTTATTCAAAAAAAATCCTCCCCTCAACACGTCATGCAGTGCTCTAGGAAACTTTCAGGCGAAACGAACAAGTATTTATAGTGACAACAAAGGCAAACGTTCCAATTTCACACAAATGTTAATTATAACAAGGAAAGCACAACAAGATATGATTTACTTCAAATCAAAATCTTCATAATCAAACGCCACACGATTAGGTAACAACCGCGTTCACTACCAACAACTCACGAGAAAATCCTAACAAAAATAGTCCTCGTCACTACTGACCTTTTCTTGGAAATCCAACGTCAGTTTCAATGGCATTTCCACATACAAACAAAATCACTTAAAACACAACAGAGCTTTATGTAGTGTAAATACAATAAGTTAGTTTTGCATCAAACATGATTTGCCCTTGACATAAGATACATTTTGTACTGCTGTCATAAACGTTGCTGCAACCCGCTTTGATCCCTTGTTTCAAATAAGTTGTTCAGTCACCAAAATAATAATAATATTAATAAAATTGAAACAGCAGTGCATTGAAGACAGCATGGCGAACGAGAATTGTGCTCTAGGCTTGTCCTATTTCTATGTAAGGCTTCGGATTTGTGTGCAGACAAAAGTACAATAAAAAAAACGAAGGAGGTGCAATGCTTGAGTAAACCGTGGGCTTACAGTGCGGATGGATTGTAGTCGTCTCATTTCACATTTCATTTGAGTGAAAACACATTCAGCCTTTTATTTATTTGTGCTTGTACAACTCAATCTGAATCAGCAAAGCTTCCAGAAACCAGCTGGCTTTATGTGTCAAATAAGGATTAGTAGTGCGTACACAGAAACAACCGAAATGCTGAAACAAATGAAACGTTGGAAAATAATCATGATAATCAAAAATAAAAATGAGCAGCCGTGCATTTTATTTGTGCTGATATTTCAAATTAAAACATCTTGCAGTGTTTTCAGTGATCAGCTGGAATGAGGATAATGGGGGGTTTGGCTGGTTTAAATGACATATTAGAATTATAATTAGCTTTTATTTAGTGTCCAAACATGGTATAGTGTTATAATAGCAACAAAACAAGGTTGAAAATTCATTGTGCCATGGTGTATTTAACATCTTAAACTTATAAAAAATGTGTTTTTGCGAATCAAATCTGAGAGATTTCTGTCCCTCCGTGTTCACTTAAAACATCCAAATAGGATTAAGGCCAAGTGGACAGAGCTGTTTACTTCAAGTCTTCTGAAGAGAAAATAAAATCACTTCTAAGGATCAATACGTTTTGGCTTTAGTTAATTTAAAAGTAAAGATTAAACAGTGTTTACAGCATTTAAATTTGTTCACAGAGGCTCAATTATGCTTGATTGACAAGTGAGAACCAATGAGAATCATTTTTGTTTGTCACATGGCACATTTGAGTTTCTGCAAAAACCAATGAGATTCATTCTTGTGTTATGCAGCACATTTGAGCTTCTGCAAAGCACCAATAAGACTCATTCTTGCATGCCATATGGCGTATTTCAGCTTCTGCAAGAACCATTGAGATTCATTCTCATGTCATGAAGCACACTTAAACTTCTGCAAGAACCAATCAGATTCATTCTTGTGTCACGGGGCACATTTGAGCTTCTGCAAGAACCAATGAAATTCCCTCTTGTGCAAAGAAGCACCTTTGAACTTCTGCAAAAGCCTTTGAGCTATGGCAAGAACCAATGAGATTTATTCTTGTCATGCAACACATTTGAGCTTTTGCAAGAACCAATGAGATTCATTCTTGCATGTCACATGATGTATTTAAACTTATGCAAGCAACAATGAGATTTATTCTTGTTACGCAGCATGTCTAAGTTTATGAGAGAACAAATAAGATTCATTCTTGCATGTCACATGATGTATTTTAGCTTTCACAAGAACCAATGAGACTCATTCTTGTTACGCAGCACATTTGAGCTTCTGCAAGAACCAATCAGATTCATTCTTGCATGCCACATAGCATATTTCAGCTTTCTGCAAGAACCAAGGAGATTCGTTCTTGTGTTACACAGCGCATCTAAGATTCTGCAAGAACCAATGAGATTCATTCTTGTGTGTCACTTGGCACATTTGAGCTTCTGCAAGAACCAATGAGATTCATTCGTTACGCAGCACATTTGAGCTTCTGCAAGAACCAATCAGACTCACTCTTGTTAAGCAGCACATTGAAACTTCTGCAAGAACCAATCAGATTCATCTTGTGTTATGCAGCACAGCTAAGCTACTGCAAGAACCAATGAGATTCATTCTTGCATGTCACATGGCACATCTGAGCTTCTCCAAGAACCAATGAGATTCATTTTTGTATTGCGCAGCACATCTAATCTTCTGCAAGAACCAATTAGACTGATTCTTGTTAAGCAGCACATTGAAACTTCTGCAAAAACCAATCAGATTCATCTTGTGTTATGCAGCACAGCTAAGCTACTGCAAGAACCAATGAGATTCATTCTTGCATGTCACATGGCACATTTGAGGTTCTGCAAGAACCAATAATATTCATTCTTGTGTTACGTGGCACATTTAAACTTCTGCAAGAACGAATAAGATTCATTCTTGTGTCACAGCACATTTGAGCTTCAGCAAGAACTAATGAGATTCATTCTTCTGTTATAGAGCACACATAAGCTTCTACAAGAACCAATGAGATTCATTCTTGTATGTCACAAGGCACATTTGAGCTTCTGCAAGAACCAATGAGATTCATTCTTGCATATGACATGGCACATTTGAACCAATGAGATTCATTCTTCTGTTATGCAGCACATAATTGCATGACTTCTGCAGGAATCAATCAGATTCATCTTGTGATATGCAGCACACCTAAGTTTCTGCAAGAACCAATGAGATTCATTCTTGCATGTCACATTTGAGGTTCTGCAAGAACCAATGAGATTCATTCTTGCATGTCACATGGCACATTTGAGGTTCTGCAAAAACCAATGAGATTCATTCTTGTTACGCAGCACATCTAAGCTTATGAAAAAACCAAAGACATTCATTATTGCACGTCACATGGCACATTTGAGCATCCACAAGACCACTCAATATGGATCCCATATGGATTATTTTTTTGTTGATCTCTTTAGAAGCGCCAGAGTTTTGGGTCTTCAGAGGAGGGACTGAAATATCTCAGATTACATAAAAAAAAACTTTGATACATTTATAAAACTATTTTGTTCTCCAAGATAAACTTAAGTTTTATGAGTTTGAGTACATGATATCAGTTTTCAGGTGATGTAACTCACTCTTATTTGTTAGAGAAACCTAAATAAATGTAATGAAAGAAAATTGAGCTTATTCAAGCTAAAAAATAAAAACATTAGGTTCTTTGGAATAAATACTGATAATCTAAGACCAACACTGGAATAAAACAAAGAAAACAAGGCATCTCTCAAAGGCATTTGATTTCTGAAGACCACATTTTTGTTGCTTAATTGGCACCACCCGCTTTAAATCATGTTGCAATGTTCTTAAAGGAAGTTGCTGCCTGCCAACCTCCCATCTTCTTGCAACTCAAAGTTTTAGTAGGATCTGACCTGTTTTAGCAGCCATAGAGGATTCTGGGAAAACACAAGATTGTACGTTGGCAGCGAAGCGAAGGCATTTGGGAAATTTGTAGCATCTTGGGAATAGCAAGGACCGAGGTGAGACTGCAGCTGCTGATATGGACGTTGTAGAAGATTCTCAGGTCTCAAAATATTTATAGATGGATGTCACGTAGGTCATGACGCTCTGCCAGTCTGGTCTTTCTGTGTGCACCATTTCACCAATGTCCTGTCAAGCAGAGAGACCGAGTCAGATATACGAGAAGGAAATGATCAGAATTGCATGATGTGTTTGTCAACCTATCTGCTGTTAAGTGTTGGGTTACAGAAGTATCTTGCAAAGCTTGTTGAGCAAAAAAGCAAACAAAGCTGCTTTTATAACAAGGCTGGCAGTCAGTTTTACTGCAAACACAGCTTTATGAAATCATTCAATTAAATATGCCTGCAAGCACAATTCACAATTGAAAAAGCACAATTTATAAACAAAATCTAGAAAAATCTAAAGAAAAAGTTGTGTATAATAGATTTCAATAAGTCTAATCTGATGAAAATGAATCTACAAGTATGTTCACCAAGGCTGCTTATATATGAACAACTGTGGTATTATGATATATTACAATTCAAAATTATTGGTTTTTATTTTGATATACTTTCAACAGCCTGATCAGAATATCTTTTCTGTTGCTTATGAGCAAATTAGGTCATTCATGCTAATTAAAATGTTTAATTCCTTCCTAAAAAATATTGTACATATGAAAAATGCAAGGTTTTACAGCCTATGCATATGTAAAATAGTGGTGATGATCATATTTAACTCACCAGTGTTGATTTAATTCCAACGCTTTCTGCTGCCTGAAAGGCTAAAGTGAAATTTCGCCTCTGCAAAAGACATCAAAGAATGCACTGAAATTTGTAAAAAATGATCTGCATTTCTCTCTTAAAACACAGTTTAGTGATTACTGGTGCTGAAAAACACAATGTACACTACCTGACATTAGTCTTTTGGGAACAACAAATAATACAACTTGCCTTCTAGTTGATCATTTGGTATTTTACACTTATTTTACCAAAATAAAATATGATCATGCCTTGATTTTAATTATTTAATTAGAACAGTAAGGTCTGACTTTGCTTAGACAAAAGTCTTGTCACTTAACAGAAATAATGTACAGTATAGAATATAAAGTCACGGTGCAGTGGAAAAAGAATTAATATTGTGTATGACTCCCAGAGTTCATCAGGATTTGTTGAATTCATCTTCAATGCCTCCTCCATCTTACCCCAGACATGCTCAATAATGTTATATCTGGTGACTGGGCTGGCCAATCCTAGAGCACCTTGACCTTCATTGCTTTCAGGAACTTTGATGTGTAGTCTGAAGTATGAGAATGAGTGCTATCCTGTTGAAGAATTCCAATCTCCAGTGGTTTTTAATGTAATAGGCAGCACAAATGTCTTGATACCACAGGCTGTTGATGTTGCCATCCACTCTGCAGATCTCTCGCACGCCCCCATACTGAAATGTAACCTCAAACCATAATTTTTCCTTCAAACTTGACTGATTTCTGTGAGAGTCTTGGGTACATGGTGGTTCCAATAAGTCTTCTGCAGTATTTGTGATGATTGGGATGCAACAGATGATCGGAAAAATCTACCTTCTGCCACTTTTCCAAATGATCTACTAGAAGTCAAGTTATTATTTATTGCTCTTACAACTGGAATCGACAACAAGACTTTTGTCAGGTAGTGTATGTAAGGTAGGAAGTAATTTCAGGCAAATTGTTCTACATGTTCAACCCAACACTCAAAAAATGACTTTAGCTGCTTTAAAAAAAAAAAAAACTACTTATTTAAAATGAGTTGAAACAACAAAATTCATATATTTTTCAGGGGACAACTTAATTATTTTATGTTCAATCTAATTAAATTGGTAAAAAATATTAAATTAACAGTCAATTTGTATTGGGACAACATGAAGGAATTGTGTGGAACCCAGCATTTCTATTTTACAGTAAAAATTGGCTCCCGTTGACCTAAATTGACCTGGTGTGAGCGTACAAACCTTGTCCAGGCTATTGAGCTCGTGATAAGGAATATGTGCAGGCAGGTAGGTGTGAAGGATGGCACAGAAAGCGAGCCCATCATTCCAGCTGCTGCTGAAGTTGGTGATGTCAATGTTCTGTGTGTGGAGGAGGAGAAAAAAACAACAACAGCGGATCAATAATTACCATTTCAGTAGATGAAGAGGTGATTGGCTGGGTGATTCAGAGGGACAGATGAAACATTGAATTTTTCTGTGTCCCTGGGATATTATGGCTGTAGTTAAAAGTGGCAGACGCCCCCAAGTTATATATCTTGACAAAAACAACATCATTTTTCAGTGTTTACAGAAACACTGACAAACACTGCTGTTCATATAATTAAGAAAGCCTCCCTTTAGGAGATGTACAGAATAAGCAGTTTGTGTTTTAGCGTTTTATTTATTTGAATGGTGTTCAGTTTAGATCAATGAAAAGACCCTATTCATAATTTAGATCTTAAAATCCTACCAGGACACCCACCTGCAGTGCAAACCATAACGCCATTGCACCGTTATTTTTATGAGAATTTTTTTAAATATGGCAGGTTTGGTTCCATTAAAATGAACTCAATGGTGTGATTGCTCTGTTTGTAACCACATAACAGAGACACTTTCTTATAAACACTATGTTTCTGGAAAAAAAAGGTGCAATACTGAGTGTGCTTCATGCAGGTGGTGAATGAGCTTGACAAACCACTTGTAGGAAACACCCTATCATCTCTGTGTGCATGTATAAAATACCGCTAAACGACATGTCATTGCATCAATGTATTGCTGACCTCTTAAAGTGTTTATTTTATCCTCATTTAAAAGTCGCTTTGGGAAAAAAAAGCATCTGTTAAAAATATAATTGTGCAATAGAAAATATTTGTGTGGTTCATTTAAATAAGTATAAACACTGCTCTCTGAACTTGACTGTCCACCAAAGAAGTGGACCAAGACTTCAAAACACAGACTGGTCCAGATTGTGCTCCTACTTCAGCTAAACCATAATAAATATATGGTTTAAAGTGTGTCATAAAAGCAGTTTTTGAACTTCAGCCCCAAATTTACAGTGTGATCACCAGGCAATCAAAGTCTTGAAGTATTCTTTCTTTGTTTTAATCAAAATAACTGAACTACAAATGTGAACACACTGACAGAATTCGGTTGTTTTTGTCCTGTTGACTACATATAGGCAAACTCTCCAAGAATATCAAAACAATACATCAATATCTCATTTCTAATGAGCTGTGTAGTTCAGTTCAGTAGCTTACAGTTCCCTACGAGTCACTCTGATGAGGCTTGCATTTCCTCTGCGAATAGTAACCTTACTTGGTAGGCGTAATGCACACCATTACATATGGCATAATGTACACCATTACATATGGCATATTTGGCACACTCATCATTATTTCAAATATAGACGAGCAGCACGTGCACAAAAATAGAGAAATGCGACACGTGAACAGTCTCGTAAACAACAATGGAGGACATACCGCAAATACTGTTCTTGCATGTGTTTTTTTGTCATAAGAAAAGGACAAGCTAAGTTTTAGCATGGTTTATTGCTGCACACCGTCTTTGTATCATCACAGAATTGTGTTTTGGCTGTGTATTAATTTTTTTTACTTCAAGCGTAATTTCTCCTCTGTCTTTTGAGCATATCTCCACCCTTTTAGTACCATACCGTGGTGCTAAATACCCTTAGGAAAGGGTCCCAAAAAGACATTAGACATTAATTGCATGTTAATAAGAAACTATTGTAAAGAAAATACTTGGATTATTGTTTTGAGACAGATTTCATATTGTGAACGTTAGCCTAATCATATGCATCATCACTAAGGAGTAACTTAGCAATGTTGTGATATTACCAGTCTTATCACTTTCCAGGTCGGTTCTGTTTAACTGAAGTCTAAAGGGATTGCATTCATTGTTAGTATAGTTCATTTGAATAAAAGTGAAAACTGCCATCGGAAACCTTGTCCAAACCAAACAAATACCACTGAAAACGTGACTTTTCTTCGTGCACTTTCAAAATAACTCTGGGGTGGTTTGACTCAAATACATCTAAACAGGATGTGGTGTAACAAAATAACTCATCTGTTTTGCTTCTTTGAGAAGTGATCTAAATATTTGTGGCTTCAAACTAATGGAAAAGTGATAAGTCTGCACTGTTCTGTCACGAGCAAGACTTATTATTCTGAACACTTTACTTAGACCATTTAATACATACAATATAATGCACAAATTTTGGGCTCTAGAACTTGACGACTGACATGCATTGCATTTAAATAGTAGTGAATCCAACAACACTGCCACCAAAGGTGAGAAATCTGCAACTGCTGTTCTGAGAGCAGAGTTCACCTACTACTCGCATTCGCTTACTGACATTGTCGTGCTGAAGTGTTTGTTCAACAGCCCTGCTTATCTGCATCTACATACTTCACACATGCTTTAATCCATACACGGAAGAAGCCGTTCGTCTGACTGCGGGCCATTTATGGTTTTGTTGTGACCGAGAACAAAGGTTTGTGTTTATTAATGCCCTCATCATGTGCGCAACTAATGACCTCTTTCTTACAGCAGATCTATACTGTAGCTCTGACGTGTTTACATTTACTGCACTACTGTTACTACTAATGTTCAAACACAACAGTGAGATTCTTTTTGGGGACAAAATGAGATACAGAATGCATTTTATTGATCAAAATTAACATATTAAGTTACAAAAATCCTGTTCATGAAAACAAGCAAACAATATTAAAAGTTTAGTTCTCCCAAATATGAAAATGGCCTCATTATTTACTCCCCCTCATTGTTTTAAACCTAACAGTTTTGATCTACAGTCTGACCTGCTAACTAATATAACTGAGGAAGAGTGGCAAGAAGCTTGCCTAAAAGCCCAAACTCAGACAACAAGCACTCATTTTGGATTGCTTCAATATAAATGGTTAAGTAGACAGTATATACAGTAACTCCAGTTAAGTTGCATTGTTACAACCCAAACATCCCTGATACATGCAATAAATGTAAACAAGAGAAGGGAACTTTATTTCATTCTATGTGGGAGTGTACTACAGTTAAAATACTGAATATTGTAAGTCAAATCATTGGTTAAGTAATTCCTCGTGATCCCAGCTTGTGTATATTGAATATTTGTCCATTAAACTTTAATGTGACCAAACAGGAAAGATTGCTGTTTATTTTATGTTTGCTGGAAGGTAAACATGCAATTGCGTGATCTTGGAAAAAAGAAGACAGACTTGGTGGATCTCAGTGGATAAAGGGGATGACCTCTTGTCTAGCCTTAGAAAATATTACCTTTTTTAATTCTTGAAAAAAAAAATCATATATTTTGGTCAATTTGTAAAGTATTCTAAGACTTTTTGGAGAATCTAGATGGTGACTCTTTTGTTGAACTGATGAACATTGAAAGTATATAGTATTATAGTAAGAAAGTATTAATAATAATAAATATTTCATTTACATTTTATTGTATAGTACATGTGTACATGTACTTCAAGGGTATTTATCTAGGAAAATAATGGGTTAGATAAAGTAATTATTTATGTTGAGGTTAGATTCCATAGAAGATTAAGGGGTAGTACCTAGTTATTACACAGTTTATGTAAAAATAAGCAAAGTACATAGTATGTACATGCAAAACAGGACTGTAATATTAGGTACTGTTGTTTCTTTAGAAGCAATGAATGAACATATCAGAATGATTTCTGAAGAATCATGTGACACTGATACACTAGTAAAATGATGAAAAATCAGGGTTGCCATCATAGCAAAAACAAAAATACATTTAAAAAATAAAATAAACAAAACAAAACTGCGAACAACAGTGTCTGCTAAACGACGAAATATGAAGATTTCTATAAAGATTTAAATGAGAAAATTTTCATTTGTAATCATTCATTTATTTTTCTTCGGCTTAGTCCCTTTATTCATCAGGGGTTGCTACAGTGGAATGAACTGCCAACTATTCCAGCATATGGATGGCGTTCCAGCTGCAACCCAGCACTGGGAAACACCCATTCACTCTCACATTCTCTCTCACTCACACACACACACACACACACACACACACACTACGGCCAAATTAGTTTATGCAATTCACTTATACCTCATGTCTTTGGACTGTGGGGTAAACCGAAGCACCAGAAGGAAACACACTCCAACACATGGAAAACATGCAAACTCCACACAGAAAGGTCAAGTGGTCCAGCCGGGGCTCGAACCAGCAACCTTCTTGCTGTGAGGCAACGGTGCTAACTACTGCGCCACTGTGGCACCCCGAAACATCCAAAAAACAAACCAAAGCAAACCAAACAAAAAAAACAAACAAAAACAAAACAAAACAAAAAAGAATACAATAAACCAAAAACAAAACAAAAGAAAATACAAACACCACAAACAAAACAAAAGAAACACAACAAACCAAAAACAAAACAAACCAAACCCAAACAACAAAACAAAACAAACCAAAACACAAACATAAACCAAACCAAACCAAAAGTCCTGCAAGTACACCAAACCATTTTAAGTATTACACCTTCCAGGATCCCCAAACTGCCTTGTTTGTTATTTCTGGAATTCAGAGTGAAATAAGCAGGCAGTTTACTGGAACTGATATTTGTTCACGTTTTTTTCTCAATTGCGTATCCAAAAGTTTCCAAAAGGAACAAAAGCACCCTTTTAGATTATACTATCACCGACTTCCTCAAGCAAAAGGGATCCTAGATTGTATTGAAAGAGTAACAGCCTTTATCAGATGTGGCAGGCCAGTGTAAACGTGCTAAAGGACGGCGCAAATTGGCAGACTGGCTTTCTGGCAACCCACAGAGAGTACTGGAGGAAAGTGATGAGCTCATCAGACAGAAACACAGCCAGGTCCACTACCAGACTGATTTTAACACAAATAACGACGATCTGCTTTTCATCCAGAGATTTGTTAGAGAACTCTGACCTAAAATGAACTTAAAAAGGTGTGTATAGTTAACCTGCTTATAACCACCATGAATAATAATCTGAATTATTAGTGTAGGAACCATAATTGTTGTTTTTGGAAGCTCGAAAAGTGTTGTTCTTTTTGGCTTTGGGCAAGAAATTAAAAAAAAAAAAAAAAAAAATATATTATATAAATATAAATATAAAAAAAATACACACACACACACACACACACACACACACACACACACATACATACAGGGAGTGCAGAATTATTAGGCAAGTTGTATTTTATTTTAAGTTGTATAGTTGTAATGAACAACAACCATGTCCTCAATGAACCCAAAAAACTCATTAATATCAAAGCTGAATATTTTTGGAAGTAGTTTTTAGTTTGTTTTTAATTTTAGCTATTTTAGGAGGATATCTGTGTGTGCAGGTGACTATTACTGTGCATAATTATTAGGCAACTTAACAAAAAACAAATATATACCCATTTCAATTATTTATTTTCACCAGTGAAACCAATATAACATCTCAACATTCACAAATATACATTTCTGACATTCAAAAACAAATCAGTGACCATATAGCCACCTTTCTTTGCAAGGACACTCAAAAGCCTGCCATCCATTGATTCTGTCAGTGTTTTGATCTGTTCACCATCAACATTGCGTGCAGCAGCAACCAGACAGCCTCCCAGACACTGTTCAGAGAGGTGTACTGTTTTCCCTCCTTGTAAATCTCACATTTGATGATGGACCAGAGGTTCTCTATGGGGTTCAGATCAGGTGAACAAGGAGACCATGTCATTAGTTTTTCTTCTTTTAGACCCTTTCTTGCCAGCCACGCTGTGGAGTACTTGGACGCGTGTGATGGAGCATTGTCCTGCATGAAAATCATGTTTTTCTTGAAGGATGCAGACTTCTTCCTGTATCACTGCTTGAAGAAAGTGTCTTCCAGAAACTGGCAGTAGGACTGGGCGTTGAGCTTGACTCCATCCTCAACCCGAAAAGGCCCCACAAGCTCATCTTTGATACCAGCCCAAACCAGTACTCCACCTCCACCTTGCTGGCGTCTGAGTCGGACTGGAGCTCTCTGCCCTTTACCGATCCAGCCACGGGCCCATCCATCTGGCCCATCAAGACTCACTCTTATTTCATCAGTCCATAAAACCTTAGAAAAATCAGTCTTGAGATAGTTCTTGGCCCAGTCTTGACGTTTCAGCTTGTGTGTCTTGTTCAGTGGTGGTCGTTTTTTAGCCTTTCTTACCTTGGCCATGTCTCTGAGTATTGCACACCTTGTGCTTTTGGGCACTCCAGTTTTGTTGCAGCTCTGAGATATGGCAAAACTGGTGGCAAGTGGCATCTTGGCAGCTGCACGCTTGACTTTTCTCAGTTCATGGACATAGTTCATAGTTTGTGTGTTAGAGAGGTCTAAGATGTATAATGTATGGGCTCAAATTGCAAGAAAATATTGGATTAAAGCTGTGAGCATAAAGCAGCCCCAAAAAGTATTTTAAGCATCACTACACTACCTGACAAAAGTCTTGTCGTCAATTCCAGTTGTAAAAGAAACAAATAATAACTTGACTTCTAGTAGATCATTTGGAAAAGTGCCAGAAGGTAGACTTTTCTGATGAATTATCTGTTGAACCAATCCTGCAGAAGACCTATTGGAACCCGGGCCCAAGATTCTCACAAAAAATTTGTAAAGTTTGATAAAAGAAAAATCATGGTTTGGGGTTACATTTAGTATGGGGTATATTTAGTATCTGCAGAGTGTATAGCAACATCAACAGCCTGAGGTTTAAAGACATTTGTGCTGCCCATTACATTACAAACCACAGGAGAGGGCAAATTCTTCAGCAGGATAGCACTCCTTCTCATACTGCAGCCTCCACATCAAAGTTCCTGAAAGCAAACAAGGTCAAGGTGCTCTAGGATTGGCCAGCCCAGTCACCAGACATAAACATTATTGAGCATGTCTGGGGTAAGATGAAGGAGGCATTGAAGATGAATCCAAAGAATTTTGATGAGCTCTGGGAGTCCTGTAAGCATGCTTCTTTGCCATTTCAGATGACTTTGAAGTTATTTGAGTCATTGGAGAGATGTATGGATGCAGTCCTCCAAGCTCATGGGAGTCATACACAATATTAATTCTTTTTCTGCTGCACTATGACTTTATATTCGATGCTGTGCATTATTTCTTTTAAGTGACAAGCAAAGTCAGACCAAACTGTCCTAATAAATCATTAAAATCAAGGCATGATCATATTTTATTTTGGTAAAATAAGCGTAATCAATAGGTCCTTTTGCCATTTCTGATACCAAATGATTAACCAGAAGTCAAGATATTATTTGCTGTTTCTAAAAATTGTATAGGCGACAAGACTTTTATCAGGTAGTGTGCGTGCAGTGAGTGCATGTACTGACTTATTTTCTGATATTTCCATATATTATTGTGAAATAAGCCTGAACAAATGTACATACAAATGCAAAAGGAGCCAACAGAGTATTATGCAAAGAGCAGCAGCTTTCATTTCTGCTCTGACAGCTGCAAAATATGTTGAACATTGTGGGTTTGTGTTAGAATCAGTATTTTATAAAAGTCAGTTCGACTGCATTAGGTGTCATGAATTTAATGCATTTAATAAACTATTATATTATATTATTTTATATTATATTATATTATGAAACTTTAAAACTTTTAAAATATTCAATACAATTCAAAAACGTGAGACCAATTAGGCAATTTTTTACAGAAATTAAAACTTTTAATGAGGAAGAACATTGGAAGGAAGGCATTTACACTGTACAAAAGATTTCCATTTATATATAAATAAATACAATTAAAATACTTTCTATTCCAAAAGTGTATTTCAAATAGAGTCTTTAAATATGTTTTTAATGACATATTAAAAAAACTCTATTTAAGCATTACAATGGAAACCCAAAATACCTCAATCATTTAAAAACTTTACACTTTGCCAATTTCCTTCAGGTTATTACCCATTTGTCAGAACAAACCTTTTAATCAATCAAAACATAATAAAATTTTATATGATCACTTATTCTTTTATATATTTGAATAAGTGCAGGTCAGAACAATTACGCAGTTTTATAGATATCAAAATATGTTTGAAATTGTGTTGTATTGCCATTCAGAATAACATTTATTGAAGAAAATTTATAGAAATATTAAACTAGACATTTCATGTGGCTTTGTGTGTACAGTATATAAAACATTCAGACAGTGGCTGTCTGTTAAATCACGTGTGTGAACTTGAGAGGAACTGGCTTAGTTAATAGATCAGGAAGAGTTCTGAGGAAGTAAAGGTCAATTTTGTTTTAATTTTTACTGTGAATTCTCAAAATAACAATAAAAGGGACATTTCATTGTCGGGTCATCAAAGATGTAATAGGTGCCTTTTAGATAGTTTGCTGAAACTGTGATCCTTCGCAATTCATAAAATGCAACAAATGGTTTAGAATAATAAAAAAAAAGTTCACCTTATATCAAGTGTCGAGTCCCGGCTGGATCAGTTGGCATTTCTGTGTGGAGTTTGCATGTTCTCCACGTGTTCGCATGGGTTTTGTCAGGGACTTGGGTTTACCCCACAGTCCAAAGACATGCACTATAGACCTTTTTCTTAATTGCTGCATGGAGGGCACTATAGCAACCAGCGTCTTCTAATTAGAATAGAGCCTCCGTTTACAACTGGTAAATCGCGATCCAAAAATCTGTGTCAATACTGTTTTGAGTGGCTTAAGGAGTATTTTTGTGATGCACAACTTTGATTTTGAAAGGTGTTAAAGCCGTTATACTTCTGTCAGATTCAGTTCAATCATGAGAAAAAATACGCAGTTTGTTTCCTTGTTTGTGAACCAATTTGCTGTGTCTTCTGATCACCATGAACTGGGATGGCAAGAGGATATTGGAATTAACATTTCAAATGATACCTGGGAAGAGGGGCTGCAGCGAATTCATACCTGTTACATACCTGTTACCAAACTCATACAGTTTAAAGTGGTATAGGCTACATTATACCAAAACTAAAATCAATAAATGTTATGTGACAAATGCAAAAGTTCAGAGGGAACGTACGCTCATACTTTTTGGTTTTGCCAAGAGATCGCCGAGTTTTGGAAGAATATTTTTCAGTTTTATTTAAATGTTTTAGGAGAAAACATTAGTCCAGATTTTAAATTAGCCCTGTTTGGATGGTCTGACCCTGTGCTAGCATGGTCACATAAACAACAAATGTCTATTATGTTTGGTATGGTGGTGGCTAAAAGGGTGATCTTGATGGATTGGATGTCCACTTTACCACCTACTTTTCATAAATAGCTGACTGAAATGGTTGCTCCCTTTAAGCTTAAAAGAATTCGTTTTAAGCAGATGCTTCTAAAAAGTTAGTAGCATCTGCTGAAAGTAAGGCGCTTATGATTCATGAACAATTTCACTCTTTCTTTTCAATGTTTTGAGTTTGATCAAGTAAAACTTAATGGTGTATATTGTTTACTCCATATGGTGCATGTTTGGATGGACCGGTGCCGTTTTTTTTTTTTTAATGATTCACTTATTAAAAAAAAAAAATTATTTTCTATGTTTTCCTTATCATTTGTATAAAAACATATTATAGATTGTATAAACATTTTTGTTCTGTTTTGTACTTATAAAAAACTGTTATAAATATATAAAGAATAAAAAATTAAATGCATGAGAGAAAAACATTCTCCTAATTTAGTCTGTGTGTGTTCCCGATCTGTCAGCTGTTATATAGTGCCCTCAGTGGCTCTTCAATGCACACACACATCACAGATGATACATCACTGCATTATAGACCAAACTAGGGCTGGACGATAAAATCTGTATTGATATTTATTGACCGAACACCATTGCCAATATCATATAAAAAAAAGATTAGGTAATATTAAATACGACATTTAATACAGTATAAAATGTGGCTGCTTGCGCGCGCCTTGGAAGCAGTGCCAATCAGCTTAGAGTGCAAGTTTTTCATTTTCAAATTGAGACGCGCAAGCATTTTCCAGCCGCACCTAGTTGAAAACCTCAGAATTTTTCTGAATGCTGCGAGCGCACCGCAATTCATATAAGTAGAACCAACCAATCTGCTTCACACTTTGTATGGAATATACACATTTCAGTAATAACGGCAGACTAATTACCTCAGACAAACACAGCGCATCCAAACCCTGCAGCGCTTTTGACTTTCTCCATAATCTTGCATCGGAGCTGCAGCAATGAGTTGTCCCTTTGTCATCGTCTGAGAAAATGGTTGATGGTCACCTAGTTACGAGAGACGCCAGGGGAGCGCGAGCGCAAAGTCTAATCAGCTTCACTGAGATGAAGTTTGAATTATATTTGCAAATTCGTTCATTTTTGAACAGTGACAGCCTGTGAGACGCTCCCACGTTACTTTGAATATTCAGTCTGAAATAGCGTGTAGAAATGACTTCAAAACAACATTAGCTCTATTTAATTGACTGTGAAAAATGTTGTATTTAATATTAGTTATTGGCTGATTATATGATTTCACTATTTAGAATTTGCAAACAATAGTTTTCTGAAATTATAATATTAAGGAGAAAGTCTGAGTGTGCAAATATAAACCAACTTTACCCCAATGCCAGTTTTGGGGAAATATAATGCTGCAGCTGCTGGCCTGTCAACAACTACACTGGATAAAGTGTGTGTCTCCATAGAGTCTTCTAACTGGTGAATGACATGATCTAGTGTTATATACGGTTGTGTATCGTCATCAGATCATTATCTATTCGGTGCACGTTCGCACGTTCATGACTTAAGGAGGTGTGGCTTTGGACGGCAGGGGAGGGATGTCAATTTCTAAGCTATTATGCTAACACTAGCATTCTGGTAGATCACCTACTGCAACCTTTAAAGCAAGTCAAATAGATTACAACTATTGTTTCAAAGCTGTCCAAATGTGACTCTTTATACGCATCAAGCTGCCGACCGGAAATTCGAAGCATCTGCACAAACGCAAAGCATAATGGATAATTTTGCGATCTATGAAAAAGGTCTATAGGTGAATTGAATAAACTAAATTGGCTGTAGTGTGTGTGTGTGTGAATGACTGTGTATGGGTATTTCCCAGTACTGGGTTGCAGCTGGAAGGGCATCCACTGCATAAAAATTAATCATTTCGCTGTGGCGACTTCTGAAATGGAGACTAAACCAAAGAAAAATGAATGAATCAATAAATGCTTGTGTTTTGCTTATTAGATGTTATGCTTGATACACTCCCCTACAGAGTCATCGCAATCCATCTAAATGAATGAATTATTTCCAAATAGAGCTATTTACAGTATGCCATCTGGTGAAATTGTATTCATCTCGCAAATTGCAGATAAACAAAATATCAGATTTTACCAATGGCACGTAGCCCTATCTCTTCCTTTCCAAACTGTCATATTGTTTACGGTCCAATAGCCATCAACACAACAGAAGCATGTGAAAAGAGAGGGTCACCAAGACACATCCTCCCCATGTACTCCCTTGTCTGCGTGCCGGTGTTCAAAGTGAGCAGCTAATGAAAAGAGGTCTTGTGTGCAAAAACAGGAAGGCCCAGGGGAGAGAGAGAGAGCATTACGCTAATCACATTGAAAACAGAGAAACACAGGTTGGCTCGCTGCGCGCTTGGAGAAAAGTGAACTTCAAGTGAAGCCAGGCCGCTTGTAATGAACACATTAGAGTTGCAGTGAAAAATGGCTTTTATCCACTAGTGGACATTACCATCAATCACACACACACTTACACAGAGAGACAGACAGAGAAAGCAGAAGACAGAGATGGTGAGGTGTGTCAGAAAGACAAAGGAACTAGCAAAACTGTAAAGGGAAATATATTTGCATGGAAGTGATAAATCACAAAACATATACAAAACATAATATAAATTTCAAAATCTATTTTTTAGGCGAGACATTACTGGCAAAAAAAACAAAAATTTTTTTTCCTTCATTCACAAGTAAATTTAGAAATTTTTGTTTTTTTATAGCATTTTTTTATTACTACATTTTTACGCAGCAGATATCCTTCCAGCCGCAACCCAGTACTGGGAAACACTCATACACTCATTCACACACACACACTTATGCCAATTTATCACCTATAGCGCAGGTCTTTGGACTGTGGAGGAAACAGGAGCACCTGGAGAAACCCACGCGATTATGGGGAGAACATGCAAACTCCATCCAGAAATGCCAACTGGTCCAGCCAGGACTCAAATCAGCGATCTTCTTGCTGTGAGGTGACAGTGCTAACCACTGAGGCAAAAATAACGAGATTCGGCACAACAAAACAAATATTTTAAAATCACTATCATTGTTGTGAAGTCCCCCTTGTGATTAGCCCCTTGTGGTTTTGATCCACCACCTACTGGATGTTTAAAGTACTGTACTTTATATTCGGGTTACTTTCGGTTTCTGTCAGCATGCGGTCGTGAGTAACGCACATGCAGATTACTTCTGGGACTAAGTTAAACGTTGAAATATATGTCCGTAAGTGCTGTATATATGATCATTTTGCTTATATTCAATGCATTTATTTCAATATAAAAAATGTGCATTAGTAATTTATCTGCTAGCTGAATTAACATGTTAAAGTAAAAGTGAAATATATATATATATATATAGACACATACATACATACATATATATATACACACACACACACACATTATATATATATATACACACACACACACACACACACACACACACACACACACACACACACACCTTCCCCCTCTCTGTTGTAGTTTTACAAGAAAACAAAGATATTGAGAAGAGCAACTGCCAGTAAAGTCATTAAAGTTACCCAATCTGCTTTCTGCTGTTCTTGCTGTTTAACTTGTATCTGTTAAACTTTTTGTTTACAAAATTTTATTGAGACAAAATAAAATTATTATTATTATGCCTATTATTTAATTGTATATTTTCATAGCAATTTAAACTACCCCTTCAATGTGTACAACAAGAAACAAAAAGAAGCTTTGATACTCTGGGGAAGAATGCCTGAGTGCATCAATTATATCAGGTTTCCACTTTTTTGTTGTGCTTGAATGTTAAAGCTGCTCCTCCAATGAATTGTCAGTCACTGATATGATTGGAAGTAGTTTTTAGTTTGTTCTTAGTTTTAGCTATTTTAGGAGGATATCTGTGTGTGCAGGTGACTATTACTGTGCATAATTATTAGGCAACTTAACAAAAAACAAATATACTGTCCATATATATGTAAAATCTAAATATAAATAAACATTTTCTGAAATATATGCATGCGTGTATTTAGCTATACATAATAAATATGCACAATGCACACACATATATTATGTCAAAGCAAACTTTAATTATGCATGTGAATAATTTGCTCACAAATATGTAATGAAAAAATTAACTATATAAACATAACATAACAGAAAACGTGTTACATTTTGTTTAAAATTCTTAATATAATCAAGTAAACTCGGGGAGTATACGGTGATAACTATTATCTTTAAATCATGCATTGATTTCTGTGCTTATAAGTGTTCTGTGCCCTGATTGACTGAGAGGTCTTTTGTTTGTGACATGGGGCATGAAGCAGGAGAAATGTAGCACACTTCCTGGCTTAAAGGAAACCAGGGTAACATCATGGTCAAAAACCCTCTTTGCAAGGTAAACATTTTATATGCTTGACGGCAGAAGGTTAATAGCAATAGAAGACACATTTGCACATTATGCATGGTCACGATCTGTTGAAAAATCAAACACACTTAAACAAGAATACCTGAACGCCAAGTAGTGTGAAATTGCCCCCAAAACATGCATTCATTTTAAGTTCTGCTGAAATAACACAATGGTTGCTAGTGTTTAGGTTTAAATGATTTTAGAAATGATTTTAATTTAAAACTGGGCAGTTAAAAAAAGTTTGGGGTTTTGAAAACATGAAAGAAATACATATATAATTGTTTTTAAATATATAGTCAGAATTATTAGCCTTCCTGAATTATTAATATCCTTTAATATATAATATATTAATTGTTGATTTAATTTCTTTTCGGCTTAGTCCCTTTACTAATCTGGGGTCGCCACAGCGGAATGAACCTCAAACTAATCCAGCACATGTTTTACGCAGCGGATGCCCTTCCAGCTGTAACCCGTCACTCTCATTCACGCTCATATACTACGGACAATTTAGTTTACCCAATTCCCCCATACCAAAGGTCTTTGGACTGTGGGGGAAACAGGAGCACCTGGAGGAAACCCACGCCAACATGGGGAGAACATTGTAATATATTAATATATATTATATCAATATATATTATACTCCTTTAAAGTCAAGTGCTATTTTGGGCTTTCCACCTGGACCTTGCCCACACAAATTCAAAAGCTTCCCAAATCCACATGCAGAGGTGTAAATGCAAAAGTTTGGTACCAATTTAAGAGAAACCCTTTGAATTTTCATAAAATACTGTTGAAAGTGATTAAAGTAATTGTATATCTTGTCTAGTGTTTTAACCCCTCCGTAAACTCAAATTTGAAAGTGTATCTTTTTAGGTTCTGTGTGGTCTAGGTTGCGGTAATTAATTTTGTTGGTTCTTCACATGTCAGTAATCATGGATAAAAAGATAAATGTCTATCATAATCTATGCAAAAGTTATTCTATTCCAACTGATGGGAGAACAGAACCCCTTAGGGGGGTATTGGGCCAATATTGATAATTAAAATTTTAAGAAAGCAAAAGTACATGATGTCACGGACCCGGTACCTGGTACGCAGAGTTTATATTTACAGTAAATGTTAAATGGTAAGTTATTTCTGAATTTGTTGAAAGTTCAGCATCATGTTCCAGCCTGCAGAATTAATAGGGTTGCAAATCCTAATTAATTTTATGGCCGATAACCAACATAGTGGTTAATAAAACAAATGTTGATAACGATTTTTGAATAATATGCCACATATATGGCTGATCTGACCAAAACACTCAATTCAGCTGATACCTCTATAGTCGTAAATACTGGGCCTGACTAATCAGCACAAAGACAAAAAAATATAGGCACAAAAGCAAAACATCAGCAAGTACCTACCTGATAGCCCTCTGTCTTCTTCTGGCACCAGCGGAGCAGAGCGTTCCTCTTGGATCCTCCATATTCCCTGGCCAGCGCAGACAGAGGGTCCTTCCGTTCCTCTCTGGAGAAACACCAATCACTTTAACAACACACTTCCTCTGAATCAGACTTAACTTTTAGAGCAAAAACCATCCCTCATTTTTTTGAGTGGAAATTCTACAAAGCCGCTTCGACCTGATAGATGTGCTTTTCTTAGATTGTTCTGACACTGTAACAATTTATAAACTGATAAATGCTTGTATTGTATGGCTGTATTTCCAAAATAGACCATCTGACTCATCGTAGGAAGGTATTATAAAGGTTTTATATATATATATATATATATATATATATATATATATATATGTATATGTATAATGTATATGTACATTATATGTATGTATATGTATGTATATGTATAATAGCAAAATGTAAAATCATAAAAAAACAGTTTTGTACAGTATTAATCAAATATAAAATAATAAAACAACAAAATAAATGCCTAAAGAAATACACAAATGGATTAATTTAAACAAATAAATATCTGTAATTTATTTACACCTGTTTAAATATCTAATATAAAATAAGAATAATAACATTAATAATAATATGATAGTTATTAACAGCACAACGACTATTGTTTATACATTAAAAAACATTATATCAAGTTTTTATTATTACAGTCATTAACTATTATAACAGTTATATTACATTAGAAATTAAATAAATTAACACACGCACATTATAAAGTATGTGTCTGTGACAATAATAATAATAATAATAATAATAATATGATAGTTATTAACAACAATGACTTTTGTTTATTTATATTATACATTATATCCTATTTTTTATCATTATAACCAGTAAATACTATAATAGTTATTATCATACATAAATAGTTATATTATATTACAAATTAGAGCAATGCAGTGGCGCAGTGGGTAGCGCTGTTGCCTCACAGCAAAAAGGTCACTGGTTCGAGCTTCGGCTGGGTCAGTTGGCATTTCTGTGTGGAGTTTGCATGTTCTCTCTGTGTTCGCGTGGGTTTCCTCCGGGCGCTCTTTTTTCCCCCACAAGTCCAAAGACATGTGGTATAAGTGAATTGGGTAAGCTAAAATTGTCCGTAGTGTATGTGTGTGAATGAGTGTGTATGGATGTTTCCCAGTGTCGGGTTGCAGCAGGAGGGGCATCCGCTGCGAAAAACATATGCTGGATAAGTTGGTGGTTCATTCTGCTGTGGCGACCCCAGATTATTAAAGGGACTAAGCCAAAAAGAAAATGAATGAATGAATATTATAAATTAAATAAACACACAAAGATTATAAGTTATGTGTCTGTGACAATGATAATAATAATAATATCAATAATAATAATAATAATAATAATAATAATAGTAATAATACATTTTAATTACAAAAAAATGTATTATTAATTAAATATTCCTCTAGTTTCAACCAGCCAGCACTCGAGTATTATCAGAAGTTGGTTCTAGCCGGATTTTTCCAGCAAGGAAGTTACAGCGACGACTAAAAGGAAATGTACTGATAATAAAGGAAAGTGCAGAATGACTGGTCTTCCTCCAATAGCCTATTCAAACGGTGGACCCGCGGTCAGGTTTCAGGACAGGCAAATGAGTGACATCCATTCTCAAAATAGCGCCCTGTCAACAGGGCAGTGGAGACGGGACTGTGAATCAGAAAGAAACAACATCTGGCAGAGCTGACAGCCAGAGCGAGTCTTCTAGAAAGTCAACAAACAGAAGAAATGAGCATAAAAGAGGCAAACAAAGAAGGGCCGTCCCACTTACCGTAATCGTCCTCGTGTTGTGGGTGTGATGGAGGCTGTGGGAGAGGACGCGTTTGAGGACAGAGACAGCTGTGGAGAAGATATGAGGGACGACGGAGCTGACGAATCCGGGACCAACAAATCTCTCTTCAACTCCTCACTGCTCCTGCGGGAAACTGTGTGCAGAGGATAAGCATTATCTTTGGGTTTCTTAGAAGTTACTATCAACAATGTGATCATTTTACAGTTGAAATCAGTCATTTATACACATGTAAATGAGCTTTAAGACATGTTGAGTACATGTACAGTTGAGTGCTTAGTTGATGCAATATTTAGGGTTTGAACTAGGGCCATGTGATATATCAAAGCAAAGCCAATATTCCAATGTGGCTTAGGGCAAGTGTGCACAAACTGTGATTTAAATGAAGAGCGAAGTTGTTTCAGATGACATGTGTGCATATAGATGAACATAGCAATGAGGTTTATTCTGAAACCTTCAGTGAATATTTTGTACTCAATGCTGTACTTATGCTAAAAGTTTAAATATAATATATAGCATAAATATCAATTTCTTGGATTATCAGTACTATTATTATTATTAAAATGAAAAACACTAAACACTCTTATAATAGAAAAATCTATAATAAAGATATTGTGCACTTGGTCTTATTGTTGTTTGTCGTATTATTGTTAGTAGTAGTAATAGTATTGATATATTACTATTATCATTAATATTATTATTATTATTAGTAGTAGTGGTAGTAGTAGTAGTATTGTTATATTATTATAATTATTACTATTATTATTATTATGACATTAGTATTGTTATATTATTAGTAGTATTGTTATATCATTATTTATTATTATTTATTATTATTATTATTATTATTATTATTATTATTATTATTATTATAAGTACTGTTATATTATTATTATTTTATTATTAGTATTGTTATATTATTATTAGTAGTATTGTTATAACATTATTTTTATCATTATTGTTATTATTATCATTATTATAAGTACTGTTATATTATTATTATTATTTTATTAGTAGTATTATTATATTATTAGTAGTATAGTTATATCATTATTTTTTATCATTGTCATTATTATTATTATTATTATTATTATTATTATTATTATTATTATTATAAGTACTGTTATATTATTATTATTTCATTATTAGTATTGTTATATTATTATTCATTCATTCATTCATTCATTTTTGTTTCGGCTTAGTCCCTTTATTTATCAGGGGTCCTTTTAAGTTCTACTGAAATAACAAAATAGTTGCTAGTGTTTAGGTTTAGATTGAGATTTAAATGATTTTAGAAATGATTTAATTTAAAACTGGGCAGTTAAAAAAAAAGTTTGGGGTTTTGAAAACATGAAAGAAATACATATTTAATTTTATATGTAAACTTATCCAGCATATGTTTTATGCAGCGGATGCCCTTCCAGCTGTAACTAGTCACTGGGAAACATCCATACACACTCATTCATACACATACACTACAAACTACTTAAGAATTTAATATTATAGAATATTTCATATATTTGCCTTTATAAATTTGTATTTTTTTTAACAAAATATTAAAATTCTATATGAATAATAATAAATAAATAATAAGAATAATAAAGACAAATATTATAATTTTTATGTTGAGTTTTTTTTTCATTGTTTAATATTAATAAAATGTATTTATCTGTTTATATATTTAAGTGTTGCTGTATTTTGTGCATATGCATGCACGTCATCAATCATTTATGATTTAGTTTTTTTTTCTGTATCTGTATTTTTATTTGCAAATCCTGCAGAGTTGGAAAAATAACAAAGATTTTTTTCAGACTTGGAAAAATAACAACGATGAGAAAAGAATTAAAAAAAAAACAATAATGACTATAAAATTAAGACAAAAAAGCATATTCTTAAGAATGTAGTATTATACAATCATATTTGTATGCTCGTAACAATTAATTTGTTCCAAATACAAATAAATCCCTGTATCTTTTCATATAACAACATATACCAGAGAAAAAATAAATATGTATATATATATATATATATATTTAAATGAATAGAACAAGCAATTCAAATCTCTCCCCAGTCTTGTATTTGTACCTGAAATGGCCTTACTGGTGTCCATGTTTGTGACTCTCTGGATGGGGCAGCCGGGCCTCGTTACAGGTGAGGTGCGCAAGAGGTGCTCTGCTATTGGATTACAGAAAAAGTCATGAAAAACAACAACAACGATGACAACGACGACGACAACAATGACAGGTGCACAACTAAGCCCATGCTTATCTAAAATAAATCTCCCGCTTCCTTCTCAAGGCCTGGCACACAATCTGAGCTCTTATTAACTGCAAAAGTGAAATGCCTGAGGGAAAGGCAACAGAGCCATTACCCATGACCTTTAGCCCTGCCATCGCCCCTGAATAACTAGATCAGAGCAGTCTGAGGGAACAGAGTGAAAGATGGAGGAGTGAGATCTGCAGTGAGAGAAACGTCAGCACACCTGGTATGTTCAGGTCACTAAAGCTCGGCCTTTTGTCCAGCATTGATGATAGAGGTTTAGAGGAACTGATGGTGTGTCTCTGCAACACAGAAAGAGGACAAACAAAAGATCAACACAGGGCTGGAATGAATGATTGAATAAATGAATGAATGAATGAATGAATGAATGAATGAATGAATGAATGAATGGAAGAGTGTGTGTGTGTGTGTGTGTGTGTGTGTGTGTGTGTGTGTGTGTGTG
>CAIGQZ010032312.1:15702639-15714479 GCA_903798205.1 Danio tinwini
AATAATAATAATAATAATAATAATAATAATAATAATAATAATAATAATAATAGAAAACCCTGTCATCATTTAATCCCCATTCAATTGTTCAAAACCTATTTGGAGTTTCTGCTAAACACAAAGACATTATTTTGAAGAATGCTGGTTGATGCTACCCATTGTCTTTCATAGTATTTGTTTTTCCTACTATGGAGGTCAATGGGTACCATCAACTAGCATTTTCTAAATATCTTCTTGTGTTCAACAGAAGAAACTCATAAGGTTTAAGGGCATACTCTCACTCAGAACGGTTGCCTTGAACCATGCCAAAGCGCGGTTGTCCCCCTCCCCTGTCCTGCGATGGCCAACACTCACTCTGCATCTTTACCTACCAAACCTGAGCACGCTTACATCATCGATGATGCAACTGTTCAGTTTTACAGGAAGAGAAGCGCTCTCTCTCAGCACAGTGGAGATTTTATTTTAGTCATTAGGGATGCGGTGACATTCAGTTGAATATTTTGCTGAACAGATTTACAACTTCTGACGCTCATAAATGTTCATGAAAGTCATCGTGCTGCAGTGCTGGGTTTGTCGTGCTGGTTTTGTATCTTTAATAAACTACAACAGTTTGCATTCATTGAAAAGTTAGAATGATTAATAAATCCATATGAAACAGTCCCTTAAATGAGACGTCGCGTCTTCAGGAGCGATTTGCACTCAGAGCATACTCACACTATGCTATGCGAACTGTGCCCAGGCCTGTTTCCCGGATCGTTTGAGAAGTGTGAGTTCTCTAAATCGGGCTCAGGCACGGTTCACTTGGGCTCAGGCACGGTTAGCTTACAGTGTGAGTGCAAGCATGCCCGAAACTGAAAGCGAGACGTGACTTTTAAGGGACTGTTTAATATGGATTAATTAATCAATCGTACTGTTCAATGAAGGCAAACTGTCGTAGATTATTCAAGACACAAATCCCTCACTGCACTTCAGCTGCAACTTCAGCAAACCTCCTAATTCCTGCAGCACGAGGACTTTATGATTGTTTACGAGCGTCAAAAGTGGCTAATCTGTTCTGCGAAATATTAGACTGTCACCGCATATCAAACAACTTAAACGATATAACTAAAGAAATCTCCACTGTGCTGAGCGAGAGCGCTTACTGAGCAGCGAATCATCGATGACGTAAGCGCGCCTAGGCCCGAATGTAATGTGAGCATGTTTTGGCCCGGTTCATGGCAACTGTACATAGTGTGAGTACGGCCTCACACTATAAGCGTACCATGCCAAAGCACAACCAAACTGTGCTTTGGCAAACCTCTTCCAACCAGGCCAGGGCCAACCAACTGAACGCCTGGGTCAGATTCGGAGCACTCACACTTGTCAAACGAACCAGGAAACGTGCTTGGGCACGGTTCGGATATAGCCTAGTGTGAGTAAGCCCTAAAACACCTTTAAATACAGTAAAGAAATTTGAAATGGACAATGAAGATGTGTGTATAAATGAGATTCAGAAATGAATCTACGCTATTGTATATATTTATCTGTGATAGTTAAGTCTCCATAAAACTGGAACTTCAAAACAAATGTGGTTAAAACAGGAAATCTGCTGAAAATACCATGTTCTAGGAATGAAGACGCCAGTGAATGCTCAGATGGCTAGTAAAGTGAACTCTGACTTTTTTCTTGCCCCTATAACCTCTCTTTACAATTCAAAACTACAGCGGTTTGGTACCTTTGATGGCAAACAGATGAGGCATGCCCTGATAGACACCAGCCTAAACGCCCCTATTTCCCCCCACAAGCCTTTTAAGTTGATATGTTTGAACAGGAGTCAAAACAAAAAGCACCACACCCAACTCACAGTCCTGATGCTCACTGAAAGAAAATATATGCATTAAACCAAACCTATTGATTCTGTAAAATGTAACCTTATTATATATTTTAAAAGGATAACGTGTCCATGAGTATTTCTTAAGAAGCATTAACAATCAAGCTGAGTATTGCGGTAATTATCAACAAGAGCATCTTAGAAAGATTAAAATAAAATAAAAATGTAATTGAACAAGCCCAGAGGGACAGAGAAGACACACTCCAGTTCTTCAGCTAAGTTAGTAGCCCGGGTTAACTTCCCACTAGAAAGGTCATTGCAGCCAACTCTCTATCAAACCCAAAACAGTCCACCCAGACTTTATTTCAACGCTCGGTATGAAAACGGCTACTGGGCATTCGCACATATCTGAGTGTGCTGAACCACAGCGCCACAACACTTCAACACACAGACATATCAATCAACACACTTCTAAAAATTATTCAAACAAAGCTTCAAACATGTGGGACCACACAAGCAAATTCATATCGGGTAACAGGACAAACTCTGCAATCTCCAGAGGAATCTGTGCTCAGAGTGCACACTCTAAATTGGGTCTTGAAAATGAAAACAAGATTGAATATTTTAGGTTACATGCACTTCAAAATAGGAGTATGGCCAATGCCCATATGGGAAGAAGGTTTAAAAAAGATGCTTTCAAAGCTTTTGAGGACTAGGTTCAGTTTCTTTTCCAAATCAGCTCAAACTTTGCTGAGGATTTGTGTCTCTCTCAATGTCAATGGGGTTAAGGGTCATTTAACATACATAAAGCAGCAACTCTGCACCCATTTAGAAGGTGGTCTACAACACAGATGTCCAAATAAATACAAATCCTGCCAGTGTTAAATATATATGGCTGTTTTTAGTCATGGACAAGTATGTAAAAAGTATAAGCATGACAATCACACTCCCAGTAGATTACAATGATTCACTGAATTATAGACCATTTCAATGTGGTCATGTCATTGGCCCAGGAACATTTCCTGCTTGTTATCAAACTATTTCATAACTGTAGCAAGTGGCAATTTAATAATAATTTAAGGTTAAAACAGCTACATTACTTATCAATATGTGGCTCTTTTTGAATTCTTGGAAGCTACAGAAATTAATAATGTAAAACAATAAATACATTGGGACCATTGTTTTTGCATACATCCCTCAAAATGGTCTATACACTCAAACAATTCATTTAAAATAGCCAATTAGTAAACAACCACATAACTGCCTTTATGAATAAATCATTGCATCAAAGGCTCACTTGATTTATTCGAAAACAGATGAATTCAGAATTAAAACACCAAAGTGTTGTTTCTGAGAAGCACAAATGTTCTGTTCCAGAATCAGTTTTAAAATCAGTTTTTCTGATTTAGACGACAGACAATATTGTACCTAAACGTAGATTAGTATTAACTTAAACTGCTGCATAAAATCCATCTCACATTTGCGATCACCCTCACATGCTGACATTCTGAAGAACAGCATTTAAAACAGCTTTACAGCACAATAAATAGTTTTTGACTTTCAAGATGATTTTTTGTGAAGTCAGTGACATATTGCACTATTGCTTTTGTACTTAAAGGGTACTAATTACCAAAATGATCTATAGTAGTACCTTAAAAGGTACCTAAAGGGTCCATTTCATGTTTTAGGCATGGGATAAGCGGTTTTAAAGTTTACCGCAGTTTAGAAAAAGTTTTGCTCAAATTTTCTGTTAAAACAATTTCTAAGGTATATGTAAGTTTCTTTTTACGACAATTTTATTTAGTATTTTTAAGGGCAACAGTACCTCCAGCAGAAAAGCACCCTCCACAACAAAAGCTACTGGTCAGCCTACGATTAGCAAACAACTGAAAAACAAATTGGTTATAAACCAACACTCAAGCGCGCTATAAATCTGAGGAGTGCAGTGGCTTACTGTATATCCAACGACATTTAAAGTTGTAAATCTGTGGCTTTGAAAGTACTGAAAACAGCAGAAGTCAATGATTTACTTTAATTATTTAGCCTGACATGTTAACTGTTCCAAAATAATTTTAATGTTTCTTCAAACTAAATATTTTGTGTTCAGTTGGGGAAAAAAATGTTGCTTTTCCTGGACATTTAAAAAGAACATATTTAAGAGCATATTTTAATCACAATACTGTGAAACCATGATATTTTTATCCAAGGTTATCATGCTGTCATAATCATATACCGGTCCATGCCTACATTATAGATTAAATGTTCATATCAGTAGCTGAAAAGTACCTTTAAAAAGGGGACAGCCCCAGTGACAGCTTTTGTACATGCATTTCTAATAGAGTAATTGTGCAAAGAGACTTCACGACCTTGTTTAAACTGTGGTCAAATTGAAAAAAAAAAACTATATCTGTGCAACCTGGTGGAAGTCACCTGGCCCTTGTGTGGTGTTTAGGATGAAAAAATCTTTCCAGCGCGGTGGCTAAGAAAAATAAATGGTCCATCTCTTTGGAATACACAAAAGAAATGTGTCAAAAGAGACATAAAAACTATCAAACCTGAAATAACTAAAAGCTAAACTCAAGAAAAGCAGATGTGGTTTAGTCAAGGCAGATTCATGTGGTAAAGGCATTGGTCTGTTACCTCCTGGTCTGAAACTTGAAAACACCAAAGCGAGTGAAGTGCTGTCTTTTTTCTACAACTCTAAAAAGGACTGCACGGGGAATAATACGAAGCTTTTGAAAAACAAAAACAAGAATTTATTCTCTTGAGAGGGAATTCAATACGAAGCGAACAATTCAGAAAACTCTAATGGCCCGGTAAACAGTGACCACAGTCCTGACCTGCTGACGCTCAACCGTTTGATATGCAAAACAGGTGAGATGGCCCTGTAAAGTTCAAGGGATTCAATTCCACCACCATATCTGACCAGAAACCAATACATTCAGTGGCAGGATTATCCTTCAGGCTATTTCAGACACACATATAATGGAAATTCCTCACAGACCTGACACAGCAGCAGCTTGTTAATTGAGCATCAGTATGAAGGCTGCTGAGAGAAGGAATGTGTTTGTTTGGACTCTTGATTGCACAAACACGCGGCAATTATTTCAGCAGGATGCCTAAACCTGTAAATTAGCCTTTAAAAAAAATACCAAAAACGCTCATAGTTTGGAAACACTTTTATAGGGTTTTTTTAACCTATAACTGAGACATCTGTTCAAATTGCTGCCAAGGGTCTGAGACATAAGAACCATGACGCTACTGATAAGTAGTGTTCATTCAATAAAATAATTCCTCTGAGAGCTGCTAATGTGTTTAAGAGGTCAGTGTCTCTTGGCCCAGTCCTTTGGGTATGGAGCATATCATTTCCACCCATATCTGTTAAAAGTAATAATAATTTCTAATACATTGACTAAAACACAAAAGAAAACTATGCATGCATACAAGTCAAACATTACAGAATTTTATGTAAAATGTGCCATTAAAATGTTTCTTAGACTTCATAACATTTGGAAATGATTAAAAACCATGCCATGTTTCGCTTTTTTTTATTAACTTTATTTATGACACAGGATACTCAAATGACAATGAATAGGCTTATTTCATCCATTGAGAAATGATTGGAGGAGTGTGTTAAAGTGAAGAGAAATGTAATAATCGGAGGCTGGAGGAATGTTTTGGTTTTGAAAATATAAAAGGAATGCACTGAACATCTGTACCTAAATCATTTAGCCTATAAAACTACCTTGAATAATCAACATCAGACCAAAACAGTCCATTTAATTGAGCTCTTTTATTTTAATTTGCTACAACTGATAAACAAGTCAGATGTGTGGACAAACTTTAACCATATCAAAAATTATGCTAGAGCTGAGCATCAATGTTATTTTTTTCAGATTTAAATATTATGAATTGGCTCATTGCTAAAGAAAGTTATTACAAGTGTGTTAACATGACGACACTGTAATTTTTTTTTGAATATTATTCTTTTTCCAGCTTAGTCCCTTATTTATCAGGGGTCTCCATATCGGAATGAACCACCAGCATATGTTTTATGCAGCGGACGCTCTTACAGTCGCAACCCAGTACTGGGAAACACCCATACACACTCATTCACACACACACACTGATACACTACAGCCAATTTAGTTTATTCAATTCACCTATAGCATGCGTCTTTGGACTGTGGGGGAAACCGAAGCACCGGGAGGAAACCCACGCCAACACGAGGAGAACAAGCAAACTTCACACAGAAATACCAACTGGCCCAGCCATAGGCATGGGAACGATAACCGTTTTTAAGGTATACCGCGGTTTGGGAAAAGTCAAGGTTTTAAAACCGCCAAAACTTTCTGTAATACCGTTCCTAAGATATATGTAAGAAATTTTTATTTACATTTTTTGTTTGTTTTTTAGGACAACAGTATCTTCAGCAGAAAAACATCCAAAGATGCATTTTAAATTGTAAAGAAATCTGTAAAGCTAATGAAGACAGCAGAAGTCAATGATTCATTTGAATTATTGAGCCTGACATGTTTACTGTTCCAAAATATTATAAATCTTTTAAAAAATAAAATATATTGTTTTCAAAGGGGAAAAAAGTTTGTGTTTTTTACAAAGACATTTAAAAAATAACTTATTTTAAAGCAGTAATCACAATATCATCATATTTTTATTTAAGGTTATCATTTCGTCAGAATCTTATACCGGCCCATGCCTACCCAGCCATGACTCGAACCAGCAACCATCTCGCTGTGAGGTGAGAGTGCTAACCACCGTGCCGCCCTTTTTGCTAATTATTTATTTATTTTTTTCATGCTTTTACACACAAATGACTTTTTCAAACATTTTCAAAACCTTGTTAAGCTTGTGCTTCATTCCGCTCCATTTTCAACCATGTTGAAATGTATTTTTTTTGTTAAAGATATCTTATGCATGATATTTCTGTTCGAAAACAAATAAATCAAATTAAATTAAAATTGTTCCTGATCACAATATGACAAATATGAGAATATTTAACAGGGAAATATGATAAAGATGAAAATGCTGTATTATGCATGCCAGCCCAGTAGCTGGTGATGTCACACATGTGCCTCTGTTTACACAATATTACATTTTTTATGTTTACAAAGAGAAAATAAAGTTTTGGTTATTCCTTTAAGATGATATGCACCTAAGAATTGTTCACAATATGAGCACAAACATTTATTATAAAAAAAAAATAGGATCAGTTTTTAATTTCAGAACTTCATGAAAACGGGATTAACAAAAAGCCACATATTTTGAAAGCTAAAGCTCAGTTTTTAACATCCTTGGCTAACCAATAACCACTGAGAAAACTGGAAAGTGTCGAGTTCTGAATCTTAAAGCAATAAAACTGACAAATTAATCTGCTATGGACCAAGAAAAATATTCCTCAGGTGCAGTTCCACTAAGGAAAAAATGAAGAAAAATGTATACACCATTCAATCCAATTCATCAAAACGGTATTTCCTGGCAGAAATGCTCAATAAATAAAGCCTTTACAATAGGATTTCCTGCTGCTAAATGAAAACAATAATTCCTATGGCGATCTCAATCACTTACACAACCTTATGCTCTCACAGAGTTTGCAATTACCCATTTTCTCTATCCTAAAACACTCCCTGAAATGCTTTGGATGTCTGGGTGCACTGGGTTCACTGGAATGTGCTGCTGCCTGCTAGAATCAATTCAAACCAGCTCATCAAATGCCTTTATGGGGGAAAAAAAAAAGCTATGGATGCCATAGACTCAGCAGAGCCAAATCTGAAGAGCAGTAAAGGAAAATCCTCTTGACATTTCTGACACATTCTTTCTGAAGATAAACTGTAAAATTAATTTTAAAATAATCCTTTGGTTTAATTAAGTGTATGCGAAGCGAACGTAAAAACACTTTTGAGTGGTTGATATCCTGAATTTACTACATAAAACTAAACAGCATTGTGTAAAATAGCATTGGTCAGTTATTGTTATATCAGCAAACCTGTGTAATAAAAAAATTAACAGAACAGGTTTATATCAAAGTTATAATATTTGACAAAATCCAATGGACGAGGAAAAGGCATAATAAATAAATTTATTCAATACAATTCATTAATTTTCCTTCGGCTTAGTCTCTGTTTCAGAGGTTGCAACAGCAGAATGAACCGTCATCTATTCCAGCATATGTTTTATGCAGTGGATGCCCTTCCAGCATTATAAATAAATAAATAAATCACATATTACATGGATAATTCACCCAAACGTTCACACTACAGACTGTTACGTACATACATTTGGCTGTAGATTAAAGGTAATGATATTATATTTTAGATTTATTGCTTGCTCTTTACATACACTCTAAAAAAAATGCTAGGTTATTTCAACCCAAATTTGAGTAAAATATGGACAAACCTTTAAACTGCGTTAAACATTAGCATTAATTTAGTTTTTTATTAACCAAGTGTATGTTTTGGCCATATTTTACCCAAATTTGGGTGGTAGTAAAGCAGCATGTTGGAGTGTATATTTTTAATTTTAGCAGCTACTTTTTATGAATCACCAAGGTCCAAAGTCAAAGCCAAAAATCTATTTTAATGGTCTACTGAAGAAAAAAAGCTCACAAATCATGGACGGCCTAAGGGTTAAGTAAATTTACAACAAGATTTGGTTTTGGGTGACTTACAGTAAGTATTATTACTTAATTCATTCATTCGTCTTAGTCCCTTATTTTCACGCTAAACACTATTTTATCAAACATATCTAAGATTTTACGACAAAACGGCATATATAACTTTTAAACATGAAAATAATGTAATGAAATATCAAAGTGTACTTATTTATTAAATGTTCCATATGCATCACAATTCCCATAATCACAATTCCCATCACAATTCCCATAATCAGACATAAAAGTTATATTCAGGTAAAGTTTATATTCACACATTTGGACTTTCTCCTTGATAAATATTTTCAAAGTATTTTTGCAAAAATTCTGAACAGTGAAATCATATTAGCAGCCAATGACTTTTAAAGTTCATCATTGTTAACAGTCAAATAAAAATGCTAATGTTGTTCTTGAGGTCATACTTCCATGTGATTTCAGACTGAATATTCAAAGTACCATGGTAAACAATTTAGAGGACGTCACAAGTTGTCACTGAACGAATGTCTAAATATAAAGCCAACTTTACCTCAATAAAAGTTATGACTCATCTTAAAGCACATACAACATTACTTCCATCACCACATAAACTTGCCAAAGGAGAACTGCAACTATATAACTGATGAAGTCAGTCGAAGGCAGACGGCATGATCGATACACTGTTATATTACAATCTATGACATTTCATTTAGGGAAAATAAAGTTGTAATTTCTCTCGGCTGGCCTCTATCCAGACAAAACTGACCACAATCCAGTCGGGACAACAATTCAGGAGAGTAAGCGACACCGTTCGAGGAGAGGACAATAATTTAAATGACATTTTACCTTGCGCTCCTCGGAGAACTTTTCAGGATGTATTCGAAAGAATGTAAGTTTACATATCCATTGCAGAAGTTGAAATTAAATATTTGATGTTGTAAGAAAAAAAAATCTCAGTATCCAGACTCCCCGACAGCGGAGTGATGCTTGTGTTTCCCAGTCCTCCTTCGGAGCCGAAACCAAACGCGCCGTGTGAAGCCGGAAACAAATTTCGGCCACGCCTTTTTTCAGTAAATTTATATATTTTACAAAATAAAAGTTTTGGACAAGACGCTTTAACTAATTTTAGAAACGGTTATATTTTGTATTTTAATATGGGGAAAATACATATCTGAATAACGTATTTGAAAAATGCAAAAATTGTTATTTGTGTGTATGTGCAGTAGCAGCTAAATAGTTAGAAATCTGGTTCTCTAAAACAAAGGTTGCAGGACATTCTCAAATTTAGATGACCTCCGATATTCAACATGTTCAGCAAGTCTACTCTGTAACTTAACAAAAAGTTTAGTATTACCATTAATTAAAAGACAAATGGTGCATTTGTGTGGTTGTAGTTTAGAAATTTCAATCTAACGTTAGACATTCAAGCATAAATGAAAGTTAAGCAAGTCTGACAATGGCGATCTTGTTAAAATACTCAGCATCATTGTATTTTACTAATAAAATGCTAAATATTTGTATTTACCTTTGATATGTTACATAAAAAAAACACATCTTCCTTATCCTTTATGATTTCTGTCTTCACAAAAGGGCTCGGAGACGCGCACAGCCACGCGCTTTGTATGTAATAATGGTCTTGGAATTAGGCAACATGAGAGCAGGTCAGTTAATAAATTAATTAATTTTGTGACCTTGTTGGAGTCATATCAGGTGAAATTTGTAATATGGTGCTTAATATAATGACGAAGAGGACAGAACATTAAAGTGAATCACACAGGACTGGACTTTATATAAAATATATGTAACAGGCCCGTAAAAGGGGTGGTTCTTTTTTTTCTCAAAAAGTGGACCTTTTTGCAGTTATTTGACTCATTTTCTATTTAATTATAAGGTTTAAATGCTGCATTTTAGTGAGATTATAAGCACTTTTTGCTGAATTAGCTTGTCGGATGGTCACACTTTGAGGAACCAAAAACATTTTCTAAAGATTTAGAATAAAGAAATATGAAGAGGCCACTTATATTTAGGCTATTTTATGATATATCACTAGGGGGGAAAGCAATCTGTTAAAGTTTTAAATTTAAAACTGTGGCCTATTGAGCCGAAAGGCAAAGCTCTCTATCAGTTAATTTACGTTCCTACTGTCACCTATGGTCATGAGCTTTGGGTCATGACCGAAAGGACAAGATATCGGTTACAAGCGGCCGAAATGAGTTTCCTTCGCAGGGTGGCAGGGCGCATAGGATGAGGAGCTCTGTCACCCAGGTGGAGCTCAGAGTAGAGCTGCTGCTCCTCCACATTGAGAGAAGTCAGCTGAGGTGGCTCGGGCATCAGTTTTGGATGCCTCCTAGACGCCAACCTAGGGAGGTGTTCCAGGCATGTCCCACCAGGAGGAAACCTTGGGGAAGACCCAGGACACACTGGACGGACTATGTCTGGCCTGGGAACGACTCGGAATCCCCCCGGAGAAGCTGGAGGAAGTGTCTGGGGAGAGGGAAGTCTGAGTTCTCACCTAAGATTGCCCCTGCGACTCGGCCCTGGATAAGCGGATGAAAATGACATGACATGACTGTGGCCTATTGTGATTTATTAGACAAATAACAAACTGGACAGCGCATTCAACTTTCCTCAGTCTCGGAATTTGGCCATTTGAATAATAAAAATCAATAAATAAACATTTTGGTGCTATACTTTCAGTGCTTCACGACCTTTTATTAGTCATTTTTTTTCTTTCAAAGAATAACGTCCAAGATTTAGAACAAAATTTACTTAATAAAATGTTTTCTCTATAACAACAATGCAGCGAAAGTTGACTTTACTTGCATCAGTTTCCGCTTGGTCTTAAAGCCTTTTTCGATGGGTTATTTTGATAACATGATGGCATAACAGCCAAAATGGGACAAATAAGCTCATAATATGGGACAAATACTGGACCTTTGTGGGGGGAGGGGGAACCTGAACTCCCCCTGGCTGTGTACGGGCCTGTGTAATATATGTGTTCATTCATTAATTTTCCTTCAGGTAATATATGTATAAAACAAAAAAATTAAAGATCACTTAAAAACTGTGCTTTTCTGTTTTTATCATGTATAATTTGAGTAAAACTATTTTAATTGTTTTATTTTTATAAATTATGGATGATAGTTCCTCTGAACTAAAACAGGCCAAAAGAGGTAAAAGGTTTATTAAAAAAGCTTTATGTAATTTTATTCTATGATTATTATTTATTTGAATCATTATTATTTTATGAAAAAGTTAACTAAAATGTGTCAAATTTATATTTGTTTTTAGATAAAACGGAAGAGTTAAGAAATCTGTACTTTCAATCACAACATAAGAAAACATTTTATGTCCAACAAACATATACAGAGCAGTGCTCTAAATAGC
>CAIGQZ010032312.1:15727423-15757979 GCA_903798205.1 Danio tinwini
AGATCCACTTATTTGGTAAACAAAGCTAGTCTATCTTTACACACATTTACACAAGTAAATACAGACTCAATGATGGGCTAAAAATCTGCGCATTTCTGTGTGAGCAGATTCCGTGTGGGCCTAGTGATTAGTAATGATGTGAAATCTATTGGTGTAAGTAAGAAAACACATTGGTAAATAAAACTTTTAAATATAATAAATAAAAATAAAAAAACTTTTTTAAAATTGTAATTTTTTACTTTTTACATTTTAATTAAGGACATACAACCTGGCCATCTTTTTTTTTTGACAGACCGCTGGCAACATTGGCCAAAAAGTTAAAAAGAAAAAAAAGAGTTTTTTTTTTTAAACTAAATTAAAATATATATATTTTTATAACAAAATATATATAGTTTATTTTTTTTATTTAATATATTTAAAAGTTTTATTTACCACTGTGTTTTGTTACTTACATCAATAGATTGCACATCACTGCATATCACTATTATAAATATTAAAAATATTTGCATAGTTTAACTTAAATCACAGGACAAAAATATAATAATGGCCAAATTAGTATTTTTATGTAAAATTTTCTTCTGTAAAATATTTCAGATTTGCTTTTTCCCCTTTTTTTTTGGTGTGATATATATATAAAATAATAAATGATTTATGATTAACCATTTTTAAAAGCAAATGTGAAGTCATACAAAAACTGATGTACAGTTTAAGACAGAATTATTAGCCCTTTTTTATTTATTATAATTTTTTTTTAATATTTCCCAAATGATGTTTAACAGAGCAAGGAAATTTTCAGTGTCTGATAATATATTTTTTTCTTCTGGGGAAACTCTTTATTTGTTTTATTTTAGAATAAAAAAATATTCTAGAATAAAAGGGGGACTAATTATTAGCCCTTTTAAGCTATTTATGTTTTAAATAGTCTACAGAACAAACCATCATTATACAATAACTTGCCTAATTATTCTAACCTGCCTAGTTAACCTAATTAACCTAGTTAAGCCTTTAAATGTCACTTTAAGCTGTATAGAAGTATCTTGAAAAATATCTGGTAAAATATTAATTACTGTCATCATGACAAAGATAAAATAAATTGGTTATTAGAAATGAGTTATTAAAACTATTATGCTTAGAAATGTGTTAAAAAAATCTACTCTCCGTTGAACAGAAATTAGAAAAAAAACAAAACGGGGCTAATAATTCAGGGGGGCAAATAATTCTGATTTAACTATATATTTAAGCTTGCTTATGCAGAATAAAACCCAAGAAAAGCAGTGTATTTTTTTAAACTTGCAGTAGCCCCCTTCCATATTATTATTTGTTAAAATGAGCCACTCCCTTAGTTATCAGGCACAAATAAGTATTGTTTTCTAATTTAACTAAGATAAATCCCATCCCTTTCTCTTTACTGTGGTATTAGGGGGTCTGTACAGTGGTGAAGTGGTGGTTTGGGACACAAGCCGCTCACAGGACCTCATTTTGGCTCAGACTGGCATGTCTGCCGATACCCACCGTGAACCAGTATATCAGGTACTCAACCTGTAAAATAAACGTCTATGACAGAGGCATGATGATTATGTAGATGTGATCAATATGTGATGAGTATGCCTTTATGTACAGATAAACTGGGTCCCAGGATCTCGCAGAGGAGAGTTTTCTGTACTCAGTGCCGGTTCAGGTGGAAGAGTTCTGTTGTGGACGATTGATGGAGCTGAAGCCAAACTCATCTTGAGCTCTGGATATGCTCTTGTCAGACAGCAGATGCCTCAGAGTGGAGCAGCAAGCAAGGTGGGTGTCATTAAAATAGTCGTGGAATAACATTTTGTAGTTGTTAAAAACTGTTAGGGGTGTAACAATACACGTCAAGATCTGGTTAGATACTAGTCTCCAAATATGCACAATATTAGGTTAAAATGTTAAATTGGTACTTAAAAAAAAATATTTATGCCTTTATTATGGTAGGACAGTGTATATTGATAGGAAGTTACGTTGGAGAAGAGTGGGGTGATATGATTGGGCAAATCTAAGAATCTGAAGTTGAACTCAGGGTGCCCACAGCGCAGTTGCACTATATGTCAGCCACTGATTACTAGACTATCAGCAACAATAAATGGTACTTTTAAAAAATTATATATTTTATATATTATATATATATATTTTTAAGACTCTAAATTTGTTAAGGGCGTTTATGCTATGCTATCCGAACTGTGCCCAGGCCCGTTTCCCAGATAGTTTGAGTAGTGTAAGTGCTCTGAATCGGACTCAGGCACGGTTCACTTGGGCGGCCATGGCCTGGTTGGAAGGGGTGGACCTGAGCGCGGTTCACTTGGGCTCAGGCGCAGTACGCTTGCAATGCGGGGACAAGCATGCTTTGGCCCGGTTCAAGGCAACTGTACATAGTGTGAGTACGGCCTAAGTCAAGGTGGAGTTTTATAAATAGATTTCTAATAGATATCAAAACATGAAAGCATAAATCCTTAGCTAATTTTTATTTTCAACTGTACACAATACCTAATTTGTATTGTATTACAATATATTGTGATGTAGGTCAATTTAAAAAGAAAAAAATGCTTTTGAGTAACTTTCATTGATCAGTCTGTGGAAATAAAATGTATACAATCTAGTTCCAAATGAACAATAATATTAATTTGGTAATAATATTCCAAAAATAATCAAATAATATAAAAAAACTGAAAAGTTATATTCTTTGGGTTTTTAAAAATATAATTTAATTAAACTCTAGCAGCCATTGAGACATTAAACCTTTTGCCTTAAGCATTGGCAGATCCCAAAATAATGCAAATGCTAAGGGCAGGGTCCCAACGACTATGCCTTTGTCTCCATAAATGGCTGGGTGATACTTTCAGGTCATTCAGGGCAGGTGAAACATCAAGATCAATATAAGACCTTGTCGTGCCAGTTCTTTGTATAAACTCTGCTCAAATTAGCCTAATGACTCTTTCTTCACTTCTTTGAAGATGCCTGTTTACTGCAGAACAACCAACACGTTCTAAATAAAGAATTTACTTTAAACGAGTCTCCTGGTTTAGGTTCAGACATTTCCCTCCAAAAAATGGTGCTGTGACCCGGATATAGGCCGTACGAATGATTAATTAATCCATATGAAACAGTCCCTTAAAAGTCACGTCTCGCTTTCAGTTTCGGGCTTAGGCACGCTTGCACTCACACTGCAAGTGTACTGCGCCTGAGCCCAAGTAAACCGTGCTCTGGCCCACCTCTTCCAACCGGGCCAGGGCCGCCCAAGTGAAGTGTGCCTGAGCCCGATTCAGAGGGCTTACACTTCTCAAACGATCCGGGAAAGGAGCCTGGGCATGGTTCGGATAGCATAGTGTGAGTAAGCCCATAGACTGCATCTCACAATGCATTCTTTTGGTTATTAAAGGCCACCTATGTTAAATTTGGATCCAAATCCCTCCCATTTTGAGGCCCACCACAACGTGACATACGAGTGCGGTTTCCCTGCCCACCAAATTGATTGACATGCGCGTATTAACGTCTCCATAGTAATGCGTATAATCATAACAAAACAAGACATGTGCACAAAGCAACTTGGATTAAAAGATCTGTTCAGCTCTCGGTGATCATCAATCATCATCAAATGTGATCAAGAATGAGTTTTACAAGTTTAAAACGTTTTTAAAACCGTGCATGTTTGTAATGAATTACAATGATTTTACCGTCTTTGTTTTATCACAGCCGTGTGTCAGTACAATTATAAAAGATGACACTTTAATCCCAGTTTGTGGACGTTAAGTCAGGTTTATTTTGTACATTAACATAAGATATCCATACAGTGTATATTAACATGTATCCTGTCACGTTTGTCGCGCAAAAACAGTGCAAAGTAAAACACGCGAGCTTGTGTGTTTGTGCATGAACTTTGTAATGACATTGTGTGTGACTCATCGAAAGGCTTACTGTAGTATTTCTCACAAATGTTACATAAGATCTGCATCCTTCATGTCTGTCACTGTGCTGTTTATCTGAAGCAGCCGGAGATTAAGGCCGTATTCACACTATGTACAGCATGCTTGTCCCCCCTCCTGTCTCCCCCGACGACCCGCACTCACATTACATTCGGGTCTGGGCGCGCTTACGTCATCGATGATGCGCTACTCAGTAAGCGCTCTCACTCAGCACAGTGGAGATTTCTTTAGTTATATCGTTTAAGTCGTTTGATATGCGGTGACACACAGTCTAATATTTCAGCGAACAGATCAGCCACTTTTGACGGTCATAAACAATCATAAAGTCCTCGTGCTGCAGGAATTAGGAAGTTTGCTGAAGGCACAGCTGACGTTCAGTGAGGGATTTGCGTCTTTAATAATCTACGACAGTTTGCCTTCATTGAACAGTACGAATGATTAATTAATCCATATGAAACAGTCCCTTAAAAGTCACGTCTCTCTTACAGTTTCGGGCTTAGGCATGCTTGCACTCACACTGTAAGCGTACCGCGCCTGAGCCCAAGTGAACCGTGCTCTGGCCCACTTATTCCAACCGGGGAAGGGCCGCCCATGTGTACTGTGCCTGAGCCCGATTCGGAGCACTCACACTTCTCAAACGATCCGGGAAAGGGGCCTGGGCACGGTTCGGATAGCATAGTGTGAGTAAGCCCTGAGGCACACTCTGACTGGCACGTGGGAACCGTGGGCGGGGAGAACTAGCATTAAAGGCACAGGCAACAGAAACAGCTACAAGATGCTCAGAGCTGAAATTTACAAACTTCTGAAAGGTATAATAAATAATCTGATGGGTGTTTTGAGCTGAAACTTTACGGACACATTTTGGATACACAAAAGACTTCTCTTAAATCTTGAAACTGGTAAAATTGGTGCCCTTTAAAACTAATTAGCTGCAGATAGTCAGATTTGTGTGCTAATAATACAACTGTGATGCACTTCTTATCCGAAGACCAGAGGAAGCATGACAATTGGAGTGACGTCTGTTGCACTTTCCCCTTGGGATTTGGACACATTTTTGGTGGGCTCAGAAGGAGGTCTCGTGCTCAAATGCTCCTTCAGCAGCGAGACAGCGGCTGCAGTGCCCTCTGATGGTGAAAGTGTTATACTGCGGGCCCCAATGCAGTTCTCTTTCTCACCACGAGGGGGTCCTATACACTCAGTCCACTTTTCACCATTCCATAGGTGAGCTCTGGGTTATTTAGAAAATATATTCTGTATAACGCTTTGACAATCATTTGAACATCCAGTGTTTCTGTCTTTAGGAATCTGTTTGTAAGTGTCGGGACAGATGGTTTGGCTCACCTGCACAGTGTTCTCCAGCCACGCCCCCTGCTGTCTCTACGGGTGTCTGATTCGTATGTGTTTGGGGTGAGATGGTCACCTACGCGCCCTCTAGTCTTTGCTGCAGTCACAGGACAAGGTGAGATGTTGCCATTTTAATATGTTTTTTTTGGAAAACTTGTTAGTAATACTAGTTTGTACTGCTGAAATACACAGAAGAGCCAAAACATTATAACCACCCACCTTATATGCTGTTGGTCACTTGTGCTGGCAAAATAGAGTCAACATGCAATCTCTTAAAGGTATCCTGTGGCTCCAAAATATTAAAACAACAGATCTTTCAAGTCTTGTAGTTTGCTGGAGCTGCTGTGGATTGAAATTGATGGTCTAGCATAGCCCACAGATGCTCAGTTGGATCAAGACCTAGAAAATCTGGAGACCAGGCCCACACTTTGAACTCTTCATAATGTTCTCAGCAAGGTTCCTGAACAATGTTTGCAGTGTGGCAACGTGTAATCATTCATTCATTTTCTTTTCGACTTAGTCCCTTTATTAATCTGGGGTCGCCACAGCGGAATGAACCGCCAACTTATCCAGCATATGTTTTACGCAGCGGATGCCCTTACAGCTGCATCCCATCACTGGGAAACATCCACACACACTCATTCACACACATACACTACAGACAATTTAGCTTACCCAATTCACCTACAGTATAGCGCATGTCTTTGGACTGTGCAGGAAACTGGAGCACCCATGCAAACACAGGGAGAACATGCAAACTCCACACAGAAATGCCAACTGACCCAGCCAAGGGTCAAACCAGCAACCTTCTTGCTGTGAGGCAATCGAGCTACCCACTGCGCCACATTGATGCCCTGCAATGTGTATTCCTGCTAAAAAATTACACTTCTATAAGGAAACACCATTGTCTTGAAGGCCTGTAGCTGTTTTGCAACAAACGTTTAAGTGGGTATCTTAAGTCAATTTACATCCTTGCGATTGACTGGACCCAGGGTCTCCCAGCAATACATTGCCCTGAGCATTACTCTCCTATTGCCATATAGTTATTCCATTGTACATCCTGCTACTGCTATCACTTCTCCAAGTAAAAGCCATACATGTACACGGATATCCTTGTAGTGTGAAAAACAACGAGATGCATCAAACTAGGAGAGTCATAATTGCCAGTTTGATTAGTCTGATGGTACAATCCTCAAACACAGTAGAGTGTAAAGCACTGTGTATTGAAACACACTCCCATAGCCATCAATAGAACATTTTGTGCCACAATAGATCTTGGCTTCGTCCGTAATTTGCCTATAGGAGTAATGACTAGGAATAATGAACAGCAAAAGATGGTCAAACTGCTCTACAAACAAGTGTTCATGAATATACATAAAATATTATAATCAGAAAATATCATGTAACATAACGAGCAGTTTTTAACGTTTAAATATCAATGGAAGTGAATGAGAGCAGAAGTCTCGAGCAAAAAAGATTCCAATGGCTGCTCCCGCTCGTATGTGAGGAATAAGGTCAGTAATATGTAAATAACAGTATGTGAGTTGAAGACTATGTCCAAATTTTTAGTATTCAAAAAACAGTAGACAAGATGATCCAGTAGGTAACCTATTTTTCGCGGTGAGATTCTGTAGTGCACATCCAATGGGACACACTATCCCATAATGCCACATGAGAGATTTCATGAATGGGAGTGAAGCGTTGTACGTCCCAATTCCATTCATACTATACAGAACACTTTTCTAATAATCATGCAGTAAATTAAAATTCAGTACCTACTTAAGTAGTAGGTAGATAGGATTACAGATGGAATTACCTTATTGACTTCATGCACCAATGAGCCTTGGGTGACCAATGCCCTCTAGCCTGTTTGTGGTTTGACCTTCCTTGCTGGTAAATTCTTGCCACCGATGACTGCAAACAATCCAAAAACCTGGCTGTGTTTTGAAATGCACTAGCTGTTTCCATCCACCTATTTTTATGCACACTCTGTAATATTCCAAATAAAAAATGCTTAATGGGAATGACAAGATGCGCATGAAAAAACATATACACACACAACAGAGTAGGATAAACTTGTTCTCTAGGAATAAAAATTGTGCATAAACTACAAAGGAAACAGATTTACTGAATAAATGAATACAATCATATCAAAAAAAGTTGTGATTTTTGTTTTAACAGATCATGTGATAACAAAATTGGCCATGATTGGACAGCATTAATGGACCAACCACATCATTTAAACATCTGAAATGTTGTGTCGGTCATTCTAAAATACCTTAGCCAAAGTCTCTCAACAAACTGGTTGGGTATTTTTATCCATGTTTTGTTTAGTCATTTTGTGCCAGTTTGTTTTCTTTAACTTAGGGGTGCCCAAACTCAGTCCTGAAGGTCCGGTGTCCTGCATATTTTAGCTCCAACCCCAATTAAACACACCTGAACCAGCTAATCAAACTCTTCCTAGGTATACTTGAAACTTCCAGGCAGGTGTGTTGAAGGAAGTTGGAGCTAAACTATGCAGGACACCGGCCCTCCAGGACCGAGTTTGGATGCCCCTGCTTTAACTCATTGGATGGAAACTGAGCTTTATTCGCAAATGTTTTAAGTTATATGGCTCATACCTTTAATTTGTATGGTAATAAAACTATTGATCTGTTTTCTGTCCAACAAAATGATCACAGGAAATGATTGACTGCGCACCATCTAATCTACCCAGAGATTAATTTGTATGAAGATTAATAACAATAACTTCATCTGTGACTAGTCATAATACTTAGGCTCTTTGTAATATAATGTAATATTACCTCTTCTCCGGTAGGATTGGTCCAAATGTTTGATTTGGGTCGAAGGTCTTTAAGGCCAGTGGCCACGATTGACCAGAACGCAGGAGGTCAACCAGCGTATTGCCTGGAATTCAACCCCAAACACACAAATCTGCTGGCAGTAGGCAATGCAGATGGCAGCGTCAACGTCTGGCAGCTCAGTGCGGAGTTAACCGAGCAAGGTGCCAAGGAGACTGCTATGCTGGAGCAACTGGCCACCGAGGTGGCAGACTGAGTCATTACAGAACTGAAAAGATCAGGTTTGAGAGTTCAACTGTCCATCTACACTTAAATAAAAACTCTGACAACTCTTTCCAGTTATAACCAGTAGCGTTTATTGAAGCACACTGCAGTCTCGTGGGTGATGTTACAGCATATCCTCTCTATAGGTTTGTTAAACAAAGCAAAGCACTTAACAGCTAAAACAACCACAATAAAATGCAGACAGATCCACTACACTATTGTCAGTGAAGCATGAGGAAGTGTCAAGATAAATACGCAGGGGTTAAGAGTGATAGCAAGATACAGATATTGCTATACTGGTTGCTATAGAGAATTCTCAATTCAGATCCATGCAGTTTGGCTGTGTGTTCTTGTGAGGGGGGGAGGGAAACGCGTCCCGATTGGTCACTGGCAGGCGGGGGCGGGAAATCAGTTGACGAAGAGCGAGCGAGTGAATTCCACAAAGTCGAAAGCTGACGGGATTTCGCGGCCCTTGCTGTCTAGGTAGGGCTTCATATGGGAAATGCAGTAGTCGGCTTGTTCCTTTGTCAGGTTCTGTAAACACAATGAACAGTCAAAGATCAACATCATACACGAAACAAAGATCAAGCTATTAATGGGTTTGATGTTTTGTACCTGGTAGAGTTCTTCCTTGGTGACGTAAGGTTTGTTTTCTGCGCTCAGAGCACGGAAAGCGCTCTCGATCTCCTCGCTTGACTTCACATTCTCTGTTTCTCGGCTGATCATGAAGGCCATGTACTCCTGCAAGGACACGTTTCCATCCCTGCGTCCAACAAAAGTGATGTTAGCTTATCAACAGAAAAACTGAATATTTAGCACATCCTTAGATGATGTTTGTCTCACCTGTTTGGATCCACTATATCCAGGATGGACTCAAACTCTGGGTCTGGTTCTCCTTCTTCCACCATGGGCAGGTCGTAGCCCAGAGACCGCAGGCAGGACTTGAACTCCTGGTGATTCAGACGGCCAGATTTTTCTTTGTCGAAGTGCCTGGGAAGCAAACATTCACGTTGTGTTTTTAGTCAGCACTTTCAGTTGAGCATTGTAACGTTTGTTTTTTTCACTAAGTGGACTGCTTACTTGAACATCATGCTGAACTCCTTCAGAGCCTCTTCTGTTACACCTGTAGTGTTTCTAGAAGAGAGTTACAAGAACTAGTCAGTCAACGTGAATTAATCCAGTTGAATATGTTATGAAATCAGGGCAAGGGTTAATATAGTTAACTGAAACAAAAATGTGAATGATATTTTTCCATTACTTGGAATTAGCGGTGTGTATATGGATGAAAACAGCAGACCATTTGTGTATCTCAGAGCAACATTACATTACTTTATTACTGAATAAACCTGTTTAATTAATTGAGTGTCAATTCATTCTTAATGACAGTGCTGCCACCTACTGGCAGTTATCAAAAAAAAGAAATATTGTTTACACCTTGTACTGGCAACTTGTAACATTTGTCAATTGTTAGAAAGTTTTTTTATTATTATTAATTTGTTTATGCTGTTATTCTCTTATATTATGGTTAAGTACATCTAATGTACTTCATTTGGTATTTATTTTTTGTGTTTTGTTAACAAAAGTTAATGAATGATAGGTTTGGGCAGGGGTGCTCAACCCTGTTTCTGAAAATCTACCTTCCTGTAGATTTCAGTTGCAACCCATATCAAACATACCTGCCTGTAATTATCAAGCGCTGTTCAGGTCCTATGTAATTGGTTTAGGTGTGTGTTTAATCAGGGTTGGAGCTGAACTTTGCAGGAAGGTAGATCTCCAGGAACAGGGTTGGTCAGCCCTGGGTTAGGAGATGGGATTAACAATGGATGATATATTACTGTTTACTTCTCTCAATAACTAACTTATTTTGTCATTCAAAAGACCGATAAAAAGATTGAAAACAAATATAATATTCAAAATTTTGAGATGCATAAAATTTAAAATATAAAAAATAAAAATAAATGTAATATTATTATTATTATTAGAGATGCTCCGATCAATCGGCCGGAGATCGGTCAATAATCACATTTAATGACTCTGAGTACTCTCCAGTCTTCAAACTGACCGATCTCATTTTAATAGAATAAAAAAAAACGTTAAAATAATTTTTTTTTTACTTGAATTTTTAACAATATACCTTTTTGTAATATACTTGTTGCAATAAATATGTATATAGGTGTGCATTTTAACTTCTTATGCATCAGATATGCTCTCCAACTTTTTCTTGATAGAGACGTTGACTTCTTCCATCATTTGCAATGTTTTTAAATTGCATTGTTAGTTATTTTCTTACCATTTTTAAAATCAGTTTTAACTATTATTATCTGTAAATCTGCTTCTGGCCATGACATGTCCACACTAAATGATTACAAGTAACATTTAAAGGATTATATGCAAGATCCTTCTTTTATTCTCTTGGGTAAGGAGAGATCTCCACTTAATTATCATACTTAGAAGGAAAATAAAAAAACAAAACAAATGACTATTCCATGAAAAGTACAAATAAAATAGTATTTTACTACTATACTATACTGCTCAATGTATCAAGATCTGTTTTTACATCTATCTAAAAATAAACGATAAGACAAAAGAATAACAATTATCATCATCATTAAAACATAGAATCTCAATATCTCATAATAGGGTTTTATCTGAGGTGTCACCTGGCTTGGATCTGTTGTTCCAGGTTATGTTGCATTCTCATGCCCAGCTGGTCGAGTTGGTCCCACTGTTGTGCCAGACCCACAGTGCTGTGCTCTGTGTATTTGTTGTCCAGGATCAGCGCCTCCTCCATGGCAGCTCCCAGATCCTCAATTTTTTTCAGCTGACTGCGCATGGCACGAATCTCCTGGTGCTTACGCTGCAGAAAAACACAGAAAAAAAAAGACATTAGCACACCATCTTATAGTCCAGAGTGCCAATTAATCCATTTCTTTCTCAAATTTGAGTTTTACATTCTCTCCTGCAGGCATAAAAAAAATGATTCTCTCAAACAAATGCATATTTTGTAATTTTATTTGTTAAAGAAAATATATTAAGTGGGCAAAGACTAATAATAAGAATTCTTTTTAAGCACCAGATGTTAATTTCTAGGATTATTTCCCCCTAAAAATGAAAAATTTGTTTTATTACTTACTCAAATGTCACTCTAATGAGACCTTTGTTCATCTTTATAGCACAAATTAAGATATTTAATGATGAAATCCGAGAGCTCTCTCCACCTCCATAGACAGCAATAGTCACAAGACGTTTAAAGTCCAGAAAATGAGCTAAAAACATTCAATGTGACTTTAGTGGCTCAGCTGGATTCATGCAAAGATTCCAACACACTTTTGTGTGCCTGTAAAACTATAAATATACTGTAAGTCTGTTCTCCTATATCTTCTCTCCTGCCCAGATTGTCTGGGTGTGTGTTTAATTCAGGCAGTACAACATATTGTATTGGCCATAGTAAACGCACACCCTGATCTAATACATAAGACATTGGCGAATATAATCATTTTTTACAGTTTTTTTTGGTGCACAAAAGTTTTCTTGGATCATCAAATGATTACAGTTGAGCCACTGAAGTCCCCATTTTGACAATGACTATGTTTACATGGACATCAATAATTAGATTTTAATATGATTAAGAGTCTACCATGTAAACAGCTATTTTTGATTGATTCGATTAAGGTCTTAATCGAAGTAAACAGAAATCGGATTAAGACATTTGGAGTATGCCGATTTTAGTCACATTATTGAAGTGCATCCAATATCTCATGTGTCACAGGGGGCATACATGAAATGTTCCTGAATGAAAGTGAAAGTGCCAAACTGCAGTTAAAGTTGACAGATTAACAACGAAACACCCGGAATTACATGAAACTTCAGAGGAAATGTGGAGAGCGTGATGACGCAATGAGGTTATTGGAATTATGTGCTATAACATGTAAAATGGATCATGAAAGGAACATTCAAAAATCAACTCATGTAAAAACCTTTATCATATTATTGTCTTATTCAGATAAAGGCAAATAATTTGATAACTCATGTCCTTGTAAACGTGGTCAATTTTTTGTTCCTTTTTTGAACCCCTCTGGACCACTGCTGTTTATGGAGGATGAGAGAGCTCTCAGATTTCATCTAAAAAGTCTTCATTTATGTTCCTAAGATAAAGAAATGTCTCAGGTGAGTAATTACACACAGATTTTTCATTTTAGGGTGAACTAATCATTTAAAATTCTACTCAAAACTGATCCACTTCATCAAACTTAATCTTTCCTTGATGTCAAACTCACCTTAGTGGCTTCTAGCTGTGACTCTAGAGTTCCAGATTCTTCCACCATGCAGGACCTGTCCAACAGATAGCGATGAAACCAGCAGCAGGAGCCTCACGAACACATGGCACATCCACCCAAAAACATCTCACTCACTCCACATGCCAAACTACACCTTACAAGAGTGGCTCCAACCACACTAGAACATCTCAATTATCAGGTCAACTATCAATAACATTTATTGAGTTAATTTTTAGATTTATATCTATATTATTTGTACAACTGCTATTATTAGTTATTGTGCTATAGCCTACATCTTCCTGAATTTCTTGTAGAGGATATTAGGACTTACCAATTCTTTTGTGGTAGATATGGAGTATAAACTATAAGCCACCCCAGAATGCAACTACAATAACCAAAGTCATGCTAATGAAGCCAACTTATATCCATGGTAATCAAGACCATGCTTGATTAGGGCTGCTGTCAACAGGGTTAGAAACTGCTAGACTTTGACCACTGCTAAGCTTTAGTTCATAGTGCAGATTTGCATTGATTTAAAAGCAAAATGTGCAAAGATTAAGAGTTAAGGCCCCAGTATACTACTAGCACATGACAAATTCAAGCAAAATTTTGTTTTTTAGGTGTTCAGCTTGCTTAAGTGAACTTTTAGAGAAGATAAATTTAGTTGAAAACACATTTAATTTATGTGAGCCATTATGGCTTTCTCATCGATTAGTTACAGGAACTAAAACTATATGAAGGGTCAGTTCCCAGACAAATTCAAGCTAAATCAAAAATTAAACTTTAGTGTTTTTAGGTGTTCAGCTTGCTTAAGTGATCTTTTTAGAGAAGATAAATTTAGTTGGTGACACATTTAAATTATGTGAGCCATTATGACTTGCTCACAGGGTAGTTACAGGAACTAAAGCTATACGAAGGCTCAGTTCCCAGCTTGATTTTTTTTTTGTTGCATTTACACCATCAGCAGGAATTCAGAAAAATCAACTCCACAGGCAAAAACACATTGGGTAAATGTGCTACCATTAGCTTTATGAATGTGTGTGACTTGACACACTTTCAAATATGGCTCCTGTTAATATAGTTCCTATTGTGCTGGAGGAGCCGCTACTTAAACATGAGCTACATAAGTTCTAAATGGTGTTCTTAGAAAAACTAATATCATTTCCAATTCCTGCAGGTATGAACACGGAAAAAGTGGGTACTTCCACCAATAGTTCTAAAAACTATTGAATTAGTAATGTTTGTAGTATTCTAATATAAAAAGTCTAGTATTCTTAAATATAGTAAGTATTCTTTAATACACTTCTCTTAGCAGTGTGGACCATGTTGGGATATTCGCTAACAGTATTTTGTTTTACTTTTTACTTCCAAGCACCTTCACCATGAGTATATCAGGGCCTTTACTCGACTATAGCCATAAGAGTCCCCAAAAAATGTCAATGCACAGCTTTTCAAATTCAGATCAGGATACTGAAAAAATGTCTGAAAATGAGAACTTTTCCAATCATGGAAATACAGATTGCAGTTTCCACCCTGAATCTGGTGCATGAACATTTACCTCAAGATGAATGGGGGAAAAAAAGAAAAGAAAAATAACTGAAACATGGAACCAACAGAACGGTTAAAGAATGAGATGAAGTGTTCACACTCCTCAACACTGGTGCCAAAATGTAGCCAGGCGTTTTGGATTAAGAAGCTGGAAGGGTTCATCTCAACAAAACAAAAAAAAAAAGGATCCTCATTGCAGTGAATGTTAGTAAAAAGGATTGAACACACACACACAGAGCCTTTACAGTGGGGGATCAGACTCGAGTGCATGAGAAGAAAACCCAAAAAGGTGTGGGGTGAGGAGGCCAATCAGAGGAAGGAAAAAAAGGGAGAAGACCTTCCAGAAAGATCATCATCGACTTCATACTGATAGACACGGATTACCCTCCGATAGGCTATGCTATTCAGAGACGAAGGAGGTGGGAGATGAAGAGGGAATGGAAAAAGAGTGTGAAAAACAAAGGAACACATCTGGAAACAGTCAAAACATTGGATAAATATGCAAAATATATGTAAAGTGAGTCTTTTTCCTTAGTTCGGACCAATTTATGCATCTATTCTGATCTGAAACTCCCAAAATGGCCTGCTGTGTTTTAAGGAAAATCTCATTACTATCATGTACATTTAAAATGATCGCCTTCTTATCCAATTTAATAGCCTATTCTAAAGCCTATCATTTGCTGACAAGATCGAAATAGCATTAAACAAATCATACACACTCATACACACACATACTACAGTAAAAATAGGGAAAAAATGGTGATATTAACCCATCCAGAAGGTATGTCCTGATTAGACAAATGATCCCAAGCATCAGGGTAGCAGCGTGAAGGAACGGGGAAAGAGAGACAAATAAAGAGAAAGAAACAGTTAAAAACATTGAGCGGTGACATTAACGCCACTACTCAACAATCACATGACGAAGCACATCATGTGACCAGCGCAAAGCATATCTGCTGCATATCAAGGCCAGACGAGTTTCAATTGTGTGATCGCTGTGAAAAGAGTCACACAACACAGACAACATGGCAAAGCAGGCGTAGACTACAATCACAAAAACAGTGATTGACACATGAATGAAAAATGGCAATCTAAGAAAGTTACATGGAGATCAGAAGAGATCGATCAAATCCAATCAGATGTGTGTGTGTGATGTCATGCTGTGCGACCAAATGTGTTGCATGCGGTGTGTAACCCTCTGTAATGAAGCTAAGAGATACGGCGCACGAAGCAGTGCATGCTGGTCCTCTGTACCTGGTCTCCTGCAGCCATTGGTGGAAAGCATTAGCATGCTGAGCAAACTCCTGTCTGAGTTTATCATTCTCTTCCTGTCGCCGCTGCTCCTTCTGCAGCTCCAGTTCTCGCTCCTAAAAGCAAATATACAAAAGATTCATGAAATATTTCATTAAATATGAATTCAAAAACCTACATTTAAAAAAATAAACACAATTTTACATTTGATATATACATATATATATATATATATACACACACACATGCATAGGTCAAAAGTTTGGGGTCAGTAGGATTTTTAAATGTTTTAAAATAAGCTTCTCCTGCTCACCAATGCTGCATTTATAACATCAAAATACAGTAAAAATTGTAAAACTATGAAATGTTGTGCATTATAAAATAAAATAGTTTATCATTTAATTTATTCATTTTTTCCAGTGATTTTAAAGATGAATTTTCAGCTTCATTACTTCAGTCTTTAGTCACATGATCTTTTGGAAATCACTCTACTACTACTACTACTAATAATAATAATAATAATTATTATTATTATTATTATTATTAATGGTAATAGTAATAAAAGCAATAATGACTAGAGTAATCATTTAAACTACAAACAATAAAGGCCCGTGCACACCGGGATGGTTTTTGCTCGTGTTTTCCGTCAATATTTAACGCCTCCTGACTAAATAAAGGGCGCCAATGTGATCGTGCACACCAACGCACAAAATGGCAGGCGTAAAATCGGCAATTTAAGAAAACAAAATTGCCTCATGCTCGATTTTTTGTTTCGCCGTGTCAAAACCTTCTCCACCAATCAGATTAGCACTTTTGATCACATGCACGGAGCTGCTGAAGTTACAGCAAACAGCACTTAGAGGCGCTCAAGCGCAAAACTGTCAATGCGAGCGCACATGAAGATGATGCCCAGAGGCGATATGAATGTGGAGCTGCTTATTGCACTGGTGAACAATAATCATTTCTTCATCGCTAGAGCTGGAGCTGCCACTTGAACCATCCATGCTAGTTTAAACCGCTAATAACTTTAACAACAAGCGTGTCAATTTTCTTCTTCTCTGTTATAAGCTAGTGTATGAAAGTTGTGTAGCGCCATCTAACGTCAAGGTGTGATTTTGCATACTCTTCTGAGTGAAAAATCGCTTGGGTTTGAATCCGGAAAAAACGAATAGCGCCCCGGTGTGTACGAGCCTTAAGTAATAAATAAATATTTGATAAATAAGTATTTAACTATTTTACTTTTTTTTTTTTTTACATTTAATAAATGCCGTCTTGATGAACAGTATAATTTTATTTAAATTATATATAAAAAACTGAACCCAAACTTTTGACCGGTAGTGTGTGTATATATTTTTTTACTTATGAATGTAAATACACATTCTCTTTACATGTATACATGGATGTGTGTGTGTCTGTGTACACACAATAAATATACACAGTACACACAAAATTATAATGTAAACACAAAATTTTGTTTTGTATGGGATTAGACGTGATTAATTGTTAAACAGCACTAATTATAATACCAGCAGAGTTATATATAATTAATACATATATTAACAATATCTTGATCATTTGTTGCCATTTTATATACATTATATTAACACAAATAATTATTACCTGGGATATATGTATTGTGTGTGTTTGTAATTTTATTAAGGTACATAAAAATATTACATACTTGTATGGTAATATTCATATTTTTGTATTCATTTTGTGTTAATCAAATCACTGATTCATTTGTAATCATTCATATACACACACATAAACACACATATACACATACATACATACATATACATACATATATACAACAGAAAATGTACTTCAGTCATCTCTAAAAGGCCAATATAACACAATATATTAGCAAACACATATCGTTCTACTTCATACACACAAAGAAACTCTGCCTCACCTTGATAATCTTCTGAAGGTTACTCCAGGTCTCCTCTAGAGCCTCCATGGTGAACCAGGTGTACGGGTTGGACACCACATTGTAGCTCTTAATCTGCCGATCGAGTTCTGCCAGCTGGCTGAAGTCGGCCTCTGCGGAGCTCAGAGACGAGCGGAAGGCATCATGGGCGTCCCGCAGTGCCCTGATCTCCTCCAAAGAGTTGCACCTCACAGGATCGGTCAGATCTTCCTCTGCGTTCTCAAACCAGCTATTGAAGGCGGAGGCTTTCTTGGCAAACGTGAGGAAAAGATCCTCCACCTGAATGGAGAACAAGAGTTGAAGACAAACTAAATAAATGGTTTTCTTTCAGGCGTACAGTATTTGCCTTCTTCGTACCTTTCTGAAGTGCTCCTGTGCTTCCAGAAGCTTCTTCTTACGGGCCGCTGAGTTGGACAGTAGTTGGTTCCAGCGCTTCATCAGGGTGGCGTGACGAGCCTCGATGGCCTTGGACTGTACGTGTTTGGCTGCCAGCAGCTGGTCTTTCAGAGCTGTGATGTTGGTGATGCCCTCCTGCTGGAAGGCCTGAAGTCCTGCATCAAAGGTTTCCTGTGGGCAGAAAAAAAGACAGTCAGGTGAAGCATTTGCTACGTTTTAAGTGTCATTTTTAACCCTCATAATGTATTTAAAATCCGTATACTCAATTCACAATATCAGGTCAGACTTGATCCAAAGAATCATTATTTTATATAGCAGCTGTAACACACACATTTTTAAACTTATATTCAATTATCAAGAACGTTACCAAGTTCATACCTTAATACTTATTTTAGCTTTTTTTTTCCTTCAAAAAACAAACAAACACAAAAAAATAAACAAATAAAATCAAACAATGATTTTTTTTATTTGTTGTGATTGACATTCAGGGTCATTCCAGCAAATATTGATGTCTTAGGCTCTGTTTTTCAGCCAAAAACTGGAAACATTTTATATTTTGCCTGTTTGTTTATACAACAGCATCGTTTTGGGACGTTACATTTGAAATGGTGTTTGATGATGTGAAAGTTTTTGAACACACAGCCGTTGTATTGTCTGTATAAACACCCGAAAACTACAGTTTTTGAAAACAATCATGGTGCACAGTACATGTTTATGGAAGTGCAGATTAAAGGCAAGCACAAACAAACATACACAACAATGGTGGAGTACATTGTAGTGTTATTAATAATGATGTAATACAGCATTTTCACGAATGCAAAAGACCAGCTTCTGCTTTTAACAGGACTGACTGAATATCTACTAATAAATATCTACTATTCAATAATATACAGACAAATGTAAATGACAGTAAAACACCCTAAATCTGTTAAAACGCGTCGATCTGATGGTGGTTGAGTTTGCAGCTGAATATTACTGGGAGACCGCTGACAGGAACAGTGAACAGCTCCGCCAGAGCGCGTCTGAAGCTCATATGCAAAGTCTATTTTACAGTCTATGGCAGAAACACCATTGAGCCTCGCTAGATCCTCCTGTATAGGCGCTGTTAGAAAACACTTACAGGACATTAATTTGGACAACTATGTGAATATATATTAAATAGTTCACACAAAAATACACTAAGAGAGACTTTCACTTCACGCATAGTTTGTGAATAAACTTGCTTGTACTAGACGCGATCATGTGGCTGTTTTTGACGCCGAGTTTGAAGTAATCAATTAGAGACCACAATAAAGTGCACTACTTCGATCATTTTAATGTAGCATATTAATGATAAAATCCAAAAATGATAGTATAATATTGAGAGTTAATTTTAAGCTCGCGGCCCACCTGCAGGATCGCTGAGGCCCACGGGTTGAGAATCCCTGGTCTAGAAACTAATATAAACATGTCTGCGTTTTAATTTATGCAAAAACAAACTTTCTAACATTTAACAATTTATTTGTTTTTTTCGTACAAACCATTCTATTAGTACAACATGTCATATGAAAGTGTTGTAAATCTAGTTTGGAATCCCACCTGTTTGGTGAGCAGAGTCTGCACAGAGGAGAGATCGCGACCATAGTCATCAGTCTTCAGGCTGTTTTCCTTCTCACCTGATCAAGCAAAAGCATATGGATTAAAAAAACAGCAACGGTTTATTTCTTGCCAATCTCATTAGCAACGCACCAATCCAAGACTCCACCACATCAGCCTTCCAGTTGAACTGCAGGAAAGCAGAGTTCTCATCCAGCTTGGCTTTCCTCTGAGCCGCTGCTCTCTCCAGCTCCAGTACTTTTCCACGCAACGCCTTCATTTTAGCTATGATGTTCTCCACATTGTGGTTCTCCTGCACAGCGGCAAAAATGTAATTTAATATATCGCCATCAGCTTGCATTGGACTTCAGAGACACCTCGATTTATTTGACACAATATGAAGCGTATACCTTTTTGACAAGTTCATCTCCATTGGAACACACATCATTCACACGGTCCCTGTGCACAGTAAAATCAGTTTCAAACGCTTCGTGTTTCTTCAGCAAGCCCTGGAAAAGTACAAAAAGAAACATGGAGGTGTGAACGAAATCAGGCTAAAGAAGGGTCTATAAAGAAGGTCTATACAATTAACACTTCGATAAATTCATACCTGCACAGCTGCCAGAGTATCACCGTAATCTTCACTTCCGACCAGGTTCAGTTTCTCGTTAATCCAGGCTTCCTCTTCCTCCACGTTCGCCACAAACTGCTGGTACTCCAGCGACTCCTCAAGCCTCTGCCCGCTAACATCAGCAAACCCAACATTTTGAAAAGGGGATATGACTTTTTATCTGAATTAAAAGATGGTTCTTGTCCTAAATGTACAGTAAAATCATGATGAAATTGAAAAGAACTGTTTTGCATTTCAATACTTTTTAAAATCTTTACTCCAGTTGTCGATGTTAAAGGATTAATTTAGAAAAAATTCTAATCTGCGGATTTTCTGCTCAACAGGAATACATTTTGATTGCAGTTTATTTTTAAGTCTTGTTTTACATGCAAAGGCCTGCATACCATGTACTTATAATAGTCATTATAACCTACCCCTGAACCTAACATTAAAGGATTAGTTCACTCAATACACCATACTGCCTGTAGTAAACGCACACCCTAACCTGACGTGGGAGAGAAGATATAGCCAAACAAATCTTTTTTTGGTGCACAAAAGTGTTCTTGGAGCTTCGTATAGTCCACTTGTTAAGTCGTGACGTATGGAATACGGTTTCCGGGTCCAAGCTGCTGCTCATCTGAATTGAGAAAGTATTCTATTATGACCACTTTTTAGTAATACAACACATTGAAGATTTTTTTTTTATAAAATCATAGTGTACACGACAGTCTCTGGACTTGCTGTATCACAGACATCAATATTTTAAAAATTTATAAAGATTAATCACTTTCTGGCCATCTGATATTAGGCATGGATATAGATATATATAATGCGACTGTGATTTTTTAAAGTATTACATCGCTTTATAAATGTTTATTATTACAATTTGTTGAGTCTCCCCATAGAGTTTGATACAGTGCTTGGACTCAGAAGCTGCTTTGAGTGACGTCACACTTAACAAGAAGGTTACAGATGAACCACTGAAGCCATATGGGCAGTTTTGAAAGAGTTCTTGGTTCCTTTTCTGAACTTTGAACATCTCAGGACCATTGCTGTCTATAGAGGGTCAGAGAGCTCTAGGATTTAATCTAAAATGTAGGTATCGAGGGATTGGAACGACATGAAAGTGAGTAGTTAATACGATACTTTTTAATTTTGGAGTGAACTAATCCTTTAATCAATGTAGTTGCCATAAAAAAACAAAACAGTATTTTCTTAGGCAGGTACACATGCTGAAAACTGAAGTGCATTTTCTTTAGAAATCTTTGAGGAGTCCAAAAAATATATATTTCCTGTTACTTCAACTGAATGCATTCTTGCTTTTTTTTTCTTTTTACTTTCAAAACAGTATAAATATAAAACAATATAACAATATAAAATTATATTTTAAACAGTATAACAATATAAAAGCGTCCTCACCGTGCAGCAGCCAGATCTTTTAGCTCCCTCCAGTGCTCCACAAACTGGGCCAGTCTCTGCTGGATCTCCTCCTGTCCAATGGTGTTGTCGTCAGACAGCTTCTTCCCAGTCTCCAACACAGACTGCAAGGCCAAAAAAAATACATTTAAGACTGTCTTAACTTTCATTAAACTCCGGTAAGGACATTTTTCCCCATTTGGGCTTGATCTGCTGACCTGAATGGCCGGCTCGTGCGCTCCCAGCTCAGCCTCCAGCCTCTTGTGCTTCTTTCTCAAATTCTGCACTCCTGTCAAATCACGTCCATAGTCCTCCGAGCTCACCAACAACTTCTTTTCCCTGATGGAAGACCGTGAATTAGATTGTGTCCAGCCTCATGGGCAGACAGTCACACTTTTTCAGAGATAATATTTTCCAGCACTTGTCACATTTGTTAGATGAGAATATCAAAAAAGGACAAAAAAGAAGGACGAAGAGCCGGCATTTTGGAGCTCGTATTTGATGTATGAGAAGTGCAAGAACCATTATTTGATTTGATTTAATTTATTCATAGTGCTCAAATAAATGTACAGTTTACATACGTTGATATGTTTAGTTGTGTGTGATTTTCTAAGTGTCATTATAAAAATTACATAACAGCCCCCATATTTCCAGGCATGTTTTTATAAACTAGTAATATTGTCAAATAAAAAAAATTCCCTGACTTCCCCTGTTTATACACTGCAAAAATGCTTTTCTTACTTAGATTTTTTGTCTTGTTTCTAGTCCAAATATCTAAAAATTGATATTATTCTTGTTTTAAGAAATAATATGCCAAAATGAAGTGAGTTTTTCCTTAAAACGAGCAAAATAATCTGCCAATGGGGTAAGCAAAATAATCTTATGTCAAAAGGAAAAACAAAATTATTTTGCTTACCCCATAGACAGATTATTTTGCTCGTTTTAAGGAAAAACTTACATAATATTGGCATATTATTTCTCAAAACAAGACAATATGTTTTGCTTACCTAAAGATTGCTTCTTGATATAAGAATTTTTAGATATTTGAACTAGAAACAAGACAAAAAATCTAAGTAAGTAAAGCATTTTTTGCAGTGCACAGATTTAACAAGCTAAATTTCCATTAGTGTTGTCACGATACCGGAATTTTTAACTTCGATTCGATTATCGATATTCGATACCACTTTCATTACTGTGAGGAAACAGAAATCTGTAGTTATTAGGTTTAATATCATCCCTGAATGATGTTCTGAATGAAGCAGATACTTCTCATTATAATGCCCAATGAACTCTGCACTTTAAATAATTCTGGGTTCCTTAATGTTGTCCCAACACAAATCGATTAAGATAACTTTTATTGTTTGTACAAATTTAAGCGGATCGAACATAAAACAATTAAGCTGTCCACAAAAAACACTTATGAATTGTGTTGTTTCACCTCTTTTTAAATAAGAAGTTTGAACAAGCAGCAAAAATATTTTTGTGAGTGTGAAGGCACCAATGAAGTTGATTAATTTGACACCCCTTTGCCTTCTCAAACTAAAACACACTTTGATCACAGATTCACAGCCTAAAATAACCTATTGCTCTGCAGTGTGTGATCTAATTGATGTAACCCATACTTGATCCAGGACTCCTCATCGTCCAGATCCCTGAAGAACTGGTGCAGACGATGCGACTCGTTCAGCTTGGCTCTCCTTCCTGCTGCCATGCTCTTGATTTTGCCGAAGCGTCCGTTAACGGCATCCCGCTTGTCTTTGACCTGAGATGTGTCAAAAGCGTTGCTGGCCATCAGACTGTCAGCCTGGCCATTAAGATCCTTCAGACGATCCTGCAAGAACATAAAGACAACGATGAGCTTTGACCAGAACACAGTGAAGCAGAGATTGATTCATCAGTGTGTGCTTCTGCCTGGTGTTTTACCTCGTGAGCGGAGATATCAGCCTCCAACAGCTGGTGCTTCTTCAGCAGATTGTTGACTGAAGCCAGATCTTTCCCATAATCCTCAGAGGCAAGAAGAGCCTCAACCTAGGAGAACAGGAAGAAACAGCTAATTGATTCAGTTAAAGCTTTAAAAGAAATTGTATGAGAGTTTAAAATAACAACAACAGTAATAGCAACAATATAAAACATTATTATTTTATTATCAATTGTAGTATTGAGTTTATTTGAACCATAATACAAATTTGTTGTGATACAATATATAATAATTATTATTATTAATAATAAAAAAGGTTATTTAAAATATTATATTTTATGACAAGTTATTAATACATAATCTGATAATACTATAAACATTGATATATAATAATTATTATTATTGTTAAATAAAACTATTAATCATTATTATTATTTTAACAATAATACAAATTAGTTGTAATACAAAATATTATAATAGTAATTATTATTAATAAAATGGGTTTATTATAATATTATTACATTATTTCATGACAACAGTTAATAATAAATAATCTGATGCTACAACCATTGACAGAATAATAATTACAATTATTATTTTATTTTTAGCAATACATATTAGTTTTTCTACAATCATAATAGTAATTATTAATAATAATAAATGGGTTTATTTTGTATTATTATAATTATTATTATATAAAACTATAATTCATTATTATTTTAACAATAAAAATTGGTTGTAATATAATATAATAGTAGTTATTATTAATAATAATAAAATGGGTTTATTGTTTATAATATAATTTTTATGACAAGTTATTTATAAATAATCTGACGACACCATAATCATTAATATAAAATAATAATTATTAATAATATTAATAATAAAAATTATGATTTTTAGGGGTGTCACAATTATTTGTTTCTTCGATGCACCGCAATGCAGACACAAACAATTCAGTATAGGTTCTGTCATAATTATAACCGATTATTGTGACGTCATTTATCACATTGGCGTTATATAGGTAGATTACTATAGCGAGGGAGGAGATTGCGAGTAATTAAAACGCTCCAACTACTTAAAAAGCAGATAACTGCACAATTCACTGCTTGAGTCTGAATTACATCAGAACCCAGCTAGGAAAAAAGAAAGCTGTAAACTCTCTCTCTCTGTCACTCTCTGTGGCACCTTTGACCTGAGGTAACGTTTTATCTCCTCTCTCAGCTGTTAGAATAACGTTACTTGTGGATCCAGACACGAGCGTGTCTGCAGAGTGAGTTTTCTCCACAGCGTCACTGTCTGTAATGGATCAGCTGATCACCGCGGCCGTTGAACATCAGTGTCCGTGTCTATGTTTGCTAAACAGACTGTTAGAGCCAATTGCAGCCTTTTCTGTTGAGCGCGTGTTTAATGATAGGCGTTGAAGAACTCGCTCAACAACGCTCAAAAAGCGGAATAATATTTACATTTGTTTATTAGCTATAAACGCTCATGTTGTTCTGTGCATGTACTTGAGTTTTGTTTGATACAATCAAAAAGAGAGTTTTCATTAAGCAGGTCAAATTAAAGGTACAGTACATATATCTTACTGCTTGTATTAAAGGACAAAATTGTATTACAAATAATAAATAAATATATTTCTAAATTATAAATTTCAATACAAGAATTATTGTGTTGCTAAGTAAAATATCAAATTGTTTATAGAAAGCATCGTCAATGCACTGTGACACTGAATTGAACTGAATCGATGTCATGATAATCGTAACCGAACCAAACCAAACCGTAAGACCAGTGTAGGTTCACACCCGTTATTATTATTATTATTATTATTATTATTACTACATACACACAATTTTTAAATACACAAGTCTCTAACAACTAGTAACAATAATAACCCTTACCATTAATAATTATAAAAATAACAACGAATACTATTATATTTTATCATCAATATTATGCAAACTATTCCAAGTAGCTATTAAGTCCCATATCAATACCTCAGACAACCAGAAGTCAAAGTCCTTGATGCCAGTGTTGAAGTTCTGCTGTTTGTTGGCTTCCTTCAGTTTCTGACTCTTCTCGGCAGACTTGTTGACCAGGAACTGCCACTGCTCATCCAGAGCGTTCAGACGAGCCTGAAAACAAAAAAATGTACGCACGGCCACAGCAAAAATGAGCACGAACTGAATACCACCAGCTTGCTCCCGATATCTGAAAAACCTCCGAAAGCGTTACCTTTACAGCATCTTCACTTCCAGCACAGGCACCTCTCTGGATGAGAGCATTGCCCGTGTCAATCACTCCGCGGATACGATCAGCATTAGCGTGTAGCTCAGCCTCAAAAGCCTGGTGTTTCTGGTGTTTGCTCTGAAAGTGGCGAAAAAAGCGAAACACGGCAAAACTGAGCCACACGGTGAAGTCATGCATTGCTGCAGCTGTGAAAAATGCAATAGCTTTCACATCTAGATGTTGTGTGTATTCATAATTAAAAATACAGTATTATGTAATAACGAACATGCATGGTATTCTTATTGTGGACACTTCAAAGTGAATAATGATATATTATTTAAACTTCTAGTACGCTTTTTAACACCAAATGCCTCAGTAGGCTGTTTATTTACGTTAAACTGTCCTATGACATGCTTGAGATACTGATTGGCAATGTTTCGATTTTTTATAGGCTATTGTGCATTAATAAAGTTCCGTTGTTCATTACAATACAGCTCCATTTGTTAACATTAGTTAATCAAACTAAACCGACGATAAAGCTGTTCTTATAATTCATTCAATGTAATATGTTAATTTAAATGTTCATTTCTTAGTTAATGATTTATAAATCATTTTTAAAGTTAATGCTAATGGCTAATAATGCCATTAACACATTTTTTTAGGGGTTTTTCACCTTTTATTGGGGTAGTATAGTGAAGAACAGACAGGAAAGTATTGGGAAGGGTCGGCATAAGACCTTGAGCCGGGAATCAAACTCGGGTCGCCGTGAGCACTATGGTGCTATATAGGGATGCTCAAAATAACTGATTAACCGTTAACCGAAAAGGTGCGTTTGTAACCAATTAATGCTATCAGTTAAACGATTAAAAAATATTATTTTATATATTTTTAAAGTTTGGCTGCATGAGGGGCCGATCACAGAACGCGCTTTTTGCGTTGAGAAGTTTTTGCATTTTTTTGATGGTTCATTAATTGTTTTGGCTGTTAGAGGTTGAAATAAAACTCAACCTTGAGCGGAATGGTGCGTTACGTCAGTCACATCTTTTTCATTCCTCAATCAAATGAAAGCAGACCAGGGTTTCTGTTGAGGTGCCTGCAGTATTTGTGTTGTCAGGACGACAGATTTTTTTTTTAATGATGGAGAAACTTGTGGTCGCAGTTTCAAGTTAGCCAGAACTGTAGGCATATTACTTTACAAATCATGGATATCAATGTTATTCTGTATATTACAATTATAACAACATGGACAGCAACACCTGCGCACAATAGACCAGCTGATTCAGTTGTTTCCTATAGTGACATAAAAAAAAAGAGCACGCGCTTCTTTTTTTTTGTCAACATAAAAGGCAGTGTGATGCGGTGCACCTCGCATTTTTTGGAACGGAAAGGCGTGTTCGCTGTGATCGGCCCCTGATGTGCAACAAATATTTGTTAACTTGCGGGATGGTAACACGTGCAACCACACGTGCCTATGGACGTATTTTGTCAAAGAAGCAAAATGAAAGAAGAATATTTCCAGTCACAGTTTGACAGATGAGTTGACACAAACTAGTGCTGATGCTGATTGCGAATGAGAGGGAGGAAATAAGTCATTATGACAATCTTTAAACTAATGACTTTTATTATAATGTTAAAAGGGGTTTTGTGACATAACAACGAAGCATTAATCAAATGCATATTTTCAGTGGAGCGATCGACTTAATAGTCTGATATTTTTATATGACAGACGAAAACCTGTTTGGAAAAATCAAATGCCGGCTGTTAAAAAGGATTCAGTCAGTGTTTTCGTTTTGTAATTTAAATTGGTCATTTAGGTTCAAAAATATCTAGGGCAGGCCTGTTTATTATATTTTTTTATTTAACTTTTTTTCTATGTTGTCGGAAACTCTGCAGGTGCATGAAGATGTTCTGTTATGTTCTGTATCCTGCTGTTCGCATGTTAAAATAAATCAGTATTTTAAAATAGAAACCTCAATTATTTTTAAAAATAAATAATATTTTAATATTTATCTGTTAACGGTTAATATTCAGTTAACAAGCTGCGGTTGTCGGTTGGTAAAATAAACCGAAATAAGCATCCCTAGTGCTATATGTGGGCGCACTTAACCACTAGGCTATTGGCGCCGACCTAATAACGCATATTAATAATCAGCTGTATTCTTTTAAACTGTCAATAACAATGTATGTGACAAAATACAGCTTTCTCTCTCGTTTGATGTTAGTTAATAGCTTGTTTACTATCAAGACCTAATTGTAAGGGTTAAGCTATTGTACTTTTTATTTTTTTGGGTCGAAAAGTGTGTTCACTAAGCATTTACATACAATAGAGCAAAGATGCCGGCCAAAGTTGGCTCATGTAACTTTTGATTTGGCCCGCCATCCAAGCTGAGGAAAATTACTTAGATTTTGTTTAAAATGTACATACGACAGATTTCAGACAATGCAAAGACTTTGTTGAGCAAAACAAGACAAAGGCATTCTGCTTGCTAGTGTATTTAGCATTGAAATCCACTTTGTTATACATATGATTGTTTATGTTTTAATTGCATATATAATAAAAAAAGTTATTCTGCTTTAGTTAATACGACTATGATATCTCTTTTTTAATATTATGTAATGGGAAATTACCCATGGCAACTTTAATACTTGTAAAATAGTTTGGTTTATTTATCTTTGGCCCATGGCTATCAATGATATTTGGTTTTTGTTCCTTCATACGAAAAAGTTTGGGCATTTATGCAATAGAGTAATAAACAAAACTGTAAAGGGTTTTTATTATACTGTTAATGAAATACTTTTTGCAGCTTATGTCAATTTTATGATAATACTATATATTGTAATGCGTTTCAGCAATTACAGCAGCAAAAAATTCTTTATTGTCCTATGCCTTCTGTATTGTGTTGTTTGTAAACTCAATTACAGTGAAAGTGGGTATTGTAACTTATGTGTGTGAATTTAAACTGTGTGCCTTTGTGAAAAGTTGATGTCAAATTTGTTTCACAGTAAAAAAGTTAAATGTGTACATTACATTAAAAACACACATACAAAAAGTGAAGTGACTGTGAATTTACAAACCACCAAACAAGGACCAAACACGTGACGTGGGACACATTCAAAGCCTGATGGAACATTCAATAAAAATCAACTGGACATCATCCAGCACACAATTAACATTTTGGAGAACCTAAGAGGAGTTGAAGTGTCTTGTCTGAGATCCATTCCACATTTTAAAAACCCAGAAAAAAGGAGAGAAGGAAAAAGCACTTACAAACGGCTCATTGAAAGCATTTGCTTACAAACTTAAAAGTAAGCCGGACTACCTGTTTCTGAAATTGCAAATGGATTCTGGCTGTAGCGCACATGTAAAAACTTCTACTGTTCTCCACAAAAAGTAAAGCACAATTACTTGTTTGAAAGCACCTCTCCAACTTCTCTCACTGGGTTGACACAGGATGTTCAGAATAGCAACCTATTATAGCTGATAGCAGCCCATAATATGCATACTAGTTCTACAGCATGCATATTAGACATAATATAAAAACTGTTAGCATTTAACATCTTGGTGACTTACAAGATGTATCAAGATCAAACAACAATAATAATTTGTATCAGAATTACTGTTGTTTTTATAATAAATACAATAATAAAAAAGTTATTTTGTTGTTATTTAATTGTAATTATTGCACTGTAAAATGTAACAATAAACATTTGTTGCATTTTATATTAGTATGAGATTAGATTAGTAAAAAATAAACATTAAAATACATAGACAAACTATATAAAATAATTTAATGACTGTCAAAAAAAAAATGTTAGAAATCAATTGCATTCACATTATCCAGCATTCAGCAATGCTATTCTGAACAGCCAAAATACCAAAAGGTTTGCTCTAAGATACTTCTTTCTTAGAGGCTTAGTTTTTCTTTGTGGAACGAATTTAAACAAAGACATCCAACTTCAAAAAAACAATTAAAATGGAGGCAACACCCAGCAATTAAAAATTAAACGCTGCAACGTTGGGGGTCGGGAAGGGGTCAACAACAAACAACTGATGATGCTAAACAAAGCCAGACATAATAGACGAAACTCAAACGCACATTTACAGACAAAACAATGAGACGACTGACAAATGAAGAGACCCTACTGGGGTTAGTTAGCTCGGACACACTACTGCACTTACCAGCAGCTTGGACAGCTAGAAACAAACAGTGGGGGAACACAGACAGAGGTTTAGTTTCATTTCCGTTATAATAAAACACTTGGGGTTGGTTAAAGCGGGGATATCAAGAAAAACAAAAATGTATTATGGCATTAAAAGACAATTTTAGACTTAAGCGGGATATTCACATTTAGAACCTTAGCATCTTTGCAAAAAAAGTTGATGTATATAAATTTTATAAGACTGATGTCTAAAGTGTGATGTTACCTGGATGTTGGTGGGGTCTTTGTAAGACTCGTCTGTGGCGGTTTGGAGTTTCTCACTGATCCAAGCTTCAATCTCGTCAACGTCTCTGCTAAACTGCTGTAGAGTCTGTGACTCACCAAGCTTGGAGCGTTTCTCAATCATCTGAGCCTTGAGGCGGAGCCATCTGGAGGTCAGAAGCAAAACTGCTTTAACTTCACTTTAACTCAAGTCAAAACCAAACTGAACATGAACTTAAACCTTAGCTTTGCCTAAAACGCAAGCTCAAACTCCAGCTCGAATGTCAACCCCAAACGTAAGCTCAAACTTAAGCTCGAACGTAAGCTCGAACATCAACCCCAAACCTTACCTTTGCCTAAAACGTAATCTCAAAAGTAAGCTCAAACATCAACCCCTTACCTTTGCCTAAAATGTAAGCTCGAACTCAGGCTCAAATATCAACCCCAAACATAAGCTCGAACGTAAACCTTAAACCTTACCTTTGCCTAAAACAAAAGCTCAAATTTAAGCTTGAACGCAAGTTCAAAAGTTAATCCCAAACCTTACCTTTGCCTAAAACAAACTAGAACGAAAGCTCTTACCTTTGTCTAAAATGTAGCTCGAACCCAGGCTCAAATGTCAACC
>CAIGQZ010032312.1:15822979-15850463 GCA_903798205.1 Danio tinwini
ACTGTAGTCAACATTTGAAGTGGATCAAAAAAGTTTTTCTACATTTTTTAAGACAAGAGTGGGTGTTGTTGATTAGTTTTAGAGTGATTAGTTTTAGTTGTACAGTATTATTGTGTATATATTTGTTTAAAGTTCAATTTTCAAAGCACTGCATGAATACTAGAATATAAGGTTACATTTATCCAAAAGCAAAGACCGAAAAGACAACTAGTATTTACTAATTGTCTCACCTCATTTTTCAGAGAGCTGACCTCTGTCATCAGACTGTCTATCTTCTTCTCGTACTGATTGATGCGTCCATGCAGTGCCTCTTCTTCATCGGTGGACAGATCTTCTATTCGCATAGGAGACTGGGAACGTTCAGGTTCCTGTGGAGCTGTTATTTCCAGACGATGAGATGGTCCCTAAAATATAAACATCAAATAAAAATCTGAAATTATTTCCACAAATATAACTCCACTGCATTTTATATTTTAAACTAATCGTACACAAGGACAAATGGGAATGTATTTGCAATATTTGACTGACATCCCACTTATATGAGGTCTCTCTGGCTGAGACCTTGCCAGGGGGAATCCATGGAACTCTTGTCTTCACCTTAGCAGTAGGATGCAAGCCACTTTTTGACTTAACCTGGAACATAAAAGATATGCATGGTGTCACTATGGGCAAAAAAAAACAGAAATTGCCTAAATTCTTAGAACTTTTTTGTGTAATTAACAAACAAAAGGTCTTTTTATTATATGTTATTATATACAGTGCTGCCACCATTAGCCAAATGTGAAATTCCCTGACTAAAAAGCTGAATTTCCATGCTCTATAATGAATGGGAAAAACAAGGCACTGTTGTTTTTTGCATACTTTTAAATAATTAGTACTATTAATAGCTTGAATATAACTTTTAATAAACTTAAAAGCCATTATAAGAACAACAATGACCTAATAAATAAATTACCTCAAACATATAAAAGAAATGAAAAGAAAAGAGCCATTTGAAGACAAAGCTCTAAAAATACACATTTTACTTGCACGTTTCCCTTATTTAACACAACTGATGAGTGGGGAAGGAATAGGATGGCACTGAAAAATAGCCTAACTATAACAATAAGGCAAAAATGTGAAACAACACCAAAAACACAATATGGTATTAGAAAAAAGTATATTTTGAAAAATGAAAAACTAAAATTTTAAAGCGACAACTTTTAGCTAAAACTAAAGCGACAAACAAAAGTCCCTGAAATTCCTTGACTTGGACAAAAACAAATCCATGACTTTTAATGTCTGAAATAGACTTCTTAAAATTGCATGATATTCCAGAAATTCTATAACTCGTAGGAATCTGGTATATATTATTAAACAGTAATTTGAGTGTTTATGCACAGACTATGTGATGATGTCATACCTGGGCTGTCTTGGTAGGGCTGCATTTTGTGCTCTTTTTCACATGCACATGCACAGGTGTGCTCTCGTTCACGTGCACATGCAGGGGTGGGGAGGAGGACCTTGTTCTCACTGATTTCTTCTGCATCGAAAAGATAAATATTAATAACAGGGCAACATTTAATGCCAATTCATAATTGTGTTTTAACTTAATATACATAAGTTGTTACAGTTTACAAAAACATCTGTTAGACTGAAAAATTATATTTTGTCAATGTTTTGACTTAATTTCTACAAAAGAAATTTCTAATATTAAAATAGACACTTTACTTACATTTTATACGCTCTCATGTTTATAAAGTTACGGACTTAAGTTTAATTTGATGTAGGAGGGTTTTATGTTTTACTCACACATATATACAGTAAAATTATGAAATACTTATTCGATTGAAAAAAAAACCTTTTTCTTTTTTAAATATCACATATATATACAAAAATATACACACTTAAGATAACATACTAAAAATAAAAACAAACTGAAAAAAGTGAATTAAAAAATCTAAATAAAATTAAAAAATTATGTTAGGCAAATCTTTTCACAGATAACTATAAATATTGTAAACAAGCATTAATCAGCATTTTAGAATTATTTATGAAGTATTAGTATTAATAATATTATTATTATGACACTAAAGACTAACGTTATATCTGCTGAAATCCCATTTTTACTATTCAACACGTTCAATTTTATTTTATTTAAAATTTTTGCACACCAAGGGCTTGTTTTATGTAGTAAAAGCCTTTGTTTATGTTTCAGTAACACATTGTTGAAGTATCATTTTACTGGTTTATCTTTAGGTCACATTTCAAATGACAGTACTCAAGACATACATGGTAAGTGTCAAGTCAGTGGTAAACCGAGACCACCACCATAACAGACCCTCTTACAATCATTATTGACATTTAATGTAAAGTTGACAGCAAATGTAATAAGTTACATAAAGCTATCTGTGTACACATACAGACCTCGTCACTGGATTCAGAAGAAAATAAAAAAGCCAAAAAGGACACAGAGCTGCAAGCTAACAGGCAAATATATCAGCTAATGACGTGAAAACTAGCTTTCTTGACACATAAACACACATATATTGAAACAGAAATGACACAGAAGTCATAAATAAAACAGAAAAGGCTGCAGATAAAGAGCGCAGGAAGCAGTTTGACCATTTCTAATATACAAAGTCATTAAAACATAACCGTATTTATCTTCAAAATATCTTACCATGCGAAATTACAAACATTCAAACGCCGATATGAGCAAAATGTGCATAAAAATAGTTGCGATCTACTTGTGTCATCCCAGAGTCTCGAAACCCGTTTCTTCCGGTGGGTAATCGCTCTTTCATTTGATTGGTTGATTCAAAAGGTTTCCTTGCCAGTGCGCTGTCGTGATTGGAGGAAATAGGCTGACCTTGGTCAACGTTATACTGTACGCTTTCTATAGCAACGGTGTCCCTAGAAACCAAGCTTAACAAAGACCCAAGCTACAGTTATTGTCATGGATAACTAGCATAACAACAAATCTCTGTTTAACGGTATTCCTGTGATATTTATATATATTTATATACTGTGAACTAAAATCAGGTCTTGGAAATGCTATCTATTTTTTGTGTACGCTGTTCATCTTACAACTGCAACAACATATGAATCGTGAAGCAGCCTACTGTGAAGATCTGACTTTCAAAATAAAAGCGTTGGCAGTATTTCAATCTTGTAAAGATATAAAAAGGTCACTTGATTTTTATTTTAAATCAGAAATAAATGTCATCAGTTGCTTACAGAATAGAACCCAAATTACGTTTACTCAAATATATAAATATACATTAAATACTTCTCTTAATTTTGTACAAATGAACAAGAACAAACGGATTATAACGTTACAAAATAATATTTTGTATAAGTAAATATATATTGTATACAGATGCAATCTAGTAGATAATTTGCCGTGGTTCACACAGAATAGAAAAATAAATATAAAAATGCAAAAAACAAAAAAAAAAAAAAAACATAGTAAAATGCTTATAAACGGGATGTTTATTTAGTTGTGGATTCTTGTGGATATTGCTTCAAAATAAAAGTCATTCAAAGTTTTTACTTGAGCAAAAAGGAAATTAAGCTTTACAAATGCCACAAGATGGCGACATTTATTTAACCCTTTTCATTCATTCATTCATTCGTTAATTTTCCTGCAGCTTAATCCCTTTATTCATCTGTGATCACTACAGCGAAATGAACCGCCAACTTTTCCTGCATATGTTTTATGCAGGAAACCTGCAAAAACAATAAATAAATAAATAAATATGCAAGTATATAAATAAATGAGTAAATAAATCCATAAATGCCTGCATAAATAAAACATTAAATAAATAAATAAATAGGCAAATAAATAAATAAATAAATATTAAAATGTCTGCATAAATAAATATTTAAATAATTAATATTGCAGGCAGGTAAAAAATTTAATAAATTACACAAATGCTGGGGGATTAAGAAAATGCTAAACTGAACGTTTGTTTTTCCCCCTTTCAAATGTTTATTCATTCTTGAACGTAGTTGCTTATTTATTTTTCGTTAGGTCAACATGCTAACGGTAATCATCAGAAGCCAGTCAAAAAAATCCAATGCAAAGTTTTTCTTACGATCAACCAATGATGATATAAAGATCGTCTTCTGATGATTGACAGACACCCTCTTCTTAGCATGTTGACCTGAGGAAAGTTAATACGCAACTACGTTCAAAAATGAATAAACGTTTGAAACGTTCAGTTTAGCATTTTTTGATTATTCCCCCCACATTCTTGTACTTTGTTTAATAATTATTAGTTTTGAAGTATAATTTTTATATACAATAATTAGCATATTTATTTATTTAACATTTTATTTATGCAGGAATTTGTGGATTTTTATATACATTTATTTTATTTATTTATTTATTGTTTTTGCAGGTTTCATCCTCCATATTCCAGCTGCGAGCCAATACAACATCCATACACACTCATCCACACACATACATAATAGTTTATTTAATTCACTTACACTGCATCTCTTTGGACTGTAGGGAAAATCGGAGCGACCTTCTTGCTGTGAGGTGACCACAGTGGTGCTAACCACTGAGCGACCATGTCGCCCTATTTAATAATTTTGCTTGTTGAATTTAAAGACAAGCAAGCCCTGTAATCTGAAGTGTAAACAATAATGAAAATATAAAACCAGGAAATGTTATTAAATTAGTTTAATCATTATTGTACAGATTAACCGCCTATATACTATATATTTATTTCAGTCTATGTATTATTCATCAGTGTATATCATTTTGTAAGAATGTATAGTTTTTCTTATGTGTGCCTATAACATTTAAAGTTGAAATGCAAAAGAAGATAAAGTAAAATAAAATAAATCTGAAATGAAGAGAGAATTTGAAAAGTTATAAGTTCAGGAAACAATTTAATTAGCAGCAAACAGTTCCATCTATGTATGTACAGTTGAAGTCAAAATTATTTGCCCCACTTTGAATTTTTTTCTTTTTAAAATATTTTCCAAATGATGTTTAACAGAGCAAGGAAATTTTCACAGTATGTCTTATAATATATATATTTTCTTCTGGAGAAAGTCTTATTTGTTTTATTTCAGCTAGAATAAAAACAGTTTTAATAAAAAAAATTAAGGTAATTTTAAGGTCAAAATTATTAGCCCCCTTAAGCAATTTGTTTTTATTGTTTATGGAAAAAAGGGGGAGGGGGGCTAATAATTCTGACTTCAGCTGTAATTGTGTATGTATATGTATGTATGTATGTATGTATGTATGTACGTATGTATGTATGTATGTATGTATGTATGTATGTATGTAAGTATGTAAGTAATTATGTGTGTGTGTATGTATGTATGTATGTATGTATGTATGTATGTATGTATGTATGTATGTATGTATGTAAGTATGTAAGTAATTATGTGTGTGTGTATGTATGTATGTTTGTATGTATGTAATAATGATAATGATAACAAACTAAATTAAAACGGATATTTTCCATAACATTTCTAGAGTTCACAAAATAGTTTTTAAAACAATAAAGCAAAATACGTGTAAAATATACATATATGTTTGTAAGATAGTTTACAAGATGCTAACATTCCATTTCCCGATAATCTAAAACAAACTGATTTGAAATACCACTTGTTTTACACATGACATGTACTACAGTAATAACAGCAAATTATTACAATTATTATAATTACACTGAACGAGACCCTAACCTTAATACACGTTCAATGCCAGATAATATTACTCAGTTCTTAAGTGTAAACTTTAGATTGTAACAAGGGCAAACCGAATAAATAAATAAATAAATAAATAAATAAAGTTTTATGTATTTTTCTTATTACAGCGTATGTTCTGGCTCATTAATTATTCATCAGCTTGTCAGCATGGGCGGGGTTCCGGACCCGGAAGTCAGATGTTGCTGTTGAGTCACCCCTGACTGGTAGCAGCCAGATAGCGGAAAACAACTAGAGATGATGCTGGAGAGCTCGGCATCTTTGAACCGATCCAGAGAGTGAATAAATGCGTTTTTCCATTAGGATATCGCCTTGAGCATTTGTGGTTCGCTCTTCGAGACTGACGTTTTATCAAAATGATGGAGGAAATTGACAGATTTCAAGTGCCACCAGTGAATCCAGAGGTGAAGCTGCTGGTAAGTGTCACTTTCACTAACATTACATGCATAGAGAATAACACTGTGTACGTTTACAGGACGGGAGAAATGACAGTGTGTGTGAAGGCAGTAATTCTAATCTGGCCCACTAACGCAGGGCACATTACCAAAATTATCTGTGGAGTTATTTAGACAATTAAACCGACATATGCAACTGTCTAGATGAATGATTCTCAGTTGTTTTGGTGCTGATATTTACTCAATCATGCTTCGGGAATGTTCGTGAGCACAACATGTGCAAAATATCCCTGCCTTAATGAGACAAAACAAAAATGGTCACGTTGTAAGTTATATTTGTAATGTTGTTTACTATGTGTAATTAGGGTGACTGATTCGTGAATGCATTGATCTACCGAATCGGATCTTTTCATTGAAGCAGTTGGTTCACGATTGACGATTCCAAATTCATCACTATGAAAATACGGTTTTTAGTCCAGATTACTCTTTTTCGGTTTGATTCCATAATGAGCTTACTCCTACATTCATAGTGAGCTTACACCTGTATCATATACATAATGCGCTTGCACTTACATTATGTGCATACAGTGGCTGAGAGAGATCAAACATGCTGAAATTTAAGAAAACACAGGCAAATAAAAAACACTAACAAGTTGAGAAATTATCTTTATCAATTTGACATGATGTATTTATGCACACCCACATAGAGATTTACAACACATGCAAATACAGGAACGTGCTGCAAATAGCACAGACCACAACAGAAATGTGCCAGAGGTCCCCAAAAAGTCACCAAGCCAGCTTCTTTCTTTTTAGGGTCAGTGATTCATTTAAAGGGATAGTTCACCAAACATGTTTCCAAACATTTATTTTAGTTTTTTCTTTATTTTTTGAACACTAAAGAAGATATATATATATATTTTAAAAAGCTGAAAAACTGTAACCATTAATTCTCATAGTTGAAAAAACAATTACTACTTAAGTCAGTGGTTACAGGTTTCCAGCTATCTTCAATATATTTTCTTTTGTGTTTAACATAAAAAAAAAACTCCCTTTCATAGTAATTATGCAATTGTTAAGTTGTTTGGGCTGAAAATATACAAACAACAAAAATTCTGCAGTTTCATTCGGTTGTCTTTACAAGTTGTTGTGGTGGTGGTGACAGTTGTGTGGTATAGTCCCACCCCTCTTGACTGTGATTTGACAAGTAGCTCAAAAGTGACACTGATGTGCGCTGCGTTTTTCAACTTGCAACGCCCGAAAAACCGACAAGCGTTTATCGCTGACCGTAAAATGTAGTGTAGGTGAGATACAGCTGCAGATACTCATATCACCATAACTTAGTTTTTGTGACACTGTACAACAATACCATAAGAGGTTGGTTTAGGGTTGGGGTAGGGGTAGACATTAATAAAATACAACTTAATAGGTAATTTAATAATTAATATAATAAATTCTCGTTATATTTACTGTTTTTACATTACTGCAAGGGTTGAGGTAGACACTAATAAAATGCAATTAATGGCTGGCCACAGCTGTATCCCTTCTACCAATAACTATAAAGTGCCCACTTAGCACCTCACTATGCTGCAGGCACTCAAAAAGTGTGCCACTACTATTGACAACAACAGAAAACAAATGCTCAGCTCTAGAAAAAACACTTCGTTGGACATGCTTAATTTTGTTCTCCTCTGCAGATAGCAGCAAACACATGTGTCTAGAATGTCTTGAATTTCCTATTTGATTGATTTGAACATGAATTGAAACATGATTTCCACAGAAGTATTTATGTTTTTATTCGGAATGGCCTGTATTTTCAGGGGTGACTCAAAAGTGCACTTTAGAATGAACTAGATTGGTGAGATATGGCCTGGAGGCATATTGTCATTCCTTTTTCATTTGCGCCCCACTATTCCCAAAGTGCCAAAGACCCAGCTGTTCCCCTATACAACAAACTGTGCTTTCTCATGCTAATTCATTCTTCTGTAGGCAGAAAAGAACACAAGCCCACTGCAACATGGCACCTGCTATTCAGAGAAGAATGCTCCATCCTTAGAGGAATTTTCTAGCTGGCTTTCTTATTTATTGTGCTCATCATCTTTTTATGTGTCTTGTCTAGCAATAGATGAAGAAGACAGTTATATTAGGGTAAGGGTCAATTAGGCCACAGAAAATATATTTTCAGCTTGGATAAAAAGAGGTCGGCAGTAACAGTAAGCAGTAACAATCCTTGCCAGTTTGCGGTAAATATGATTTTGCCAAGTAGGACATTTTCCTGGGTCAGCATCTTTTGTTGGTCCTAGAACAACATTCCTATTATAACATTGTCCGAACCCAAATGATTTACTCATCCACAGACCTGCCAAGATGTTGATGCTTTTTTTTTCTTCAGTTGAACGTTATAGAAGATTGGTTAGCTGAATTCTTGAAAATGTATTCATTAATTTGTTACCTTGATTCTTCAAAATTCATAATATGTATGCTAATGGCTATAAGCACTTACACAATCCCAAAAATTTATTCTTTTGGATCCTGATGATATTGTACGTTGAGAAAACCAGTCAGTCTGTTAAAAAAATTGTTTAAAAATGCACGCTTCTGTTAACATAAAGATACTTGCATGTAGGGTCCAGGATTGTGAAAACCTCGGGATCATCTCGTCGCTGGTCTTGGATCGCATCAGTGGCGCTGCATAGTCTGAGGGCCTCGGGATGAATACCTCCCGGTGGAAATAGAGAATAAGAGAATAATTAGCGTAGCTGCTGTTCATAGTGTTTATAAATGAGGCGCAAAAACCTGCGTGGGGCACAATCATGCGTCACACCGTTAAGTGATGCACTGAGTGTATGCTTTGCTAAAAAGATAGGTTTTTAATCTAGTTTTGAACTGTGAGAGTGTGTCTGAGCCTCGGACATTATCAGGAAGGCTATACCAGAGTTTAGGGGCCATAAATGAGAAGGCTAGACCTCCTTTACCCGATTTTGCTACTCTAGGTACTACCAGAAGCCCTGAGTTTTGAGATCTTAAAGAGTGGGTTGGATTGTAGCGAGACAGGAGGTTGGTTAGATACCTTCAGACTTATCTAACCAGGAGGTTGGTTAGATAAATCTGAATTATAGTTGACCAGGAGCTACAGAATTGCATTTAATTACTGTATTTATATGGAGTTTAAATGATTTAATCAAAAAGTGAATTTTTGTTATGTTTCTAGTCCAGATATCTTTAAGAGTAAGATTATTACTTACCCAACTGGCAGATAATTTAGCTTGTTTAAAGGAAAAATAATTTTTATTTATTTCTTCTGATGGTGAAAGCAAAACAACATTTTTCACTTGCTCTAAAATTACTTTGATATTTGGAGTAGAAACAAAACACAAAAGCAAAATTTCTCTACCTGAATACTGTTAGACTCCCCAGAAAACTGTCAAATAGTGCTATTCAAACAGTCTTGTGAAACTATATTCATATTGCAGAAAAATAAAATATTGCATTATCAGATTTTTCCAATATTGTGCAGCCCTACTTGCATGGAAGTAAATGATAATCGAATAAATTATGTAAATGAAAATTCTGTCATCATTTACTCACCCTTCACTTGTTCCAAACTCGTTTAAGTTTCTTTCTTTGTTAAACACAAAAGGACATAGTTATTTGAAGAATTTTGTAAAGCAGCAGCCATTGACTTCTATGGTGTATTTTTGTTCCATGATTCTTCACAATTCCATCATTCTTTAGAATATCTTAATTTGTTCAGCTAAAGAAACTAATTCAAACAGGTCTGTAACAGCTTAAAGGTGAGAAAACTATGACAGAGTTTTAATTTTGGTGTCCATGCATACATTAAGTAATAGGAAGCTTGTGGGCTATCGTGCTTTTACCAAGGTTTCACCTAAAATCTTCACGTTCCACTAAAAAAAAGGTCAAGGCCTGAGGGTGAGAGTTAAGCAAACATTTATTGTGTGAACATTTTAACGTAATAGTTTTCTCATGAATATTCTGCCATCATTTACTCATTAACATGTACTTCCAAATATCTTTCTTTCAGAGAACACAAAATAAGGTATTTTGAAGAATGTTGGAAAGTTTTAGTTCCTATTGAATTCCTGTGTGATTTTTATCCTCAGTGTTGATCATTGATCTTTTTTTTCCCAGAAATGTGACATGAGGATGAATAAATCATGACAGAATATTTGTCTTTTGGTGTACTTTGTAATGTGTCGGAAATGAAAGAGGTAGAAGAATATAATATTTTGACACATTACCTTATCGTTATTTCTAATAATATAATTTTTTTATAAAGCAGATTTTTAGATAGCAGTAGGTACGTGACATATGTGAAAAGTAGTCCAATCTGCTGGAGCTTATCATTATCATTATTTCTGGGACATTACGACCACTAGCAGTTGTTTGTCATCCAATGGCTCATGCTTTGCTGTGATTGGTCCAGAGTCCATCTTGTCAGATAATCCCACCAATCCTTTTTATCGGTTTAGCTGAGTCAGCGTTTACACATCTTCATCTCTTCCATCAACTTGCATCACCAAAATAACCATAATGACACAACAGGGGGTAGATCACAAGGTTCAGATCACAATGCCATAAGTCTACGTTTGCCTGATGCTATAGCCTCCTAAATGACATTATTGCACTAGCAACCAAACTGTCTAACATGTACTTTTGCAATGCACTCTTTTTCGTATTATCAGGCAATGATGTTTATCTGGAGCGTCTTTAAAGGAATAAAAAAGGTAACATTTTTATCTAAAGTAGGTCTTAATTTTTTTGTTTTTAGAATTTATTATTATTTTTATATTTTTTAGAGAACTTTCTTTCTGCTCAATTCAATTCAAAATTGCATTATTGACGTGACTGTAAATAATACAATATTGCCAAGGCTTGAAATATGTGGGCAAATATAAAAATATATTACCAATAAATAGATCAAAATAAAAGAATAGAAACAAAATATCACAACGATTTAAGCTTAAATAAACAATGTAACAGATATTTCAAACCAATGTGTTTAACATATAAACACACACAGACAAGGGTCACTGTGGTAGACAGTAGGGAAACATACAGTAATACACACATTACATATGCACATAGTATACATTACATGAGTTTATCTACTGTCTTTCAGGCTGTGGCACATCCACACATATCTGGCAATCAGCTGCTGCTCTCTCCCTCCCTCCCTCTCTCTCTCTCTCTCTCTCTCTCTCTTTCTCTTTCTTGCTCTCTCTCTCGCTCCCTTCCTGTTGTTAAATGCTGGTCCTCTTATTGACTTCCATATCACAGTGTTTGACCACAAACCTCACAAAATAAATTTAACAAAACAACAAGCCAATAATTGCAGTTATAGATTACATTTTTATGTTTCTACAGACTATTTTTGAATCTTGCACTGCTCTCGATTAAGGCTGCAAAATATATTGCAAAATTACAGTTATCATGATAATAGTATACAGTATGCAATATACATATCGCAAACATGTGATAGCTTATATGTATTTCATGTATTGGCTGTTTATCTAAATTTGGCCAATCAGACCAATCAGAAAATTGAGACCTTACTATCTTTATCACCGCCTCCCAGTTGCTATTCTTCTTCTATTGGCTGGAGCGGCCCAAAGGTGAACCCAGAGCTGAAAAGAAATACTTATAAAGACAAAAGCCAATGTTTTAAAGCCAGTGTTTTAAAGTCTGCATGAACTGGAAGCTGCAACAGTTTTTTTATATTGTGACACAGTTCCTAGAGAAATGGAATAATAAGTGAGAATTTTTTTTCTATTGCGAGCTGATTGCATGTAATAAAATAGGCATTTCAATCAGAAAGATCAGGAAAAAGGGTTTCGGGAGAGTTATTACAACCTAACAGACACCCTCCTCACCATTTCTGTTTGTTGTCATAGCGCTGTAAAAACTGACTGTTGGAGGGGCGTGGTTGTGTTAACCACAACCAATACCTCAGACAGATGTAATCTGAGAATTAAACTGAAAACAAACAGGAAGCGCATTTTCAGATTTCAATTAAAGATTACAAGAGCTGAATGACATGCACTGCTCTATTGTTAATGACAATACTGGAAATTTGAAATCACAAAATCAGTTTTGATTTCATGTGTTTGTTATGGGTTTTTGAAAATGAAAATGAATTTTAAAAATGTAACACAGGTCTAGGTGAAGTGAAATATCCAGCTAAGGCTTAAATCTGTAAGTGCACAGTGTTTAAAACCATTGATTTATTTATGAAAGAGTTGACTCATAGTGCTTCAAATGAATCGTCTTGATAACGAGTCTTTAGTCGTTTTGGAGTGATGTCGGTACAAAACTTAAGCTCCGCCCAATTGTTGTGCATCAAACCTGGGAAAATTGAAATCTGCGGCCCCGCCCACAAACACTAGCAGATCCCGGTTGAATCAAGTCATGATGACGCTGTGCTCAGCTGGATATTACTGCAAGTGTGAGGGGAAAGTAGTGTTATTTTCTTTACCCAAAGATGAAACTGTGAAGAGTCAGTGGTTGAGGTTTATTTTTGCAAAAATACCTCAGCATTATAGCCCAGCCTTGTGCTGTTCCCGTAATTTTTCTGACGAGTGCTTTTGCAATCTACATGCTTAAACGGGGGATTCGTCAACCGTTTGTTAAAGGAAGGATCAGAAAAGACTATTGATGTATGAGACTTCGTTAGAGCTCGACAGGATCTTTATCAGTACATGGATCAGTGGATCATGGATCAGTTTCTTCCTCCATTTCACAAGTGTAAGCAAGTGCAATTAAAATGGTTGCCTCCTTGTTTTCTCTATCTTGCAAATTATGTATTTAATTGTGTTTTGTTACTTGTAACCGCTTGTAGTGTATCTGGTTAACTCTTTATAATCTCATGTCGCATCTAAAACCATGTTGAAAACGCAACGTGTGCTGCTTTGTTTATGGATTTAAAAGCGTTTGTGAGCTCACGATCCACTGCTGTTTGTCATTGCTATGGCCACCGTCAGCTGTTCTTACACACATGCAGCGGTCAAGGTTTAAAATAGTGTAGCTTTTGCCACTGTGTGGATTAATACTGAATGTGTGTCATGGTTAAGAATAGAGCAATATGCTGGTGTTTTACTGCACTGCTCTAATGCACTCCTGCATTGGGCTCACACACATACCTGCCAACATCTGTCCCTGGGGGTGGTTGAAATTACGGGGGTTTTCTTGGATAAATAACAAAATGGGTGGGTGGCTGGAGATGGGTCTAAAATACGGGAGACTCCCGGGAAAAACAGGAGTTTTGGCAGGTATGCTCACACATACACTATGCACTTTGAATACTTCAATATTGTTGATAAGCCGTGGTGGGCTTTTCACTCTGTCTTGCGCTGAACGCTGTCGACCAATCGCAACAGGCTGTCATCTGTCCAATCAGCGCAGACTAGCTTCGTGCTAAGAAGGGCTTTGGGAACAAATGAATCGCTGAACGAATCATATGGGAGTTGCTGGGTTAATTAGGTAAAAAATAAATGCATTATATAAGTTTTTCGACCTTGCATGCATATCAGCCTGTTGTTGGAGACCCTTAAAACCAAAACCCTTTTTAATGTATAATAGGGGCTCTTTAAAAACAAAATGTTTTGCACCATAACACAGTTTTTCAGTCCAAATTAGAATGAATAAAAAATATATGTATTCACCTGTTTATTTTAATATCATTAAATAAGTAAATGATTAAAAACAGAGCTAATAAAAATAGCATTTTTCTAGTCAAATGTTTTATTGTAAAAAGTACCGTTATCGCAATACACAACACCAATATCACATATTGCATTTTTTTTCCAGTATCATGCAGCCCAATGTAGATCCACTTTGTGTTTCAAAGCTGATAGATCTCTGATCACTTTACTCTTGGGACAGCATACTAAATCAGCTTTAAACTGTGAGAACAAAGATTAAGATTGCATCAGATTGGGTTCCAGTGCTCCGAGGCATCACTCCGGTTGGTTTTCTTGAGTAAATGTTGCATAAATTTCACGGCCAGTTGTGTATGTAGCTGGTGGAATATGCATGACTTTGCTGTTGTGCTTTGTGTTGTTGTTCTGAGATTTGTAACCCTGTACAAATGTACACCTTCTAACATAGACTAACTGGAAAGGTCAGTACATCTAGTCTTTTGTAAACTACAAAGCACATAGACCAATAGCGTTTCTTAAATTTATATTGACATGATGCGTTATACTCTTGCTTTAAAAATGTTGTGTGGTGAAAAAATGAGAATGATGCAGTGGTCCGGCGACAGTTTCAGTTTGAGATGAATAACAATGTACTTGCTTCATGCCTAGCATATGATTAGATGCATCAGGGGCTTGACGGTATCCTGCTGGGCTATTACCCACAATCCCCTGCTGCTCCCTTTAACTGGTTCTGAGCTTAAAGGGTTTGTGAGAACCCCACCAGGCCTACAGCTGGCATTATGCCACAGCAAACAGGTTTCCTTGAAAAAAAAACAAGACCGTTTCCTTCTTCCTGTTTGTTTTGTGTATTTTTAAAACATTTTATGCAGCGATTCCTTCAAATGATTTAGTGTCATTTAGTCACTGCTAATGTACGCTAATTAATCGTAGCTTGTTGATCCAAACATTTTATGTTGCCTTCTGATGGCTGGGTGATTAATTGAAGGCAGTTTCATGCATATTTTGTCAGCAAAGATAGTTTTAGTATAACTCCAGCATGTACTTTCACATGGAGCAGTATTTACTACAGTCATACACTGATAAGCTTTGAAAAATCACCTTCAAATGTACAATTCATTTGCTCTGACAGTAATTAAATCAAGATAATCGTTATAGTGAGCAGTTTGCATAGCTTTTCTGTAAATTACTCACTTCATTACGTTAGTCAGGTGTTTTAAATAAATTACTATGTGATTTGATTCTTCCGTCATGTGTTTATTAGTCATGTTGAATCAATGAAAGCATTTAAATCTGTTTATTTAATAATGCTATGGGTATTTTTTTGTGTTTTTATGTGGGAATTTGGAAGTTCTGCACAAGAGCGCCCTCTGGTTTTTGGAGGAGATCTACTAGTGATCACAGAACCATGCTTCCCTGATTAGATGTGCATGACATTCGCAGCTTCGCTTAATCGGATTAGTGATTTTATTGCCCAGCCCTTTCTGAGTGGTTAAAACTGTCATTTAAAATAGGAAAAAAGTAAATTGGTGTTATTTATTTTTAATTTGGCTACTATTGTTTATTACAATTCATATTGTCATTATTTTTTAAAGCACATGCTTCTGTCATGTTTGTTTAGTTACTATATATATATATATATATATATATATATATATATATACAGTTGCAATCAGAATTATTCAACCCAATGATTTATTAGCCCCCCTGTTTATTTTTTTCCCCTATTTCTGTTTAACGGAGAGAAGATTTTTTCAACACATTTCTAAACATAATAGTTTTAATAACTCATCTCTAATAACTGATTTATTTTATCTTTGACATGATGACAGTAAATAATATTTGACTAGATATTTTTCAAGACACTTCTATACAGCTTAAAGTGACATTTAAAGACTTAACTAGGGTAATTAGGTTAACTAGGCAGGTTAGGGTAATTAGGCAAGTTATTGTATAATGATGGTTTGTTCTGTAGACTATGGAAAAAATAAATAGCTTAAAGGGGTTAATAATTTTGACCTTAAAATGGGTTTTAAAAATTAAAAACTGCTTTTATTCTAGCCAAAATAAAAAAAAATAAGACTTTCTCCAAAAGAAAAAAAATATTAGCAGACATACTGTGAAAATTTCCTTGTTCTGTTAAACATCATTTGGGAAATTTTTAAAAAAGAAAAAAAATTCAAAGAGGGTTCAATAATTCTGATTGCAACTGTATATATATATATATTTTTCCCTCAATATGTGTAAATGTTTCATCTTAATTGTTAAAAATTGTAAAGAATTTTAGCTTTAACAAAACCCTTTTATTTTGCCAGCCGTTTTGGGAGACTTTAATTGGTTACATGAAGTAATAATTAATAATCTATAAATCAAAGAAATAAAAAACATACAATGATCTATAAATTAAAGATTTGAAATGGCTAAAAGGGTTATCACTTTTTGATCTCCTCTATTTTTTTCAGTTCGGTCCTAAATACCCTTAGTCACTCTCACTTTCCTTTGGCTTATTCCCTTCTTTACCAGTAGTTGTTGCAGCAGAATGAACCCCCAATTACTCTGTTACTTGTTTTAGTGGTGGATGCCCTTCTTGATTTAACCCAGTCCTGAATTTCACACATTTGAGGCTTGTACACACCGGGATGCTTTCCGTTTGCGTTTATCGTCAGCGTTTTTCGAGACGTTTTTCTGAATTCAAACCCAATAGATTTTCACTGGCGTCGAGCAGAAGAGTATGCAAAATCACTCCTTGACGTTAGATGGTGCTTCACAACTTTAAGCTTCTGAAACCAGCTTGTAACACAGAATAAGAAGATAGAAAGTTGACACGCTTGTTATTGGTGATTTGAACAAGCATGGTTCAAGTAGCAGCTCCAGCTCTAGCGATGATAAAAAATGAATTTTGTTCGCCAGTATTCGGCTTACACCTGGCATTTTACTCGTTGGTGTGCATGATCACATTGGCGACCTTTAATAAGTCACGAGGCGTTAAAGGTCAATGGAATACGCAAGCAAAATGTGTCCCTGTGTGCACGGGCCTTCAGAATGATTTATTGTTACATGAAAATATAAAAGCTGTTTATATTTTAGAAAGAGGCATTTGCAGCAAAGAGACCATCGTCATATCTGAAGGCCACTAGCATTAAAAGTCCCGTGAAGTGCTTTGAAATGTGCTTTTTTGTTCGATGTGCGACATAATTTCAGCTGAAATGTAAAGACAGGGTAGGTCGTAAAGTAGCTCCTCCTCTTTATAAATAAACAGCCAATAGTGTTTTGTTTTTATCACAGCTCTGCCAGTGAGAGTGGTTGAGATCAAGTGCATCAAATAAAAACAAACGAGAAGCATCTTGAAGGGGGTGTGGCATGTCAGATACTAGAGAGCATTTGATTGGTCAGAAGATTTGATGAGAAACTGATGTTTGAGGTGATGTCACAAAAATTATCCATTTGGGCAAAAGACACAAACTGCAAATTTTGGATGTTTTTATCTTCTAAATGCTAATTTCGTCACTGATTTGGAGCACACTAACTTATAGATATCCTTAAGACTAACAAACTGATGCTAACGTTATTTTGATTTCACGGGTACTTGATACTATGAAAACCCTTTTATTAGAGAGTGTTTCACAATTCAGTCTTTTCCGAATTGTATAACATGCTGTATCTACAGACCAGACTGCCTGTTGACTGCAGTTTTGTAGGTTAGTCATCTGATGTGTCATGAGAACTGCACAAGAAACATAACATCGCTATAATCGCACGGCTCTAGTGGCTCACGATGATGGCCCAAAGAGTCTCAAGTAGCCACATGGGCCGCGTCCAATGAAGGCAGGCTTTTTTTAGGTCATAATAGGCTCTCTGTTGGCAGAGGCAGCTTGTGTGTGCTGTCAACATTTCTTCCCAACAAGCTCCCTCTGTTCTGTCTCTGCCAGTCCTGAGTGATGTCACAGAGCCCTCAGATTCTGCGTATTGAGACTCCTGCTACAATAACATGCCTGGTGTCATGTGAGACTGCCATAATGCAGGAAGTACCATTCGGTTCCCGTGACAGCAAAATCTCTCTTCTTTTATCTGTCTCTCTATCGAGCAGCTGTGCAGAAAGAGGCTGTGGAGAACAGAGACGGACTATACATTTGAGGTTTTTTTAAGCCGTAATGTAAACGGCTGTAAATTAATATTGTACTATAAGTAACTTGTCTGAAGTTTGTGGATGGAGCATTGTCTGTTGTGCATATTTTACTGAACTTTACTGTAGTACTTGTCATTTTTTTAAGAGCATGGTTTAGTAAGTGGTAGTAACTGTGCTTCATTATTAGAAAAGTAGTGAATTTAGTCTGCGCCAATGGCGTAGTGGTTAGTGTGTTGACATATGGCACTTCAATGCTTATGGCGACTCAAGTTTGATTTCTACATCAAGATCCTATGTAGGAATGCAATGATTATCTGATTTCACTATTAACCACAATTTAATTTGTCATGGGTAATAAATCATAAAGGCTTCTCAACAGCGCGTTTCTGCATTGAACAAAACAGCTGCAACTACTCAAAATTTTGCCAACTGAGCGCTAGTTTCGAGTTCTGAGCTTATACACTGAGGCTAATACCCACGCACGCTGCATTGACTATGGCTGAGGCTATTAACTAAGGTCGTTGACATAACGTGTCTTTTGCGTGCGCAAGTACGTTATTTCCAATAGAGGTGCGCAGCTTGCGTGCACATATTGCGATGCGCTCATGCTTTCCAGGCGCACCTAGTTGAAAAAGTATGCTGCGAGTGCACCAGGAGTCACATGACAAGAACTGGACCAATCAGCTTCATACTTTGGATGGAATATACACATTTCTACTTCAAAGAGAAAAAAATACAAAATGAAAAATACCAAACAATTTGGTTGTATAGTTGATCAAAAGTGCCTTTCAGACATAGGTTCAGCAGCCTTTGACTTCTTTTGTTCTCTTTAAAAGAGAAATACGTAGCTAATATGATGCTTAGATTTACATTAGACTAATACAGTTTTTTTATTATTTATTCTTTATTTATTTTTTTTATGTATTAATTGTTCTGTCAGTATAATATTTATTACTTGTGTGTAAATGCCAAAACCTTTTTTATTTCACTTTTTTTTAAGTCCAAAGAGAAATGGACTATTGTTTGTTTTTTATTATTATGTTGTGCTGTATTATTTAGTTACTGAGCTGCAATAAATAACACTTTAAAATACAAGTTTTTATATGATTTTCTAAACTAGTAGTGTTTTAAAATTAATGAATGCATAATAAACGTGATAATTCCTCAGAATATAATCATGCAACCAAAATATTTATTTTTAGTCTAATTTTCAATAAATTATTTATTTATTCACTCATAAAACTTCAAGTTTTATTGCTGGATGTATAATTTTTGAAGAATTATTCAGTGGCATATTTTGGTTGTCGCCACCTATTGGTTAAATAACGTAGCTGCTGCCTTCAACTTTCATTTTTGAACATATGATGGTGATTTTAATCTTTACCATAAACATCAGTGGTTTTATCTAAATTATAAACTGTTATCCCAGTACTTCTGTGTTATTTGACCGTTGGTTAGCTAAAGACTGAATCTCTTTCTTGATTTTTGCATTTTTCAAACACAGATTTGAATGCAGCGATTCGAGGGATTAATAAACATATGCAAATCCCAATGATTTATAATTTGTGTTAAGTGGTTGTTGAGATCCCTTAGCAATATTAAACAGATTTTATATTGCCTTTGATGCTAGTATTTATTATCTGGAAACATTTTAAATTTTTTTTGTTAATAAAAAAAATCAATTTCTTTTTATTCATTTAGTTTTAAATTTTGAATTATAGGTTTGGGATGTATATGCTGGGCTGTGCAATATGATTATGTATATGTCGTCTCATATTATGCTCTAATCTTTTATTTTGCAGTGTCAGAAAATACATTGTTTACAGTAAAACTTAAAAAAAATGTATATAATGTGCAGTATTGCATGTCATTACAAGAATACAGACTGAATTAAAACAAATAACAGCAAGCATCATAAGAAAGTACAATGTTCATTAATTTTTTAAACTTAATGTTGGGCCTGTAATCATTAGTTTTTGACAAGTGTTTTATATTTTATACATATTTCTTTTATATTTCTATCTTTTAATCAAATGTCTTCTCTGAAGTATGAAATGATCACATATGAATCAGTATATTGCTGAGTATATACTTTAAAATATAAAAAATAAGTTATTTGCATATAAATTATTAATTGATTGTATTTACAGAAATGGTATCATGATTTGTTTCATTTTCAGGATATGAGTTATCCTTATATTGTGATATGAGATTTTTGACATATCGCCCATATGTTAAACATCATTTAAATGTCATACTTTTTTAGTGGAAGCCAGTTTTATTCATGATTGTTTACTCATGTAGAATAGATTAATCTGGGCTGTTTTACAGTATGTTGGGAGTTTTCTGCTGCGTAGGCTCTACATCTATCTCTGAACTGAGAATCAATAAGTTCGCTGGAGCACAGCTGTGAAAGCAAATCTCAGACGCAGATGAAAGAGATGTATTAAAATGACCAGCGACAGTGTGGAGACATTGTGCTGACTCCTGTTATTTCACCCAGCCCTAGTAGAATCAACAATGCTTGATAAAAGCCCTTCCTTACCAGATGCTGTTATTTACCAGTGAGATTTTTGCTGTGTTTGTTGCTTTGAATATATGTAATATTTTTATATTATTTTGCATAGTTTTTGCCATGAAGATAGCTAGTGAAACTGACATTAAATAATACATACAATACAAAAACAATTTTGCAAAATGTCAAGAATTTGTGGTTTGTTAGCTGTCTTCCACATTTTTTTCATGAAAGAAAGACACAGAAGAATTAATGTCAGTCAATAAATGGGAAAATAAAGTCATGCTCACCATGTTCACATTAATATGGTTTTGTTTTAAGAGGATTATTTTAAATTATTAATCATTATTTACACTGAAACTGCGTTTTGAGCAACCAAAATGTATCTTTTGTCAACAAAGTAGATAAATTTGAAAACGCCACATTTTGCACTGGGAAAAAGTTTTTCGAAAACGCTGATGCATTTTTAAGAACTGATTAAGAACTTTAATGTCTGGTTCACACCAAACACAGAGCATCACATCAGTCTCTCCAGTTTACTTACGGGATGTTTTTCGTCTTGAGTTCAATTATTTGACGCTGTTGAGGTAAATTCTACACCTTCAGCTGTGTGCATTTTGCGTCTTTTGTGCAATGGAAAATTCGCCTCTATTCGCACATTTATATCAACATTGTATGTAACTTAGTCATGCGAATACTTAATAAGGATGCTTCAATGAAGCTCATAATATTGACATGTAATTGTTCATGTTTATCTGAAATCTATTTGAACTTATTTGGTTTTATTGTTTGGTTGCATTTTATTTCTTTGTGCTATTAAGAGTTTGTCTAGGTTAAAAAACAAAAAAACTACTACAAAGTGAAAGAAAAGAGATATATTATGTCATGTTGTTAAAACTAATTTAGCAAAATTGCTATCAAAACAAGACTCATTCAGGAACCAGTATTGAATTCAAAGAATCTGTATCGTTATCAATAATCTTTGAACTATTCCCAGCACTTCATGCATTCTTGGTTTTACTGCATTTTACAAAACCTCAGATCTTTTTCTGAACTGGTACAGTGACTGGTACAGTGTTTCAGATTTTGAATTTTATTTCTTTATTTATTTAAGACATGTGCACGGTGGCTCAGTGGTTAACACTGTCACCTCACAGCAAGAAGGTCACTGGTTCGAATCCCGGCTGGGCCAGTTGGCATTTCCTCGTGTTTGTGTGTTATTTCTCCGGGTGCTCTGGTTTCCCTCACAGTCCAAAGACATGCAGTATAGATGAATTGAATAAACTAAATTGTCTGTAGTGTATGAGTGTGGATGTTTCCCAATACTGGGTTTTAGCTGGCGTAAAACATATGCTGGATAAGTTGGCGGTTCATTCTGCTTTGGCGATCCCTGATGAATAAAGGGACTAAGCCGAAGGAAAATGAACGAGGGAATGAATAAAAAAAAGTACATCTGCACAAAATATAACAAACAAATATTAGTATTGATATATAACAGTAGGTTGATTGATTGATTGATTGATTTTAATTTACAATTTTAACAAAAATGTACAAACAAGTCCAGTCAGACTAATTCATACATATTTTAAAAACTGTTGAGGATAAAATACACAAAAAAAGCCACAGGCTTATTTCCATTGTGGTCCTCGATATTCTTAAAAATAAACAAGCAAATCATAAATGGAGTGCAAACATCATCAGCTCAGCAACTTGGCACAACAAAATACTCAACTTCAACTGTAAAACAACCACTTTTTAATTTCCCTCCTAAAAACACTCTCAATTTGAATTTCTTTAGAAATCGTAGGTAAAACATTCGTAGGTGCAAGCAACAGAGCTAGTACACTAAAAAAAAATTCTGCCTGATTCACTCTTAAATCTATAAGGATAAATATCCCTATTACTCGCTCTTGTTGAATGACAGTGTACCTCAATAACTAAAACATAATAATTAAAAAATATTTTGGGACCATTTTCTTTAAAGTCTTAAACCACATCACTAATTTTAAAAATGTTACCCTTTTATCATCTTTTAAAAAATTACTTTAACCATAATGTTCATTATTTATGTGTCAGTGGAGGTACTTTCAAAACAATTCTACACAACTTTTTTTGGTCCGTCTGCAATTTATTTTTTTATTTTATTAGAACTACCACTGTACCAAAAAGCTGCAGCATAGTCAAAGTATGACTGCACTAATGCACTAGCCAATATTTTTTAAGTTTGGGTATCTAGGAGCTCTGCTTGTCTTGCTATAAACTTAATTTTAGAAAAACATTTGTGAATGGACTATAACCGCCATCTTTTCACCTGTCAAATTACTATCTAAAATACAACCTAAATATTTAACTTCATGTTTTGGAGTAATACTTTGATCCTCTGCTTTTACCTCTGACCTGACACATTTTCTTAGTTTCGCAGCTGAACCAAATAAAATAAATTCAGTTTTACCCAAATGTAAGGACAATTTATTAAGGCAAAACCAATTAGAGACTTCCTCAATTTATTTACTTATTTCATTTTCAATAAATTCCTTATAGAAATTCATTGAGATACAGAAATGTAAAATAACATTGTATAGTCTTAATGGAATAAATGCACAGGGACCTTTAATTTTCAGTAAAAATTGCCATGTTTATGATCTGGTTTCTTTACAAATCAATTATCTTCACTGACTGATAGATATAGGATATAAAGTGGGTCTCACTCAGACCAGACAAGGACTGCATTAAATTCAAATGTTCCGCACCATGTCTTTAAAACATGGAAAATTATTTTACCACAGTATTTTTGATAGAATTTCTGCACTAGCCTGCTGCTTCTGACAGCCTTTCATCTTCTTCTATGCCTGAACAACTAAATGAATGATTAAGTCTGTTTAAATGATTATATTTTAATTTCATTGCAACATCGATGCTGTAAAAGAAATTTTATGAAACTGAAAATAGTCAGATTAACCTTTCATTAGAATCATATCGATGGTTGAAAAATACTTGCTGTGCATATAGCTCGTTGTATAAATAATACAATTTTAGCTTTGTTAAAACTGCAAACCCATTTGTGTCTAAATGGTTTAATTTGGTTTGAAATCTTCACAGACCTTAAAAACACATCCAAATAAAAAATCTTTCACACTATTTGATTAGGGTTAAACTTTACTCTACAAATCACATGTTCGGAACTGTGTTTGCTGGTTAATTATAATCCTAACTTGACACTGCAGATCCTGCAGTTTGGCTATTGCAAATTGCGATATTGATGCTGAAACAATATATTGAGCAGCCCTTGGGTGTACAGTCTATGGCTGATCGCTGTGAATGTGTTTTTGTCTCCAGGACTCTGCAGAGACGTCCACTATTGAGACTGAATCAGCTCAGAGAGAACCAGAGTCGGTCGCGATCAACTACAAGCCTTCCCCGCTACAAGTCAAGATAGGTAAAGCACTTTCTCACTCAGCCAGTAATCGGACTAATGTGCCATATCGTCATTAGTGTAATTTGTCCATTTGAGTGTTAGAAAAGAGACTGTATTGATTTTCCCACTGATACTGTGATTGTAAAGCGTAATCAGGTTTAGAAGCTCAAAAGCGATTAAAAGGTTCATGCCGTGTAAAACGGATGGCTGTGGTTTCGATAAGAAGAAGTTTAATGAGACTTTAGGTCCTAATGATTCTCCCAGAAAAATGTAAATATGGGATTTTTTGAATGCAGTTGTGGAGTTTTTTAGTCTGAGAATACTTAAGTCAGACCAGTCTTCTGTAATTTGTCAGGTTTCAAAGACTCCTAATCATCCATCTATTGGAATTTTAATGATTTAAATTAATGTATAATATAATATTTGTGTCAATGTTTATAAGTTACCCATTATTGTAACAATTTGTTAATAATATTTAATATTTTTTAGATAGAAATTGAGTTATGAACTGCATCCTTTTTGGTGAAAAAAACACTGCCTATTTTTGTGTTATTTTTAAGTACAATTATAATATTTATAATTTTTGAAATATATTAGTTTAGGGTTGCACGGTGGTTCAGTGGTTAGCACTTTCGCCTCACAACAAGAAGGTCGCTGGTTTGATTTCGGGTTGAACCAGTTGGCATTTCTGTGTGGAGTTTGCATTTTCTCCCTGTGTTCACGTGGGTTTCCTTCGGGTGCTCTGGTTTCCCCCACAGTCCAAAGACATGCGCTATAGGTGAATTGAATCAACTAAATTGCCCTGTATGTGTGTGAATGAGTGTGTGGGTGTTTCCTAGTACTGGGTCACAGCTGGAAGAGCATCTGCTGTGTAAAACATATGCTGGAATTTCTGTGGCGACCTTTGAAATAGAGACTAAGCCGAAGGAAAATGAAAGAATAAATGAATATTAATTATTTTTATAATATATATTTAAATATTATAAAGTAATATAGTGCATATATGTTTTTATGTATTTAGTTTCAATTTATTTTAATTTTAATAATAATTTGAGCACCTTTTATTTTCTGTATTGTTTCTCTTTATTTGTCTTCATATTTATTTTATTATCTTCATATTTTCTTCCTTATATTTATTTTATTATCTTCTTCTTCGTATTTATTTTATTATCTTCATATTTTTCTTCATGTTTATTTTAATATCTTCATATTTTCTTCTTTATATTTATTCTTCATTCAATTACTGAAAATAATTTGAATAGCTTTAATTAACAATAAAAACACTACAAGCATAGCATTACACAGATTATTACCAATGTTATTTTGGTTAAAAAAATGAACAAACAATAAAATCCAGCAAAGAAAATAGATTCCGGGGACCATATAATCCATGCAATGTCCTGAACTTTGAACCCCTGTTTGTTTCTCTCTCTCCAGAAAAACACTTCAGTGCTTGAATGACTAATAAACATTCAGCTGGTTGTTAAAAAACGATTACTAGTCTCATTCCCCTCAGGAAACGGCAGAAAGGAGAAAAACAACGCTGCTTATCACTTTGTCCTCTCCTCAGTCTCTGTGCTACTGCCCTACGTCTGTATCTCACACCACACTCTGTTTAGAGATGTTGAGGGCATCCTGAAACACAGCAGTCGCTGTTGTTAATTAAACTTCACTTTACAGTCCTCTCTTTGACAGCCTTATTACTTATAACACCGTAGAGAAATCTCTCTCTCACACACACACACAGGCCAGTGTATGGAAGTCATGCAGGAGTCAAGCTCAGACTTCACGCATGAAAAAACACTTCTTCAGCCAGAGAACCCACACACAGTGGAGAATATTAAGAGACAATACAGGCAAAAATAAATGCAAAAATTCATAGACCTGTCAATTTTGAGATTTTGGGCTTGTTGATTTTTTTCATTCAATCACTCATTCATTTTCCTTCGGCTTAGTTCCTTTATTCATCAGGGGTCGCCACTCTGGAATGAACCGCCAACTTATCCAGCATATGTTTTACACAGTGGATGCCCTTCCGGCCGCAACCCAGTACTGGGAAACACCCATACACGCTCATTCACACACATACACTACAACCAAGTCAGTTTATTCAATTCATCTTTGCCGCATGTCTTTGGACTGTGTGGGAAACCGGAACACTCGGAGGAAACCCACGCAAGCACAGGGAGAACATTCAAACTCCACACAGAAATGCTAACTAACCCAGCCGGGACTCAAACCAGCGATCTTCTTGCTGTGAGGCGACAGTGCTAACCACTGATCCACCGTGTCGCCTGGTTGGCTTTTTATTAAGTGTTAATGTACAGTAAACATCTGAAATTTATTATTTATTTTGCTTTAGATTTCAGTTACAGTACATATGTTTAAGGCTGTTTTTTTTTTTTCAAAATTAGTTTTTTCAAAATGAGCTTTTTTTACCTGTAGTGAGCCAATTTCAGCAGCGCTTACAGCAGGCTTCACAGATTTATCCATATCTATATACTTTGAAGTTTTTTTTACAGAGCGATTTGATCATACAAAATGTGCCTGATAGTATTCATTCATTCATTTTTTTTTTCGGCTTAGTCCCTTTATTAATCAGGGGTCGCCACAGCAGAATGAACTAAATCATCCAGCATATGTTTTACACAGCGGATGCCCTTCCAGCTGCAACCCATGACTGGGAAACATCCATACACTCTCATTCTCACACATACACTATGGACAATTTTAGCTTACCCAATTCATCTATACCGCATGTCTTTGGACTTGTTGGGGAAACCGGAGCACCCAGAGGAAACCCAAGCGAACACAGGGAGAACATGCAAACTCCACACAGAAATGCCAGCTAACCCAGCTGAGGCTTGAACCAGCGACTTTCTTGCTGTGAGGCGATCGTGCTACCCACTGCACCACCATGACACTCTGATTACATGATCATTTTACATAGTTTTTCTTGCTGTTTGCAGTAATTGTGTAATTAAGGAGTGTTAAAATTTACTCTTTATCTTATACATACATGTACTTCTATTAGGGTTTAGAATGCCTACTTCTGTTAGATCAATTAAACACTCTTTATGAAAAGGCTACTTCATGCATTAAATAATGAAATGATAAATAATTGATTTATTTTCTTTATTTCCTTTATTTTTTCTAGAGCTTTACAATTTATTCTGTTTTACAGTTTTAAAGAATATATGCTTATCAAGAGTAATCAAATTATGTGTTTTTGATTAAAACATTATGCAATGGATGTAAATGCTGCTTTAAATAGAATAAAAATGATTAAAAGCAGTAAAGACTTTACACATGAAATAAAAAATTCACAAATCTGTATCTTATTTAAAAACACCAATTGACGGCTGCTGCGTGAGCTTCAGTTTGAAAGGAATGAAGCAGATTTTAAAAATCTAAAATTGAAAGTAAAAAAGTGAAAAACAGGAATCAATAAGAGGAATTGAAGTAAAAATTTTATAACAAGTATCCGATTCTTAATCTAAGTCTATTTTCGATTCCCAACCCTAACTTCTGTGCATTTGTATGATGTTTGAGGACTCAAATTTTGATGTATATGCAGGTTGTTAGCTATGTGTCAATTCTGTTAAAGCAGCAATGGGGAAATACATATTGGGGATTTTTTCTTTC
>CAIGQZ010032312.1:15850863-15871180 GCA_903798205.1 Danio tinwini
TATATATATATATATATATATATATATATATATCAATCCTTATTTGTTTTATTTTGGCTACAAGGTCAATATTATTTGCGCCCTTAAGCAATATATATTTTTTGATTGGCTACAGAGTAAGCCATTGTTATTCAATGACTTGCCTAATTACTCTAACTTTCCTAGTTAACTTAATTAATATATTATATATATATAAATTATATATATACTAAACAATAATATATTTATGTATATACTTGATTAGTTTATAGTATTGTGTATATATTAGATAAGTCAGCACCAAACAACAAAATAACCTTTCTAACAAAATAATTTAACATCATCTTGCAAAAATGAGGACACCCTAATAAATATATTAAGAAAAAATATTAAATAAAGTTTTAATACAGTAGAAAATCAAGAAAAAACAAAATAATTTAGTTAAAATGTTGTAGTTTGCAGATTTTCATTTGAATTTAAACGTATTGCCTTTCAATTCCTAAAGATGTTAGGTGACCACATTATTTGAATGAATATAACTGTTTAATAAAACTGTTTTGTTTTAATATACCAAAATATGCTGTATATATTCACTGAAAAGGAGTTTGCATGTTCTCCCTGCGTTCTTGTGGGTTTCCTCCGGGTGTTTAGGTTTCCACCACAAGTCCAAAGCAAGCGCTATAGGTGAATTGGGTAAGCTAAATTGTCCATAGTGTATGTGTGTGAATGAATGTATATGGTTGTTTTACAGTGATGGGTTGCAGCTGAAAAGGCATACGCTGCGTAAAACGTGCTGGATAAGTTGGCCCCAGATTAATAAAGGGACTGAGCAGAAAAGAAAATGAATGAATAAATAAAAGAATATTCACTGAGAAATGGTATAAAAAAAATCAAAGACAGTGTACTTGTGTGTGCGTGCGTGCGTGCGTGTGTTTACAAATAGTAAATATTAAGTATATTATATACATTATCGTCCATCAGAGAACAACAGCAGAGATAATGAACATATTTAAATGAAAAAAAATTCTGTTTTTTTTTCTACTCTTATTCCAGGTTGGTTGTCCCTAATAAAGGCTATTCATCCTTAGACCAGAGTCCAGATGAGAAGCCACTTGTAGCACTGGACACTGACAGGTAAAACACTCTTCACACATTAAACCTTCACTCATTCCCTCATCCTCTCTCTCTCTAGAAATCTGTTATAAACATACAGAATATTTCATTTAAATAGACAGATTAATATGTATCAAACAACCAGATGGGAATAAATCCTCTAATTAAAGCTTGTGCCGCTTTTCTAACAGATGCAATGCCAGCCGTCTCCATGTAAAAAAAGACCTGACATTTAAACAAAATACAAGCTAGTTTTAATAGATCTAAAGCTGGTGCCCTCTGACAAGCATGAAAAACTGTCAAAGGGATAAAAGATTTCAAGTATGAAAATGAATCAACATTTGCTTTTGCATATATATATATATATATATATATATATATATACACACACAGTGTATATATATTGGCAAAAGCCGAAGAGTCTCACTTCGGACATTACAAAGATTTTCTCATCCATCACAGCAAAGACCATTAACTGTATACAGAATTATCCAAAAAGCTGAATTTTAAAAATTTATATAATTATATTGTCTGACCCTGAAAATTAATCCTTTAATATGTACACTACTATTGAATATTTTTGGTTGACAAAAAGTTTCTTATTCTCATTAAGGCTGCATTTATTTGGTCAGAAATGTGGTGTAAACTGTAATATATACTGAATAATCTTTATTATTTTGTACATTTTATTTTATTGTATATTTTATATACTGTATATTTTGTTACATTTTCATGATTCGTACTCGTTAAATAATTACCTCATGTAGCTTGATTTTTGCATTCTTAGGAGATACAAAACACACATCAAAAAAAAACACGTTAAAGCACAATCTTCTCACTCCACCTTCTAATTCCACATTGCGTCATCAGTTAGATGAATACTTAATAGTTAAAAACATCTCATTTTCATTTCAAATATTGGGAAAAGCAAAAGAAATACTTCCTCCACCTGTAAAAGCATTATCTCTATTATACAGTAAAATAACATTTGAATTATCATAATTTATATCTTTTTTCATATCTTCGTCAACTGATACAATGAAATTCTGACAGTCCAAAACATAAAAAATACATTTTCATATAATAATTAATTTCATTGTTCACTCAAAATCTATGATTCACAATGTTCTAGATAAACCATAAAACATTAAAGAAACACAGAAAGATCCAACTCCTCTTGGTGTAAGTGATTTTAATTTATGAATTCAGAATACTTCTCTTTGGAATAATTTTTTATTCGGATTGTGAATGATGTTATTAACGAGATTAACACGCCAACCTTTTAAAAAGTGCTAACGTTCAGTTCAGACTTCTTTACTGAACTTTAATATTCACAATCCTTCAGAATTGATTCTAATATGCTGATATTTGCTGATTAGGAAACATTAAAGGGCACCTATGATGAAAATCATTGTTGTAAGGTGTTTGGACAGAACTGTGTGCAGGTATAGTGCGTCCACAGTCAAATTGGTGTGGTGTGAAGACAATAAGTTTCTCTTTTTTTTATTTCCTGACGTTAAAATAGGATCCAAATCCCTCCCATTTTGAGGCCGACCGCAATATGATGTAGGAGTGTGGTTTCCCCACCCACCAAATTGATTGACAGTCGCATATTAACATGTCTCTGTAGTAACGCATATTATCACATCAACAAGACAGGATGTGCGCAAAGCAACCGGGATTAAAAGATCTGTTCAGCTCGCTGTGAGCACCAGTCATCATCAAATGTGATCAAGAGTGAGTTTTCCAAGTTTAAAACGTTTTTAAAACAGTGCATGTTTGTAATCAATTACAGCAATTTACTTTAGCTTTACTTTATCACCACAGATGCGTGTCAGTACAATTATAAAAGAAAAGTTTGTGGACATTAAATCAGGTTTATTTTGTACATTAACATAACAGATATCTATACAGCAGTAGATCTTAACGTGTATCCTGTCACGTTTGCCATGCAAAAACAGTGCAAAATTAAACGTGCATGCTGTGTGTGTTTGTCCACTGTGTGTATGTGTCTCTGCTGCATGTGTGTGTCTGTGTGTGCATGAACTTTGTAACAACATTGTGTGTGACTCATCGCAGAAAGTCCTGAATTACCTCCACAACAATTACATCAAATAATCATTGGGAAGGTTCTTACTGTAGTAATTCTCACAAACGCTACGCGAAACCTGCTTCCTTCGTGTCTGTCTGTTATCTGACGCAGCCGAGGCAGAGACTAAAGCACGCTCTAACAGGCATGTGGGAACGGTCAATGTGGAGAACTAGCATTAAAGGCACACGCAACAAAAACAGCTACATGGTTGTTCAGAGCAGAAAATCCAATATTCTGAAAGCTATAATAAATAATCTGTGTTTTGAGCTGAAACTTTACAGACACATTTTGGAGACACAAAAGACTTATCTTATATCTTAAAAAAGGTGTAAAATAGGTGAAATTAAATGGAAAAAAAAACATTAAAATACAAAAAAAGTGTCTTCTTAAATGTTTTTCATTTTTTCATTTTTTTATAATGTTTTTAGATATTTTCCGAGTGAACTCTGACAGGGTTTTCTTTGTATAATTAATAATTTTATAAAAAAAGTAAAGAATATGATCTATTAATGCAGATTAACTATCGTTAAGTATTTCAGTCAATGTTAATCTTAAAGATATAATTTAAAAAATTGCATAGTTTTTCCATAAAGGAGGTGAACTCAACCAAAGTCCCTTTAAGGCAAGTCATTTCACTCAGCGGCCATCTTTGAAACACCTCTTGGGCAGTATTCTCAGGTATTGGCTGTTTCTCAGTATGCGTTCTTCAGCGGTCTTGTGTCCTCGTGTTCTCGTGTAACATCATCATCAGCTGGCAAAGTTCAGTTCCAATACTCAAGGCTGCAAGAACAAAGGACGCGTGAAACTTCCCAGATGTGTTCTTCATATAGAGGACGAATGGATGCAGACTTGAGCACCGAAATCCCTCGAGAAGTCCCAGAAGTCATTGCGACTGGAAGTGGGAAGTGCAGCATTTTATATAGATTCATTATTAAAGTTCAGAGATATAACTTATTTATCTTAGGAGTTTCCCTAAATAAAACGGTGAATTTAAACAGTAGCATGGACATCTTAATAAAGGAATAAACACATTAAGGGTGTTTATTTGCTAAAAAAATCATATTAAAATCTGTTTTATTTATATTGTGCAATGTGTATATGTATATATAGGGGATATATATATATATATATATATATATAGGGGAAAAACAATAAATTGTTAAAACGCGTAAAGGTCATGTGACCATCAGGAAGAACGCAGCATCTCATTTATCAGAGGATGCTTTCTCTGTTCTCATGGTCTCCCGAGTTCATTCTTCCGAGGACACCTGGCAAGACCGGTCTTCACAAGAACGCAAGTCCGTTCTCTGCGTTCTTGGAATTGAGAAACAGCCATTGTGTCTGAATGGGGAAACATCAAATTCTCCAAAACTGCTTGCAAAGCTTACCATTGAATTTCATATTAGGAATCAACAATGAAATTAAACAACAGCTGTGTGCTTAGTTTCATTTCTAAACATCCAAATCACACAAAATCTGCAGAAACTCACGTCTTGTCCGAGCCCCTCTCCCGGAGTATTGTCAGCCTATAACGATCGCTGATTGGCTTCTGTACTTGAAGGCGGGATTTATTCGCCAGATAGTGATTGATGATTGGCTCCTGTACTAGTAGACGGGGCTTTATTCACCATATTGACCGTTATACTTTTCCCCATTTTAAAATATATGAGTAACATGTCTTGTGTATTCTATAGTTTTTGCCCCTTCAACACAGTCATACCGGTAAATATCTAGAAAATTTCCAGAACGACTTTACCAGCAAATTTAAAAAGCGCTGTTTAAACAGGCAAGGGCGTTACGGAATTTTTCCGGACAATACCATTCACACATCCATTCCAAAATACCGGTAAATTCTGACATCATTACCCAAAAAGACCTCTATACGGCTGCGCTTGTATTTGTAAACATGTGACTATATTGCAAACTCCGCGGATGGATAAGTATTGTGAACAACTTTGATGAAAACGTATAGAGAAACACTTTCGCATGTCGAGATGTTCATAATAAGCGTGTGCTCACTGGCTGCTTCATGTGCACACGTGACTCGTCAAGCAACTGAAGGAAGCATAGCTTGAAGGTAAACAGACAACGGCTTATCATAAGAATCCTATCGATAATAATTTACACAGTTGGCATTAAGAAGGAACATAGAAACGTTATTTGACTAACATCTAGCAGCTAAATGTATTTGGAAAAATATTCAAAGGCTGTTTTGTTCTTCATAAACAGCATGGACGTGAATGGGTCTGAGTGTTCTGATTGGCTAAAGTAGACATCTTAAAAATTGCCGGTAATTTTCCAGAAAGGTCTGTATGTGTGAAAGGGGCTTTTGACTCAACTCTTTTTTTTTTTTCATAATTCTTATAACTTTTTTTTCCCCGGAATATAAGTCAATTCCGGATTCGTTTTGTATATGCCTTTTCAGCCCTGGGATTTTTAGTTCTTTGTTAGAAAGAAGCAAGAAAACATGTTTTTGTTGACCGCAGTCCTGAGTGAGTTTTTAGTGTGTGTGTGTCCTCCACCCTCCTGTAATGAGACATGTCGCAGTATGTGTTCATCCTAATAATGTGTTTGCTGTTGGCTTCAGATGATCAGACTGTTAACCTCATGCTTTCTGCGCTGCCAGCTGGATCTCTGTGACCTCAGCAGAGATTAAGTCATGTTTTAGGTCACCCGTCCTTCATTGTCTCACTCTGTCTGTTTTTTACCATTTCAGCCAGGCTGTATGTAACACCCATTCCCTGACATTTAGTTTGTACACCCACTGTCTGTCACACGCTTGGCTGTTCTGTCCGTCACAGGCTTGTACTGGTTTTCTTCCACTCTTATGACACATATCATTGGTTTATTGGAGAGCTCTGCTTCAGTAAGTTTGTAATTACTGTAGGATTCAACAGAAGGCTACAGATTATCACTGTTGTTGTTTTTTTCCCTAGTTGAAATGTCATCACAATTTCTTTTTTTTTTTTGTTTCTCTTGCTTTACTGTGACTAAATAAAGTCTAAAATGTGTCTAATATTACTGAAAATGTTATAGGAGACCACGTTAAAAATATTGTGGACATTGGAGACTGTATTTGATACAATTCTTTGCTGACTTAAACTGAGCCATAAAAAAAGAAGATGGCAAAAATTGATCTGATTGGCTGTTGTCACTTTATTGTCACTTTGTCTTATTTCTTGTTTTTTTTTAGTGATGATGACTTCGATATGTCCAGATACTCATCATCTGGATATTCTTCAGCCGAGGTGAGATGTCTGAGGGAACAGGTCATCATTGTCATATATTTTGGGAATGTATGTATATTCAAGAATATTGGAAAGAAATACGGGAGGCTCTTGAACATGTATTTGAAAGAGATGTACCTCTGGAAAGTAAGTTGTTATATTTTGGCTGTGTAAATCCAGATACAGTAATTGCAGACAATAAATATTTGATTATACATATATACAGCAAGAGCAACCAACCTTAAATAATTGGATAGATGCAACTATTGAGATCTATACAATGGAAAAAATCACTTCTGTAGTTAATTTAAAGAAGGATATATTCCTATAGACTTGATTTTGTTTCTATAAACAAATAGATTAAGATTCTTAAGATTAGGATTAGATTAAGATTAGATAGAATAATTTTCCTAATTTATATATTAATATATGCTAATGTGTATATATGTATATGGTCATATATATTCATATTGTATTGTGTGTTATCCCCATGTGTATAATGAAGATGGTCATTTAAGATTATTCTGGAAGAATGACAATGCGTTCTCACCCTGAATGTAAATAGTCTTTGAATTTTTTATTTAAATGTATTTTTTTTATTTATTTACATATTTTATTATTATTAATTTTATTTTTATGTTATTTTTCTTTTTATAATTTAACAAAATGTGAGTACTATGTATAGTTAGTGACAAAATTGTAGGTAAATTGTATGTCACTTAAGGGTGTCACACACCGGATGCGCCGCGACACGGAGCGCACATGACAGTTGAAAGTATCGCACACCAGACGCGTACATGCATGCTATTTAAAACGAAACTAATCAGATGGCGCTCTGTGGCGTGGAAGAAATATGAACAGTGTCCTGAGTCGTGGCTGGGCGCAGCCGACAGCCGACAACTTGCGGCGCCGGTGTGTGTACCCTGATAGAAACCTATGTTTAGAATTCTGAAAGGCGTGTCGCTGTGCGTCGCGTCGCCGAGCGGTGCTTCTGGTGTGCGACCTGCTTTAAGGTCACATACTGAGATTCAAATGTACCTTGAAATATTGTATGATTGTACTCAATTGAATGTTCACAATCAACATAACATTTAAAAATAAATAAACCATTCGAACCCCTTACCATCCCTCGGCCTCTACTGTACATAGTTACAGTAAACTAATTAAGTGACTGCTAATTCAGTGGCATTTAAACAGTATCCTAGTATTTTTGCAATGTAAGTTTACTCTAAATATAAGAATAACAACAACAACAACAACAATAATATTTATTATTATTATTTATATTATTATATTTATAATAATAATAATAATAATTATTATTATTGTTAATATTATTATTATTATTATATTTATAATAAAATTATTATTAATCTTATTGTTGTTGTTGTTTGTATTATTATACTTATAACAATAATATTTTTATCACAAACAAAAACAATACATACTTTTTTTTATTTATATTTTAATAAATAATTATATCTGTTGTGAAAACTGAATGAGAGGGACATTTATCTTGATTGTTATTATCTTATTATTATCTTATCTAATATTTATAGAATAATATAAATATTCTCAAATAGCTAACCATTTGGTTTATTCTTTCTCTTTTGCTTCAGCAAATAAACCAAGACTTAAACATCCAGCTTCTGAAGGACGGCTACCGATTGGATGAAATCCCGGATGATGAAGACCTGGACCTCATTCCCCCCAAATCTGTGAACCCCACCTGCATGTGCTGCCAAGCCACTTCCTCCACAGCTTGTCAAATTCAGTAACCAAACCCTCCTCCTCTCCTGACCTGAGAGTCCAGCTTGAACCCTCCGTATAGATTAACTACTAAAGATCTTTAGAACAGTAGAATGAGTGTATTATAATTAATATTGAATAGGGGAAAAAAATAATAACGAACGGGAAGTATATATAACAGTTAATGGTTCCTCCTATGGTAGGACGCGAGTCTTTATATCTCCACCAGAGGGCGCTAGATTTAGGCGTGTATAAATGTAAGAAGCGTTGAAGTGTATGTAAATGCATGGTGCAACATCAGAAGAAAACAGCTGCTCTAGTATTTTTAAAACAGAACAAAAAAAAATGAACATTTCACACTACAGGTTCCCTTGTTTTTTGTTTTTAAATAAGAAAAAAACCCTCCTGAAATAGTTAAAATTGTTGACCTTTTAATGTTTTATTTTTATTTAAAGTAATTTTTTAAAATATGATTACAAAACAAAATCCACATTTTGTTTAAATACTCTAATTTAGGTTAAAATTATGGGTTGCACTTACAATATGGGGAACGTCTATTTGAATAATAAATCTATATCTACTGAAAACTGAATGAAAGGGACATATACCCTTATACTTTATTTTTATTTATCATGAAAATAGCATTACGCTTGGTATTTTAATGTGACATTAGGAAATCTGTGGCAAGAGCTTTTTTCCTGTTCCTCCAAATTATACTCTATATTTTGTACGGTAAAATAATATTTAACACGTCTGTGATATCGCCGCAGAAAGACTCACATTTGAGCTTCGGTTAAGTTTCCTTTTAAAATTCGATAGATGAACTGTAAGGAGAGAAATGAGACCTCATTAAATCCATTTTGGTTTTTAACACTTCACTGATTGTTTACAGGTTAATTCTCACAAAGCATTGTGGGATGTAGGAAAAAGGTGGATTCTATTTAGTGCGTCTGGATTTATAAAACCCACCTTTGCCTAACGTATGCTTTCTGATGTTATTAGGACAGAGTTGCTTGTTTTCTAACGAAAGGGAGTCTAGAGGCAAATTTCTTTATTACATTATTTAACTTTTGAATGTACATTTTAAATATATTACCAGTAGCTTTGTAGCGAACGCTAATGAAGGGAATACTCTATAAAAGTGCTCATATTGTGCTGTTTTAAAAGGGGATTGCTCACCCAAAAAATGAACATTGTGTCATCATCTTTCACCATTTCAAACCTTTTTGAGTTTCTTTCTTCTACTGAACACAAAAGAAGCACATGAGAGTAAGTAAATGATGTACACTTTCTTTTTTTGAGTGAAGCGTGCCTTTAAAAGTTCCTAATTTAGCTTTAAATGTTTTCCTTTAATGGGTTTTCGTTCATTCAGCGTCAAAAACACTAACATTTTTGCATAATGGCCATTACATCTTTTCTCACAGTGTTTAAAATGGTTGGTTCATACATCTCTAACCGCCTAATCTCTTCTCTGATTGGTCAAATGGCCCAGTCTGTTTTGATTGGTCTACTGTTTACGTCCAGTGTTAAAAATGACTATATCAGCTCCGGAGGCGTCTTCAGCTTTTGCAAACACAGAACTATAATGAAGTCAGTTTTACCATATCACTTTAAGCTCCTGTTCTCATCCATGCGGAGTAGATTTGCTGTCAAGGCACTATAAACAGAATCGACAACACAACAGCAAACTATTCCAGGTCTCAGCTACAAGTACAGCATTTGAGTTCAAATTAAACTGTTTACAGGCAGCCAGTGAAGACAATAGGCTGGCATTATGGACATTTGTTACCTACGTAGGTTTGTGCAGGAAGTCAGACTGGAATTACTGAAGACTCATTTCATGCAGTTGAGACTTGTCAGTTCTTTTGGGAGACAATAACTACATGTATAATGCACTTAGATTTTTTGCCTTCACAAATTATAACATTAAACACTCCGAAAAAGCATAATATGGCAACACAAGCTCATTGAAAATACGTGCTTCAGCCTACATTTTTTGTGAAACTGCAAAAAACATCCTGCATATGTCCTGTGAAATCATTTGAAAATGGTTGTTTCATTTCACATTAATGACAGTTACATGCACATATTATCAATGAATATTATTTAAATACAACAAATAAATACCCTAAAACAACTTAACGGTGTCTTACGATTTTACAATTAAGTAAGTTTCTTCCGTAGCTGACTTTGTACAATGTTGTACTTGTGAACCAAAGTGCTTGGTTCGTTGAAACAGTTCCACAAAAGAGATAAAAGCAATGTAAAATAAAGGTAAAACTGCTTGGTCGCAGTTCAATTTTTCACTTATGTTTGCTTTTGAAGACACTATTGGTTGGGTCAGTGGTACGCTAGTCTAGTGATCTGTACAAGCCCTGCTTTTTTGTGGGCGTGTACAAGAAGAACGTGTATCTGAAACGTACAGCAAGAAATACTCTGAGTAACGGATTTTAGATTTGCAAAAATGTAGACAGCGCCGCCTAGTGGACCTGCCATATGAAACGTGTAACGAAATGAACCCAGAGCAATGTACTTTACATTTTGCAAAAATCTAGGCTGAGATATGCATTTATAATGAGTCTGGGTTGTAATATGGGCACTTTTATTTAAAATATCCATATGGACACTGATCTGCTTTAATATTGACAGCAGATCAGAATTGTTAATCCAGACCATGCTTGAGTGTTGCTGCACACAAAGCCAAGACAGTTGAACTGTGCCATGGGAATTGTAATCAGTTAAGGAGGATACATTACTACACACACACAAAAAAAACTTTTTAAAATGAGTTGAAACGACACTATTCTTAAGATTTGTTTGGAACAACTTAATTGTTTTATGTTCCATCCACTTAAATTGGTCAAGTTTACTTACTCAATTTGTGTTGGGACAACTTGAATGTATTATGTGGAACTCTGCTGGTTTTTACAGTGCAGAAATATAACTCTACACAAAACAGTCAGGATTATTCGGTACAGTTTTCTTTACATTTAATTATCGGGAAATGTTTTGAGAAAAGATGCGATGCGTTAGCAACAGAATGAAGCTTCTTTTGATTTACTTGAATATAATAGCAGCTGTAGCTTGAATCGCTCAAAAATTCCGAGTTTTTTTTTAAATGCATCGCTATTCTAACTTGAATCCAAACTCAAATTGAAACAGCAGATGGCGCTCTAGGCTAGTTTTTTTTTACCATACACTCAAAAGATCACAATGAAGAGCACTTGTGCATTCTGCGAGTCATCTACTGTAAGTTGGCATTTACGTCAAAGCTCACTATCAACACTTTTGTAAATCTCTTAAACTCTCTTGTAACTTTATTAAGGATAATTTTTGCTTAAATATTAGGCTAAAATGGCTATTTGTAAAGCCATCTGCTGTTAAACACTAAGCTCAGAATCAATTCAAGGAAAAACAGTGATGTATTTTGAAAATCTTAGAGTCGATACAGAATTGATTTCTTTATTTTTCACCACAGCTCTAATAGCAGCTGCCGGAGGTATCATTGACATCATTAACTGGATAACAAGGCTATAGATTGTGATCATCCAAATTGTGCCAAAATGCATAAAATACATCATTCTAAAGAGTGAATGGCATAAAAACTCCATGGCCAATGCTCTAAATGATGCCACAAGTCAATTTTACTCTTAGTACTCTCGTCTTTTAAGTGCAGTAGCATTTTTACAGACATAAAAGAACGGGATAGTCTGTGTTTTCTCTATCGCTTCAGTTTAATGCCTTCTTTTTTTAAACAAAAATCTAAATACATCTCAGCCCTTTGAGTCAATAATAAAGTCAATATCAAATCTGTTAAGCATCCTTGAACCCATTTAAAGATTGTAGCGTTTCTTCTCTTTGTCAAATGTTGTTTTGGTATAACTTCAAGAGCACCTTATTGTCTTCAATGTTCATTGCAACTTAGTCTACGTTGTCAGGCATTATTAAATAACACCAAACGCCAAGCAAGCAGTTTTTTTTATCTCTTGCAGTAAATTAGGAGAATGTTTAAAGGCAGATTTCAATATAGTAGTAAAATAATCTAATATTTCACATTTTGTACAATACTTTATTCAGGATTATGATGAATAAAACTGAGGGACTACTTTTAGAATGTTACATATGATTTTATCATTATTATTATTTTTTTTAAATGCTTTTCATATTTGAACTGTCTAATCCTGCAATACTTGAGTAATGTCCTGAAGAAAAACAGTAATCATTTTGAAGAAGGTGAAATGTTTCTACTAATCAAAAAATCCTGGAAAAATAAACTGTCCAAACATTTGAAATAAAGAGTCATGGGGAATACCATACCATAGGACTACATGGTAAAAATGTATGAAATTTGGCAGACAGATAGAAAACAGTCTGAACATTAAACACAGCAATTTTAGAGTCTCTAACTCAATCTCTATGAGCACTGTTTGTGCTCATACTTTAGAACCATAAAAGCTGTCTTTCCCTTCAGTTCTTTAACTCAGTTTGGTTGAATTGAACTCTTTAATGAAAACTTCCATCATAAATATTACAGAAATTAATTTTTCGATCATTTATTTTATTTTTTATGGAATTGTCACTTCACGCTGACCTCACCACATTAATTTGATAACCTATAAGACAAAAGCAAATAAAATCACATGACTTTTTTGCCATTTTTAACTTAAATAACCTTAAATGTCTAAATTGTAATAATATTTCACAATATACTATACTACACTACCTGACAAAAGTCTTGTTGTCGATTCCAGCTGTAAGAGTAATAAATAATAACTTGAATTCTAGTTGATCATTTGGAAAGGTGGCAGAGGATAGATTTTTCAGATGAATCATCTGTTGAGCTGCATCCCGATCATCACAAATACTGCAGAAGACCTATTGAAACCCGCATGGACCCAAGATTCTCACAGAAGTTAGTCAAGTTTGGTGAAGGAAAAATCATGATTTGGGGTTACATTCAGTATGGGGGTGTGCGAGAGATCTGCAGAGTGGATGGCAACATTGCAAACCACAGGAGAGGGCAAATTTTCCCGCAGGATAGCACTCATACTTCAGCCTCCACATCAAAGTTCCTGATAGCAGCAAAAGTCAAGGTGCTCCAGAATTGGCCAGCCCAGTCACCAGACATGAACATTATTGAGCATGTCTGGGGTAAGATGAAGAAGGAGGCATTGAAGATGAATCAAAAGAATCTTGATAAACTCTGGGAGTCCTGCAAGAACGCTTTCTTTGCCATTTCAGGTGACTATTAAAAAGTTATTTGAGTCATTGCAGAGATGTATGAATGCAGTCCTCCAAGCTCATAGGAGTCATACACAATATTAATTCTTTTTCCACTGCACCATGACTTTATATTCTATATTGTACATTATTTCTGTTTAGTGACAAGACTTTTGTCTAAGTGACCTTATTGTCCCTATTTAATAATTAAAACAAGGCTTGATCATATTTTGGTAAAATAAGTGTAATCTAGAGGCCTTTACCTTTAATATAAGCCACTTCTGATACCAAATGATCAACTAGAAAACCAAGTTATTATTTGCTGTTACTAAAACTTGGATAGGTGACAAGGTTTTTGTCAGGTAGTGTAGATCATTTTAAATACTTGCAATTTTGTGCATTTTTTTTTTTGATCCAAGAAAATCAGTCTTATTTACCATAGAAGACATTTTAAAACATTTGAAAAAATCTTGCCCCAAATTTTTGGAACTAATGTGGGAAATTAAATTCAGGATTTTTAAATATTCACTATTGTTGATCAGCATATCCAACGCAATCTCACAGCAATTTGTATCTTTTTAATTTAGTGTCTTAATTCGTATGAAACTGTACAATCTCATTCATACAGTGGTACGATTTGCTTATCCCGAAATTATGGTTGGGTTTAGGGGTGGGGTTAGATTCCTCGCCTCCTTTTAAAAATCTTGCATTTTCATATGACTGAACTCGTACGAATTAGCCGCTAAACGGACAAAATGTATAGTTTCCTCGTGAGATCAGGCTGGCATATCACGTATAGTCCTTCAGAACATTAGATAGGAACATTTTTACTATTTATTCGCAGATACAAAACGCAATAAATATCTCCAAAATCTTGCTGTATTGCTATATTAATGTGCAGCCAAATGTTTCATGCCCCGCTGCCATGTCAAGGTGCATTCATTATACTTTGTGTACGATATATGCTAGCGGTATGAGCGCCACGCAGGTTACCAATGCCATTGTTCATTTTATTTGAGGGAAAATAATTGCCATTATGGCCATGTTTCAGTGGTTTAACCCTTAGCGTAGCAATATAACCTGCAAAATGCCTGTTCTGTGAGCTCACCATAGATATGAATATGGGAAAAAAGCCCCTTGTCTGCCATTTTTAAGCCGTCATGGTACATATATATTGACATGCCATAAGACTGATGTGATAAAGTGATGAATGAAGATGTCTGTAATCCCTTTGTGTCTCTGCTTTGGTTCAACACTCTCTGTTACTACACTAAAGTAGAGTATGCCTTAAGTCAAGCTATACAGTGGGTCATGTTATTTATTGCCAGTGGTATGTTTTTAATTTATTGATACACATGACTTTTTCCAACTATTTTTGGTTCATTTTCTTTCCTGAATTCTCTCCCCTTCTGTTGCGGAGTATGATTGTAAAGCGTGATCAGTTTCCATACCAGTATTTAACAATGTTTATTGCTCCGTGTAGTGAATCATATCAGTAAATACATCTGAAATATACAATTGGAGCACTGTTGTCCTGTGAGTTTTTTTATGCGTTTGGTATGCCGACAGAAAAACGACTGCTTTTTGTACTGTAGCAGCCCATAGAAACATTTGTCGGAGAGTTATGAAATTTGGTGCACAGATAAAGTCTTAAAATTCAACACACCAAATTTGGAGTTTCTGACCCAAACCCTGTAGCGCCATCAACAGGCTAAATTTGCACAATATGTTTATTTGAATAGCTTTTGGACCATAAGGGCTATACAAAACATTTATATATATATGTATATTGTGTGGTTTGAGTTGGTTTATTCAACGACATCACCACACTGTGTTTGCTTCTTTAAATTCAAATTGGCTACCCTTACATTATGTTAGTGGCTGTTTTTGACCCCATTGACTTCTATTATACTGACATTTTTTGATTACAAAGCCACGACACCATTTAATCATAGATTCTTGATTGCTGGTGGTTTTCCCTGTTGGGAGGAGGTCAAATTTTTCATTTTTACTGTCGATCATCAGTTTGCACGATAAACTCTTTAGATAAGGCTGTGCAAAAAAGTTTCTGGTTCTTATATGGAGTTCTATGGAGTAAACCTGCAGATTATAGTGTGCTTGCATGAATACACTTACTATGTTTACTATGTTCTGAGAGCGGAGCTGCTTATTTGGATTTTCTGAGAAATATCAAGGTAAGTGCACAAAGGTCTCTCTCACACACTCACATATGGTGTCATAGCTTTGCAATAAAAAATGTTATAATGGAAATCACTGGGACAAAAACGGCCACCAACATAATGAAAGGGTTTACGTTTTACCAGATTGTATTTTGAAAAATTTCAAAGCGTTTTCCCAAAGGATGTGTCAAAATCAAATTTGTCACCAAAAATCATTCTTTTTGCTGAAACGCAGAGAAAGTTGTGGCCAAATTAAGACTCAAAATCACCCCAGAGTGCATGAAAACATCCCCAACTGCACACAAGGGTCAATTTCCCCACTATTTTGAATCTTCCTAGATTGATGACAGTTGATTTTCACTAAAATTGGCTCAAATTATTTTCAGACCGTGCTGACATTAATAGTTTTTTAATAACGTGAATAGTTTTGCGAAACTCGTCAAAGCTTTTTTTTTTTTTTTTTTTACAAGAAAACTAAAATAAAACAACAACAACAACAACAAAAAAATACAATCATTTTTTAAATTGTCTATTCTGTGGTGGAAACAAGCTTCCTTTAATTAGGGATGTACCAACTCTTAAATGATTTTTTTCTTAAATGCTGCACATTTTTTGCAAATTAATATATTTTCTGCCAAAATGAAAATGCTATTTAAAAAAAAATACTAATAAAAAATAAGAATAATACAAACTAAAGACTCATTAATATAAACAAACTAAAACTGTGACTGTGCTGGGATTTTACATTAAACAAATATCAACATATCTATGATTTCTGGCATAAGCTGAGGTCTTTGCATATTTACAATGTCCCCTGCTGATGAAAAAACCTCTTTCCCTTGGGACTGAGATGTCTGGTGTGGAGAGGAAGGCCTTTCTTAAACCAGAGAGCAGTGTACACAGAGGTGGTCAATAGGCCCTCTGCTCCAGGGCACTGGACACTGGCATAAAACACTGATTATAAAATTACTAATTATGTAGTAGAATAGAGACAGTAGTTAAACATGATTATGAAGGTGAATAATTAATATTACTTCTATAATTAATTTGTATCAGTGTGATGCACTTATGAAGAGAAGATCCTGAACATTTAAAAATATTCAATAACAATAATCAAATTATTAAAATATGCATGAACTAATTTGAAAAGGAGAGGGTAAAAATAATCTAATACCTGGGTCTGTAACAGAACAACTTTCTCTTTTAGTCTGAAAACATCTTCACACTTTCGCTATGAACACACTGGTGCACTGTGTGATCTCCATAGCACTCGTCAGAGCAAGCTGAGCTGCAAATCATCCGCTCCGCATGGTTTGGCTTATTAATGCGCATCGTTGTTCTGTTAGTGTAAGTAAACGTCTTTTTGCAGTATTTGCACACAGTTAGTGTTTTGTCTGGCACACTTCACCCCTGTCATTTCACTCTGCCGCTCCTCTTGCTCACCACTGATGTGCAGGTAAAGCAAGTTTGTGCCTGTAAACACAGCGCCCCCTCTGTTAAAAAAAAAAATTCGATTCATGCAACATTTGTACAGGTTTGAATTGTCACATATTTAAATCGATTTTCAACTGACTCACGGCAAAGAGCATAGAATCACCAAGAGGGAACACTCTAGTGCGATTTAGGAAACTAGATGGCTCGGCGGCCATTTTGGAATGAAAACTCCAGTAGAACAGCAGCATATTATAAGTCTGTAAAATAAACTAATAAAAGTGCTGATGATTGTGATAGTAAGTGTTGTATTGTCGTCTTTCAGGTTGTATCTTAGCTTTAATGCGCTTTTTTTAAATAAATAAATAAAAAATAAAGCAGCTGCTTGCCATCGCGACAGCAATAAGATCCAATAGGCAGCTGATTGCTTTCACTTCAAAATGGCAGATTCCGGGACTGTTGCTGGGTGCTGCTGTTGCAATGGAACGTTCTATTGAGTGTCGCCTCTTGGTCATTCTAAGCTCTTTGCTCACGGTGAATCATTACTTTCCTACTATTAATATATTGACTATTAAAAAATAAATATATAAAAAGCAGGATATGATAAAATTATGAAGCAATCTTGCGACAATTCATAACCTTTTGATTTAGTGGCTACTTCGAATTCATTTGCATCTCATTCACCAATGAGGGGTGGGTTTTAGGGATGGGGTTTGTTCTAATGCAACAGACATTCACATGCAACAGACATTTATATACGAATAAACTTGTATTAAATCATACCACTTTTCTGACAACATGTAAAATAGTTTTGTTTCATGAGATTGCGCTAGTAAAGAATGTATAGTTTAATGTTTAATGTTTATTGCCTTTTCTTTCTTGTATTTAATTTTGTGTTGTCACTCGTCACTTTATGTACACTGGAAGCTTCTGTAGCCAAAACAAATTCCTTGTGTGTGTGAAGCACACTTGGCAATAAAACTGATTCTGATTCTGATTCTGGTATAGGTGCACTGTAAAAATGCCAACTAATAAAATGTTGCAGGAGCTGAAGTAGCCTAACATTCTTCCTTTGGCTTAATTAAAAGGCATTAAATCTCCACAAATAACAAAATGAAGTGTATTATTTTTCTCAAATCACAAATCCAATATCATATCTTCGTGTAGTCGATAACATTTTGAATATTTATTAACTAAATAAAAAAGGTTACTAGTTAGTTAAGCTGCTTGATTTTTATTCATTGTCCAAAAGTTTGACTAGCATTTTTCTTATTTTCAACTATATTTCTTACAGTATTGGGGTTTAGATTTCATTAATGACATATACATTATAACTTGTAAGTATTGTGTGTATTGTGGGATTGGTGGAGAGGTCTGATTAGCCTAGCTTTATCCCTGTCTGGACCAGATGGTGCACAGGGCTTACCTGTGGCCCTCTTTAAGCCTTGTCCCAGCCACGCTTTGGACATCACATCCTATTCAGAGCACAAGACAGAGTGTTTTACACACGAGAACCATCTATCGAGGAGTTTGGGTGAGTTACAGTCTCCACAGGGCCATGGTGGACCTTTATACTCTGCTAATATTTAATTACATCTGCTGGACGTTTAGTTAAGCTGTAAATATGGCAGCAAATCTCAATATAATTAGCGTACTAGTGGAAAGTGCTCAGGTGGGATTTGATGCTTAGCAATTATTTTTATTGCTCAGTAAATTGTGTCCGTATTATGCGTAATTACAGAAGTTACACCATGCATAATATTATCTTTTGGTGAAAACTGCCTTTTGCGTTAAGATGTTGGGTTATTCTCATTTTTAGAAATGATGGTGGTTGTTCTGTAATAATATTATACATAATAACTTATATTATATTATATTATATTACATTAAACAGTCATAATCATTCAGTAAATTATGAAAAGGATAATAGTAGATTTTTATAGTAATGTCACTTTTTAAAATATTTTTAATGTCTGAAATAAACAATATTTTATTTATTTTATTATTTATATATATTTTAAATAAACTATTCTGCTATTTATGTATAAGAAAAGTTTGTTTATACACATTTTTACTACTAAAATTCCATGATTTTTCTTTTTTTTTCTGGTAAACACATCTATGACCTGTTTCGCATAATGTCTATGTATATGTAAATAATTAGAAAAACCACACGTAAAAAAATTTAATACAGCATATTGCAAAATACATGACAATCTAGTTTATATCTATATCGATGTAAAATGTATTTAAATAATCCTTAAAGTTGGTTAAAAAAATTAAGAGATCACATTTTTAAAGAAACTATTAGTTGGTAAATGTATATGGTTTACATTTTTACTACTAAAACTCCATTTTTCAGAGACTTTCCGGAATAAAATTCATGACCTTTGTATATGTCTATATGTATATGTTTATGTATATGTGGTAAATAATAAGAAAAATGCATGTTGAAATTTTAATGCAGCACATCGTAAAATACATGACTATCTATATAGTTAAAATTTATATTGATGTAAAATGTATTTAAATAATGCTTACACAGCACTAATAATCTGAAAGTAACATGTTGGTAAAAAAAAAGAAAGATTATTTTTAAAGAAACTATTCTGCAGTTTATGTAAGAAACGTTGGTAAATGTACAGTGTTCATACACATATTTACTACTAAAATTCCATGATCTTTCCAAGACGCTCAGGTAAACATTTATGACCTAATGTTTCACTTAATGTCTATGTATATGTTTTCATTTAATACAGCATAAAGTATATTAAAATGCATGACAATCTATACAGTTTATATTTATATTGATGTAAAGTTTTAATATTTAAAACAATTAAGAGATCATATTTTTAGTTGAATGATAAAAAGTTGGTAAATGTACAAGGTTTACATTTTTACTACTAAAATTTCATCATTTTCCTTGAACTTTCAGGTAAAAATTCATGAACTAATGTATATGTATATGTGGTAAATAATAAGAAAAAATGTACATTGAAATTTTAATGCAGCACATCGTAAAATACACAACAATCTATATAGTTTAAATTTGTATTAATGTAAAATGTATTTAAATAATGCTTATATAGCATTAATAATCTGAAAGGTTGAGATTGGCCAAGGACAGAAAAGTAAGTCAGTAAAAAAAAGAATAAGATATTTTCGGATTTTTAAAGAAATTTCTGCAGTTCATTTAAAAAACGTTGGTAAATTTACAGGGTTCATACACATATTTATTACTAAAATTCCATGATCTTTATTTATTTATTTATTTATTTATTTATTTATTTATTTATTTATTTATTTATTTATTTATTTATTTATTT
>CAIGQZ010032312.1:15871190-15882835 GCA_903798205.1 Danio tinwini
TTTATTTATTTATTTATTTATTTATTTATTTATTTATTTATTTATTTTTTATTTATTTATTTTCTCTTGTCTTTTGTACTAATGATGTATATATGCACATATGTATATATGCTGTATATGTAATGTATATATACAGATGTTTGACTGGACTTGTGGATATGTGCAGGCATAGACTACTCATGGAGGAATATGATTAAGTATCTGTACAGTTGTGGAAGTACATATGCATATGTATTTACATTTCACATATGTTTATTTATTATTATTTGCTGGCATGGGAGGGATTTGGGGTGTGTTCTTTATAATGTGAAAAACTTAAAAAAAATAAATAAAAATTCCATGATCTTTCCAAGACTTTCAGGTAAACATTCATGACCTAATGTTTCACATAATGTCTATGTATATGTCTATGTGGCAAATAATAAGAAAAACTGCATATTGAAATTTAATATAGTAAAATAAATGATAATCTATATAGTTTATATTTATATTGATGTAAAATGAATTTAAATAATGCTTAAAGTAAGCATTTATTCATAAAAAAAATTTCATCATTTTTCAAAGACTTTCAGGTAAACATTCATGACCTATATGTATATGTATATGTGGTAAATAATAATAAGAAAAACTGCATGTTGAAACTTGAATACAGCATATCGTAAAATACACAACAATCTATATATATATATCAATGTAAATGTATTTAAATAATGCTTACACAGCACTAATAAAGTGAAAGGTTGTGATTGGCCAAGGACAGAAAAGTAAGTTGGTAAAAAAAAGAAGATATCATGTTTTTAAAGAATCTATTCTGCAGTTTAAGTAAGAAACATTGGTAAATGTACAGGGTTCATATACTGACTAAATTGAACTTTAACTCTGAAAACGGGACTAGAACTTCTATGTTAAGCTGATTTGACTAAACTATTAATCTACATTGTAAAAGCGCTATAGAAATGAAGATGAATTGAATTGAATACACGTTTTCACTACTAAAATTCCATGACTTTTCCAAGACTTTCAGGTAAATATTCCTGACTTAATGTTTTACTTGATGTCTATGTATATGTGGTAATTAATAAGAAAAAGTGCATGTTTAAATTTAATACAGGATATCTTAAAATACATGACACTCTATAGTTTATATTTATATTGATGTCAAATGTATTTAAATATTGCTTACACAGCACTAACAATGTGAAAGTATGTGATTGGTCAAAGACACCAGTATTAGCGAGTACATTTCTTTTTTTTTGTAGATTAAGTTTTTATTTATCCACAACACTGAAAAAAATGATTCATTCGATTTACAAAATGTAAGGTAAGTGGTTGCAAACAATTTATATGAGCTGAATTTAAATAAACAAATTAAGTTAAACATTACTTAATTTAATTTAGTTATGTTTATCCTAGAGGCAACACAGTCGCCTCACAGCAAGAAGGCAGCTGGTTTGAGTCCCAGCTGGGTCAGTTGACATTTCTGTGTGCAGTTTGCATGTTGCATGCGTGGGTTTCCTCCGGGTGCTCCGGTTTCCCCCACAGTCCAAAGACATGAGCTATAGGTGAATTGAATAAACTAAATTGGCGGTATGTGTGTGTGTGTGTGTGAGAGAATGAGAGTGTATGGGTGTTTCCCAGTACTGGGTTGCAGCTGGAAGGGCATCCGCTGTGTAAAACATATGCTGGATAAGTTGGCGGTTCATTCCACTGTGGTGACCCCTTGATGAATTAAGTGACTAAGCCGAAGGAAAATGAATGAAGGAATTGCATATTTTAATAAATGTAGTATATAATAATAATAATAATAATAATAATAATAATAATAATAATAATAAAACTTCTACATGTTGCATACAGAGTGTCCAAGAAATCAAAGGATTTGGACACTTGTAATGAATAAAGGTGTGTTGTTGTATGTAATAATCTATCTTGTGCGTTTGACAGATGTGTTGTTAGTCAGTCTGCTGGTTTCAGATGTGTGTTGTGAAGATGACGGTGAGAAGCTCATCAGTGGCGGCGCTGCTGCTGCTCTCAGTGCATCTCCTGCATGCGTCTGCTCTTCCTGCTGCGTCTTCATACGAGTTCAACGCCTACAGGATGCAGCACTACAACCTACATCAACACAAACATGGTAACGCACCATCAGAGACAACCATGATCACTCAAAAACCATCATTCGCTCATCATTCCTCACACTCATCCTTTCAGACAAAATGATTATTAAACTATTGCATCTTTAAAACTAAATTTTTTTGATTGGGGATGGGGGAAGCATTTGATAGAAGAACAAATTATGATAGAAAAGGATGTTCTATATAATTTATAGGTATAGTTTATAGTTCTAGGTATTTATTTTGGGGGCCCTCAGATTTCCTGAGTAGTGGCCGCTTACCTCGCTTAAAGTTAAATCAGTTTAAAGGGACATTTTAAAGGAACAGTTCACCCAAAATAGTTCATCCTCAAGTGATTCTAGACCTTTTTGAGATCTTTTTTTTATTAATCTTTCTGAGTGAACTGTGTGCTGAATGGGTGAATAATTGGGAGAAAAAGGAGAAGCTTTTCATTGGTGTTAATAGTCCTTAAAGAGATAGTTCACTCCCAAATTAAAACATATACACCATTTTTTCACACTCAAGTTGTTCTAATCTTGAAAGAGTTTTTTTTTCTTCTTCTGGTGGGCACAAAAGAATATAATTTGAAGAATGTTGTTAACTATAAACTTGATTGTCCCCATTAAATTTCGCAGAAAAGAAAAATACTATGGAAGTCCATGCGGGAGTAACAATTTGGTAACCATTTATTTATTAATTTTGCTTCGGTTTTAGTCTCTATTTCACAGTTCGAAACAGTGAAATGAACCACCAACTATTCCAGAATATGTTTAACTCAGTGGATGCCCTTTTAGCCACAACCCAGGGTGTTATTGGGAAACACCTATACACACTCATTCACACACACTAGGGACAATTTAGTTTATTCAATTCACCTATAGCCCATACCTTTGAACTGTGTGGGAAAATGGAGCACCCAGAGGAAACCCACGCCAACATGAGGAGAACATGCAAACTCCACACAGAAATGCCCACTGGTCCTGCTGGGACTTGAACCAGCGACCTTCTTGCCGTGAGATGACAGTGCTAACCACTGAGCCACCGTGCCGCCCATTTAGTAACCAACATTTTTAAAAATATCTTCTTTTGTGTTCAGCAGAAAAAAGAAACACATGCAGACTTGAGGGTGAGCAAATTCTGAGAATTGTAATTTTTGTGTGAACCATCCCTTTAAAGCACACTCTCACTTTATTGTAGGCCTAAATGTGCAGAATTGATATTGAGTTTTACACCCTGAACTTTACCCATCAGGTTGTCGTGGAGCAATTGTGGTGGCGGAGGCACGATCGGCTGCAGACACAAGTCTGACCCGCCGCTGTGTGATCATGAAACTGCCTGATTTCACCACGGAGCGCTTCCTGGAGGCAAAAAAGCAGAACGCAGCAGCAGTTTTGATCCTGCTACCTCAAAACCTCTCTTCTGTACAAGAGGAGACTGTGCAGGTCATTCACTTCACACTTACACACAAATACACTTGATATGTACATTTGATTGAACACTTGCCATAATTCAGAGGTTTCAGGTGTTTTTGTTAAATTGGCCATTTCAGTATCTGTTAAATGAATCTAGAAAGTCATCATTATGCTTTATAAACCATATAATTGAGACATCATAATGTCATTTTTCATACAAAAAAGCAAGCTAGGCCTATATTGCAGTGTCACACAATCATGTTTCTTCACAGAATGGAAAGTCTTTGGTTTCAGTAGCAGAAGGCATTGGAGGATTTGAAGTTGTCACACTCAAAAAAAATGCTGGGTTATTTCAACCCAAAATTGGGTAATATATATACAGACAAAGTTTTATTAATTTATAAAAAACAATCGGTTGGTTCTGTCCATATTTAATCAATTTTTGGATTGACTACTGTAACTCACTATATTTTGGCATTAGTCAGTCAGCTTTATCCCGTTTGTAGATAGTTTAAAATGCTGCTGCGAGGTTTTAACAAGTACATCACCAGTCTTACGCTCTTTGCACTGGATGCCTACACTATTGTGTCAATTTTAAAAGTCATCTCGTGGTTTTCAAATTACTAACTTGCTTGGCACCTTCCTACCTGTCACACTTAAAATATCTGTTAATTAGTTTCCGTATTTTGTGATTCACAAGTGTTTTCTGTTTATTTATGGTTGTGAATTGCATTATGGGACCTTGATCTCTGCTTTGTCGACTTTTGATGTTAAAAATTCAACTCTACAGTTTAACACTCTCAGAAATAAAGGTACACAAGTTGTCACTGGGGTGGTACCTTTTCAAAAGGTACAAATTTGTACCTAAAAGGTCCATATTAATACCTTAAGGGTACATATTAATACCTAAAAAGTTTCCCTTTTAAAATTTGTAGATATATATACTTTTGAGGTACCGATATGGACCCTTTAAGTACAAATGTGTACCTTTTGAAAAGGTACCACCCCAGTGACAGCTCGCGTACCTTTAATTCTGAGAGTGTACAGTGACAGAATTTCTGACTTTCTATTCACAGTTTTTCTAGCATATTCAATCTACTTGATAAATGAATTACTCTGCTTCTCTTAATTGATCGACCCAGAACTGTTGAATTTATGAACCATATTTAAACAAGTACATTATAAGTAACTAATTAAATTACCTGAAAATGAACAGTAATCCCTTACTTACTGTTTCTAATCTAATTACAGCTACACCCAACACTGATACCACCCCAGTGACATCTCTCATAGCTTTATTTCTGAGTGTAATTATTACTGTACATGTCCATGTAAATGTACCCATAGTTGGCTTATTAAAAGGGTTGGTTCACCCCCAAAAAATCAGTTATTAATTATCCACCCTCATGTCAAGGAACATAATCAGGTTAAGATTGTACATGTAAATGCACTTAGGTTACTATTACATTTACTATTTACTATTACATTACATACTCAACCCAATTCCTCAAACTGGTTAGCTGAAGGTCATTACATTTAAATTTTCAACCATCTGTAGGGCTTCATGGTGGCTGAAGCTCAGATCCTGCAGGAGGAGACCATCTTGCCGGTGTATGTGGTCCCTGAGGACGAGCAGCTCCTCTGTATGTATGAAGAAGTCAATCAGGCTGTGGCATCCAAGTCTGCTTCTGTGCTGGTGAGAGGTGAGAGCTTACACATATAGACAAAAGTGCTGTAGCCACTTAAATTGAATATGAATTTTTGATTATGTCTGATGTATTTAGAAAAAGATGGGTCGAAGAAGAAGATGACAATTTCGTTTTTTTCCTTATTTTGAGCAACAATGAATGCCTATTGCTTTACAGAAGACACATTCAAATTCTATTTCATGTAACAATAGTTAAAATACACCCCCCCACACACACACACACAAAAAAACAACTAAATGATAATTAATTGTCATTTTTTAATGTCAGCAAGATGTTTTTAATCCTTTAAAATACAATACAATTCAGGTCACTTATGCTTTTTTATACTTTAATAAGCACAGGTCACAGTTTTTATCACAGTGTAAAACATTAAAACAAACACTTTACTAGCATTTAATAGGCTTTTTTGTGGTTTTAAAAGTTTGTACTATTATTCTGTGTTGACATCTAAATTTCTTTTGATTAATTTCATCAATTGCATTTGTTCAATTAAAAGTTTTAAAACAATAAAAAAATAGCAAACTATGGAACAAGAAATGCTCAATTAGCTAACACTGAAAATGTATAATTATTCGTGATAAAACATAAGATAACAGACATTAAAGGAATCTTACCAGATTCATTTATTTTCAAATAAACATCAAAATTGACTTGTGTTTTAGTGTATTATGAATTAAATTATTTCTAAAATGCTAGTAAATGGCACAAATAAACACTTGAATTCGCACTGAATTAAAAGTATTGCAGTAAAGACTACATTTTCTTCTTAGACACATCACAATAATCAGCATCAGTACAGTTGCAACTTTAATAAATAAATAAATAAATAAATAAATAAATTTATTAATTTCACATTTTTATTTAGAGGGTAACACCTTGAGATGCAACATCTTGTTTTCAAAGGGGTCCCAAATAAATAAATAAATATGAAAGCAAGCAAGCAAGCAAATAAACATAAAATAAATAAATACATTTATAATTAAGTAAACAAACAAACAAACAAACCAATAAATGAATACATATATAAGCAAGCAAGTAAATAAATAAACAAACAAATAAATGTGTAAGCAAGCAAATAAACAAATTAGTAAATACAATAAATAAATATGTAAGAAAGTAAGCAAGTAAATAAATAAATAAATAAATACATAAATTTGTAATGAAGTAAACAAGTAAACAAGTAGGCAAGCAAGCAAATAAATAAATTAATAAATAAATAATCCAGAAATGCATAAATCTTAAACAAATACGCTTGAAATATTTCATAAAGCAAAGTAAAATCTGTACTCCGAATTTTTAAGCTCACAAATTCAGACTAAATTTCTGTGTTTTGGGTGTCACGGTGGCGCAGTGGGTAGCACAATCACTTCACAGCAAGAAGGTCGCTGGTTCGAGCTTCAGCTTGGTCAGTTGGCATGTATGTGTGGAGTTTGTGTGGATGCTCCGGTTTCCCCCATAGTCTAAAGACATGCGCGAATTGGGTAAGCTAAATTGCGTATGTTTGCCATAGCGTATGTGTGTATGAGTGTGTATGGATGTTTCCCAGTGATGGGTTGCAGCTGGAAGCAGGGTTTCTGCAGATATTATAATGTAAAATTTAAGACCTTTAAAGACCTTTTTAAGACCATTAAGTATTAAATTTAAGACCTATATCACAATATCAAAAACACGCATACACATAAACAGAAAATACAAAATCACAAAATTTGTGGTAAAATAAATGTATTCAAATTGAACAGTACTGAAGATAGTTTGGATGCACCATTAAACTACAAAAAAAAACAAACAAACAAACATCTTAAGTCTGATTTATACTTTCGCCTGGTGCCACATCGCACACCTCACGAAACGGATGAGGCTTTTATACTTGACGCATTCGCCATTGAGATATTCTTTTAAATGACAGGGGGCGGTATAAAAAAAACAGACGGATAAACAGAGAAGTAGAAAGTTTCCGGAACTGGTCATATCATTCAAGATAATTGTTTTTATTATTTTTATAATTTATTCTAAAGATTTTTATAACCATTCAAGATTTTAAATCAAATTTTTTTTAAAATGTAAATGATGCATCACATCGCTTTTGTTCATATCTCGGACAGTTCTACCTATTAAAGTTAAATATTAATGGCAACAGAACTTCGGTTGCTCTACGATTATATTTTTTATTATGGCAAGAATAAAAACAAAAACATACAATATATGATCACGCATGGACGGATCATAAAGAAGATGTGTTTACAGTCATACCCGTTTCAGACAAAATATCTTCAAAGTGTTTCATATTCAACTCAAATCAAACGCGGCGCCGCGCAAACTGTTTACTCGAGTCTCAAAACATTACATGAGCTCCGCCAGCCGAAACCATGTCGCGCGCACCCAAAGCGAACGTCTGCAAACACATTAATGACGTCACATTTGCCGCGTGCACGGAGTTCAATTGCAGAGAGCTGATTGGCTATTGCATGTCTGCCTCATTTATAGTTGTGATACCGCAAATTACAATTGGACTAGTGAAATGAAGAATTACAACACCACGAAAACCAAACAACAGCAACAAAAAAGAATTTAAATAAGCATTAGATATAGCGTTACATAGACATCGAAAAATTAAGACCTGTGCAAAAATATTTAAGACCTAGAACAGCGAATTTAAGACTTTTTAGGCCTTACATTTTGATTTTGTTTTAATTTTAGACTTTTTAACACTTTTTAAGACCCAGCATAAACCCCATGGAAGGGCATCTGCTGTGTAAAACATATGCTGGATAAATTGTCGGTTTATTCCGTTGTGGCCAGCCCAGATTAATAAAGGGACTAATCCAAAAAGAAAATGAATGAATGAATAAATTTCTGTGTTTTCAGTTCTCCGTAGTATGATCACATCCACTGCCTTCCAAATATTAGTGAGCAACAACTCTCCCATCAAGCCCATTACTGACACCAGCATCATTACTTTAGAGGTGAGAATGACAGCAGGCCACACACAGAAACTCTATCCTGTTCTCTGCAACATTATAGTGTTCAGTTATAATTAAACCTGTCCATCAAATCGTTTTATTGCTTCGCTTTAAGGGAGTACTTCCTGGAGCTGGAGAAGACCCACCCACCATTGTAATTACAGCCCATTATGACACGTTCGGTCTTGCTCCTGTAAGTGATACGAACACACACGCACGCACACACATGCACACACACGCACACACACACACACACGCACACACACACACACTTACTCACTCACACACACACACAGAGATCAACTCGACTAAAGGGAACTTTTTCATAAATGCTTAATCATTTTTTGGTCACATAATAATAAATCACACTCCCTTCAAACACGATTCAGAATGATTAATGTATGTTGTCAGTTGGTTCACTTGCTGTGTGAACTGACCTTTTCAAACACCTTGGTCTGAAATTAATATATTCATATAACCGGCTTCTCAAAGTTACACCAATTCAACTATATATTGAATTTAGGGTTGGGGATTCATTTTAGACAATCAAAATAAAAAAATGAATATGAAACAAATGAAACTTATAAGTCAGTTCTTTTTAGTGAATCCAAACAATATTATAACTAAGATCTTTGAATTGATTCTTTTTAGTGAATCAAATCTTTGTTTTGCACTACTAGTTGGAACAGTTTTTAGTGAATCAAATGTGCAGAGCATTACCACTTTGACTGAGTCCCATATAAATGACTCGTATAAGACTCATTAAAGATTAAAAGCATACACTGTAAACCGCAACAGTCAACTTTATCAAATGAAATGAGTGTAGTTAACTCAAAAATCAAAATCAAAACAAATACTCATATAATTAGTTCACTTATATTTCTTTTTCAGAGGATCAAAATGTTTTCTGCAACTAATATATTCCTACTGATTTTTAAATGAACGACTCTTATAAAATTTATTGTTTTCAATAAATCAAAAGCACTTTCAGTTTCCCTGTAATGCTAAAAATGATTGTAATGAATGTAATGCTAAAAATTTAACATAAACACAATCTCTAAGGAACCAAACAGAATTAAAATCTGAATTCAATGTTCGATGCCGTATTCCATTATATTTGGTTAAAGACCTGTCTGTAATTAATGTTTATTTAATGATGCTGTTATAATCTTGCGATCACAGTAAAGCATTTAATTATTGCTGTGTTTTATGTTAGATGGTAAAAGGTTCCCACTGCAATAATGTTTCACAGTCACCATCTGGCAGATTGTACAATAAAAGCAATTTTGTTTGGACATTCTTCAGCTATTTCTCCTTTACCCACATTTTTAGACTGTATTTTGACATGTTAAATGTGTTTCAGTGGCTGGCGTATGGTGCAGACTCTAATGGCAGTGGTGTCGCCATTCTTCTCGAGCTGGTTCGACTCTTTCATCGTCTCTACAGTGATCCACGAAGCCAGGCTCCGTCAGTGTTTATTTAATAACCTAAATAAAAGTTTGTGTTAGGAAAATAATTTTGCAATTGCCAACTTGATCACAATATCTTGCAGATATGGAGATCAACTGATGCTTGTTTATCTTAAAAAATATTTTTGTATTATTTTATTTTTTAATCATCATCTTTTAGATACCACATTTTATTCTCCTTGACTGGTGGTGGGAAATATAACTTCCTTGGCACTAAGCATTGGCTAGAGGAAAATATGGACCATGCAGGTATGTAAACTATTGTTAAGATATACCTTAAAGTCCATGCGAAATCTAACTTTACAATGTTTATTTTGCTAGTGGACATTGTTATTCTTTCAACATAGGCTCATTCTGAAAACGTATAGCCCTATATATATTTTTGGAGATCGTGAATTATGTAGCCAGAAGTACACATGGCTGCATTTCATTTTTAAAATAACGCTACAGGGTTGTATGACGCTGTTCCTTTTTCACGCTTAATGGCTGACCTCCTACTTCTTTCATACCTGCCAACTTTTTTTTTGTTTGGGGGGGGGGGGGGTTGGTGTTGGTGGTGGGGTGACCACCGGGAGACAGAACAATACGGGAGACGGGTCTGAAATACGGCTTTCCCGCTGTTACCAGTTTGTCCAGTTAGCTCACCGTGTATATCAGCGGACTTGAGACAAAGAGAGAAAGAGAGGAGTTGACCACGACAATGGGGTTTGAGTCTGGTGAAGAACAGTTCCAGAAAGCGGACAAGACAAAAACAGAAGTCAAAAAATAAAATAAACTAGTAAATAACAGGTTGAGAATATGGTAAAATTTGAAAACATGGTAAATATCAGGCAAGAGCTTTTTTTCTGGATTGCTTTTTAAAACTATTGGTTGGGTTCAGGGAAGTGGGTGGGCAGGTCAATCGGTGCTTTTGAAAACACTATTGGTTAGGTTTAGGGAAGGAGGAAGGTGGGTCAGTTGATCTGTCAGTCAGTCAAACAGTCAGTCAACAACGGCCTCTGGTGGATTAATGCGAGATGAGCAGGCGCCAATGGCACTCGTGAGAGAAATTTGAGATCTCAAAAAGCATAAACAGTGGCCTCTGGTGGATTCGCAAAAACAAAAACTGCAAAAAAAAATATTTCCTGGGCTTTATTTGGTGCTCTCTATAAATGTATATAGCAGTATGTTTTCAGAATGAGCCTGGGTGGTATTTTTTTAGCTTAACAATTAATTCATATAATTTAATCCATTGAAAAATTATCTTTTATTAATCTTAAATCAAAATCTGACCATTTGCTTCCATGTTTAGAGTAGCGGTCCTTCTCGCGTATCTTACTGTTAGTTTACTATAAGGGAATGATGTGCAAAAAAAGCTCCGACCCCTACACAATATTCTGTTTCCGTTGAAAGTACATCACATGCTGAAAAAAAGTCTCAGCAACTTCTGCTCCACTTTGACTTTAAAATACATTTTTATTTCTCAATTAAATTCAGTTTTACATTCTGCTTTGTTATGACTCTTTTAGAATCCAGTCTTTTGCATGACAATGTGGAGTTTGTTATCTGTCTTGACTCTCTTGCCATGGGAGATGAGATTTTCCTGCATGTTTCACGGCCACCTAAGCCTGGCACGCCTCAGTACAGCTTTATTCAGCAGCTGGAGCAGGTATGGTTGAATTATGCATGAAGTCAGAGTCAATGTTTAATGGCCATTGTCAATTGACCCTCTTTTCCTTGTTTTCAGATAATCTCTGCCAGGTTCCCCTGGGTGAGATTTGGAACTGTTCATAAGAAAATCAACTTGCAGGAGGCCAATGTGGCTTGGGAGCATGAGCGCTATGGCATGAAACGTATCCCAGGGTTCACTCTGTCGCACATCGAGAACCCTAAATCAGAGTTTAGAGGATCTATCCTTGACACCATGTGAGAAAAAAACAAAAAAACCCAAAGCTTTCTGTAGTTCTCTCTCTCTCTTTCTCTCTCTCTCTCTCTCTCTCTCTCT
>CAIGQZ010032312.1:15884950-15950126 GCA_903798205.1 Danio tinwini
CACACACACACACACACACACACACACACACACACACACACACACACGAGCGCGCAGTCAAAATATTTCACCTCATCAATGGCCTGAAGCTAGACTTCAGAAGACTTCTGTAGCAGGTTTACTGATGCTAGAGTTGCAAACACACATACACTCACTGAGAGAATTCAGTTTTTTAAAACTTGCCTGTGGCAAAACTTCAAACAATGTTTACTGAAACTTTCAAAACAGCACACAAAAACAGATACAGACATATTAAACTTGTTTTGTCTGGCTTTTTAGAGACCCTGAAATCACTTTCTTTGATCAAATGAAGCAACCAATGATGATGTACAGGTAAGCCTTCTGACGGGTTGTTTTAAACTCTCTTTTAAACCATATTAAGAATCCTTTCTTTTAAGTAACATGATACATTTACAAGATAAAAGTCCTGTGAAGTGCTTTGAACTGTGCATTTTTTATTCTGTTTGACGTAATCTCAATTGAAAAATGAAGAGAGGGCGGGACATAGAGTAGCCCCTACCCTTTAAAAAAAACAGCCAATAGCATTTTGGTTTTGTTACAACTCTGCCAATGAGAGTGGTTGAGCTCAAGCGCATCAAATAAAATACAAACGAGAAATGTGTTGAAAGCATGCCAGATACTAGAGAACATTTGATTGGTTAAGATTTGATAAGAAACTGAAGTATGAGGTGATGTGGAAAAAAAAGTTTCATTTAGGCGGAAGTGGCAAACTGCACGCTTTGGACGTTTATATCGTATTTATATTTTCTAAATGCGGATTTTGTCACTGTTTTGGAGCACACTAGCTTATATATATCCTTAAAACTAACAGACTGATATCTACATCTAAAAAAACTTTATCTTAATTTCACGGGATCTTCAAAAAGAATATTTAACTACTAACATTTGGTCACTTTTAAATGACATATTACTACTGCCAGAATTTTAATAACCGTTACTTATCTAATATTTTTACTGAATTTCCATATACTTTTTTTTTTCCAGAGTGAAGCCTGCTGCCTTTGACCTGTTTTTGGGTGGCTGTATTGCTGGATACCTTGGAATAGTTTATTATGGAATCCAGGTGAGCTGTGGGTAATCTATACTAAACAGATCTCTGTTGTCGGAATACTGACAAACCTGCATACACTGGAAGTCTGTCAATAATCTGGAGTTTATAGTTTTTTTATTCATTTGTTAATCGTTGCTTGTTGGTTGCAGAACTTTGGTAACGTCTACACGAAACTGAAAGCAACCATGAAAGCCAAGCACCAATAAACTGGAGTAAAGCAGACACATCAAAGAACCAGTGCACAGAGAAGTCTACAGCATGGCCAATGTGATGCCTGTGAGGACTGAATTCATGTCTTGAATTTAAAGTGGCTACCTTGTGTTTTGTAATTCCCTTGCAGAATCTTCTGTTTGATTTCTTTTTTAAATTAAAGATCAGCTTTCTCTTTTAGAATCGACTACTTTGATCATTTTGGAGTCAAATATCCTTTTGGAACTTTACGTTTACATTTTGGTCATTGGACGGAAAGAGGCTAAATTAGATGATTACCCATGCAAATCTGATATGTCAGGGGTTGAAGGAAACTCATGTATAAGTCATGAGTCACTTATAAAGAAACCTGATGCCAAGTAAGAGTGATTGGATTTGTGGCCTTTGACACTGGGTCACCATATGTAGTGGAGTTATGGTTACTGAGCACCTATATAATCAAACAGGGCTTATGAAACAAGTAGATTTTGTATTAAATATTCATATAACTGTTTTTTTGTTAAAAAGCAGGAGCTAGTGATACAAAAGGGCGTTTCACGCTGTTTGTCACATTAAATGCTACTTTTAAATCTAGTGAAATGTTTCACACTTGCAGTGCCAAATATGTGTGAAATGGGAAATGATGCTTTGTTAAGGCTAGTGCTGTCAGAATTATGTTCTGTTTTAGTTTCAGAGGTGATTGCACAATAGACAATAGCTTTCAGCTAAAAATGGAAAACTTTTTCATGCATTTTGACTGTTCATGCAACAGCGACATTTGAAAATGTAAACTTTCTAAATGAGTTTTTGAAGGCGATACAGTGTTTTTATGACATCATTTGCCATGTTGGAGAACAAAACGTAAGCAATACCACTGAACTCATATTTTGCTGATTACTGCTGCTGAAAATGATCCCTTATTGTCATGTTTTGGGCTGTACTAATCAGTGGTTCTGAAAAGAAATACATGTAGAGTACTAACGACTGCCTAACAAATCAAGTAGAATAGTGCTTATTAAGCATCAGTTTGTCTAAATATATCACCTTTCCAGCTTACTAAGTCTTTATATGATTTAGCAGTTTACACAAGTTTTCTTTGGTTTAGACAACTAAACAAGGAATTCGCACACATGATGTTCTTTTTTCCGTGTAACTCCACAATAGCCGCGCATACAAGAAGCTAACGAAATCTTGACGTAGGTGAAAAACACTCTATACTTTAATGATGGTTTGCGGACAGTTTGGAATTAGGATTTTTTCTACTTCCTACTTAAAAAGAGGGTCTGGAATGCCAATTAAACTGTGCATTAATGTCAGAGGTGAGATATTTCAGTGGTGAAAACATGTCTGCAGCATTAAACTAAAAGATGTGACTCTCATATTTGTATTTACACCAATCATCCGTGATGTAAACAAGCCTTGAAAATGTTACTGCAATGCTTCGCCCTCACAGAAAATCATGTGCCTCACACATGCTGTAAATGGTCAAATAAACTGTGTTTCCCCAGCTAACCGGGAATGTTCTTGTAACTTTGGCTAAGGTTATCTTAAAGGTTCTTGTAATAAAGTTAAGGGAAGAAGGAGGCGGAGAACCGACGAACTTCAAATAAATATTTATTAATAAAAGGGGACGGCAGCTCCTCACGGAGACTGCCGTCTAAATCAAAACAAAAGGACGGCAGCTCCTCACGGAGACTGCCGTCAAACTGAAAGCAAAAGTAAAACATGTCCGGGCCCGGTCCTCTCTCTCTGTCCTCTGCCATCATTCCTCCTCTTATAGTCCAGAGCTCCTTCCGTGGGATTGAAGGCAGGTGCGCGCCACAGGTGCATCTCATCTGTGGCGGGCCTCGTTTCGCTCCCACGGCTCTCGGCCACGCCCCCTCGCCACAGTTCTCTTAAGTTGATCAAACAAGTTCTTGCATAATGTTTGCAGAACGTTTCCTTAATGTTATTAGTAATTATTAAACATTCTATAAATGTTTTAATAACATTCTTATAACCAAACAATAACGTTAATACGTTATTGGACATTTTGAATGTTCTAATAACGTTCAAACAAAACATTTTTATAACTTGATGGAAACGTTACTGGAATGTTTTTATAACATAAAATTGTTAGCTGAGTTTGAAAATTTAAATGTCTAGTAGTGAATGGGACTGGAGTGAGGATGACATGATTTTTAAATCTTCCCTTTGCAGTTTGAAAAGTTCATTTAGAAAAAAGATATAATAATATGATGTTATGCATTGCTTAGAGCTCTTATAAATACACTGATTACAATTTCCGTTATAATGTACATTACATTCAGCAGCAGTTTGCCAGTAACTTTCTGTAAATCAATTACAGCCAAAATACTGTATTTACATTTACAGCACCGTTTATCTTGCTCTATTTACATTTACAGAATTGTATGAATATCTTTATTTTCATCATTTTCACAATGCAACTTTAAAATACAGTAACATACCATATACCTGTCTTACAGTAAAATATAATTCATATAAAAGTTAATTACTGTGTAATTTACAAAACTAAACAGTATAGGTTGAATGTTGCATTTGTTTAATCAATGATATTGAGACAGCGAATATGCAAATAAGAGCATTAACTGAAGAGTTTAAGAGAAACTAAATTGATTGTTAACTACGGGCTAAGTGTGAAATGTTAGACAAGATAACTTTAATCTGTTTTCCACGGATTCAGAATGACCCTGTCAATTATTTCAAGCGTGAAAAGCCCTAAGCATAGGTATTTTTTATTTGAGGGATTATTTAAAAAGTGTAACTGGACAGAAACCACCTTTCAGGCTTCTATCAAGTTATTAATTATGCATGTATATAACATTTCTCCCTGTGGAACTATCTGACAATTCTGAAAACTCTCCTCTGCGTAATAGGTGGCTGATGGCGTATTTGATTTACTTGTGCTGGCACTGCCAAGGAGGATATTTTGTGGTGCTGACAGCAGCTGTGGACGAATGCCAAATGCTTGGTTAAATGATGATTATCACTTAAGAATGAAGAACTCCTTTCATTCATACTGGATTAGTCATTCATTACTGTCATATATAACACCGTGGCTACTACAATGACATGAACAAATTCTCCTAACGTATATTATAGACTAGCACTACTATGGAGTCCAATGGCTGAACATTGTTCTGGTTTTAGTATAATTAATTCACAGAGAAAGGGTATATAGTCAACCTACATGTACTTCTTTAAAGCATTATAAAAACATAATAATTTAAGTAAAATTTGGTCCAGTTAAGGTACAGTTGCCACAAATAATAATAAACCATTACCTGTTGATGTAGGATTACGGATGTAGAATAAGAACATGCAGGATATGTCTTTTATGAGACCTAATAAACAGCCAATGTCTTAATAAAAGGCAGGTAACAAACAAGTTAACAGTGAGAATTAGTGAGAAGTGAAGTGTCATAGTTTAAAAATATTGATCAAATAAATACAGCATTGATTAGTCTCTAAGTAGACTATATTTAAGAACATCATACAGTCTCTATACTTTTCAATAACACATTCTGAAGGTAAAATAGGCCATTTTAACAAGCACGTTGCATTTGTGAGCCAAATTTTTTTCTTATTCTGCAAATATATATATTTTTTGTGTAACTTATAAACCCCCCCACAGAAAATATCCTTAATATAGTCTTATTACAGTTTTTATATATAAAACAACCACATTTATCTCTCAGAAGGAACTTCACACATTATTTTTTCCTTTTAGAACAGTTCCCTATTGTCACAGTCACCAACGATCCAGCCTGTGCAGATCGCTGGTAAACACACAGATCACTCAGAACTACAACTTAGCCATTTTATGGACATGTTTCAGTTATGCACCACACACACTCCTGATCTTCACTGATTGCGAACACACAGCTGAAGCTGCTCATGGACTGATTGCAGGACTATTTAAACAGCACACACATACACATCATTGCTGAGTCTCGTTTTACTGTCTGTAAACATTACGACGCGTTTTCCTTGCCTTGCCTGCCGTGCTAGACCTTTGCTTTGCTTTGTTTTGTTTGTTTATTCCTGTCTGCTGCCTGCCTTATTGACCATCTGCCTGTTTATCGACCACGACTATGGATTTCCTGTATACATCTGTTTGCTCCTGTGTTGACTGTTGCTTGCCTGACCATTCTCTGTTCAATAAACCTGCGTTTGGATCTGCACTTGTCAGCGTCCCACGTTACAAAAGACTTAGCCATGATGTGTATGTGTGTGCTGTTTAAATAGTCCTGTAATCAGTCCATGAGCAGCTTCAGCTGTGTGTTTGCAATCAGTCAGGATCAGAAACCTGTGTGAGTGTGTGTGGTGCATGTCTAGAACTGTAGTCCATAAAGAGGTGGATTTGTAGTTCTCTGTGATCTGTGTGTTCACCAGCGATCTGCACAGGCTGGATCGCTGGTGACTGTGACACCTATTCGCATTCCTTAGCCCCTTTTTTTAAGTTTCACATATAGAGGACAAATTTGACAAAATTATTATCATTCACACGAATCTCTTAAAATGACTAAAAGCACTGTATTTGACTATACATGCCAGTCCATTTGGTAATCTCATTTTCTAGAGAAACACTAGATGTCCACATTCAGTCATATTAGTTTTAAGTAGTTTGAAGGTGCCATAGCATGAAAACCTGGATATACCTAGTCATAGCCAGGGCTTAATTTGTGCCGGAACACACCGGATCCAGATCCGGCACCTCTGAAATCTGATCCGGCACCTCATTTTACCGATCCCCTTCCTCACCCATCCGCTGTTCACTTTCACTTTCTTCCCCGACTCCCCAACCCTCTTCACTTTCTCTCGCGACACCCCTGCCCTGCTCACTTTTGTCCACGACATCCCTCTGCCATCCACCGCACCCCCCCCCCCCCCTCCCCTTTTGTGCATTACATCTCTCTATCCTTGGGTAACATGACAGATGCATTACCCTGATCTATTTTGGGACTTCGCAATTTACAAATTAAGCACTGGCCATAGCTTAATAGTAAGTGTCCAACATGAAGTACACTTGCATGTGAGTTTCTCAGCATACATCATGGTGTGCATGTGTGTTGGTGAGAGAGAGAGAGAGCAGGCACTGACACGTGCTGCAGAGCATCAGATCAGAGCTCATTAATATTCATGACTGTTCCAAATATGGACAAAACCGAGCTTTTTATTTAGGGGTAATTCCTGTGGTTATAAATGAGCATATAAAACCATTTCTAGAGAATTTTTGCTTTTACCTAATCCACATACCTACTATGTAGTTAGCAGAGAACAATTTAACACATCGTATTAATGCACTAATATGGCACATAGGCTCATTCTAAAAACGTAGCCCTATATAAATTTCTGGAGATCGCGAATTATGTAGCCAGAGGTACGTATGGTTTCTGAAGGTTTCGTCTTTAAAATAAACGCTAGGGGGTGGTATGACAACGTTCCTTTTCACCAGCTGACCGTTTTCCTCCGTATGGACGGCTTTCTCGCTGTTACGAGTTTGACCAGTAGCTTGCCATGTAAGTTGGCAAACTCTCAAAAAGCATACACATCGTCTCTGGTGGATTCGCGAAAGCAAAAACTGCAAAAAAAACGTACCTCCTGGAACGTATTTGGCACTCTATAGAAATGTATATAGCTGTACGTTTTCAGAATGAGCCAGGGTTGCTTTTAATAGTAAAATTAAAAATCTGCCCATACCTATTTTTTTTTGCAACTCCATTCTGGCATTTGTCCAGACCAGCTAACAGATCTCACCTGTTCAACTCTCAGTCAGGCTCCGCTGAAACAGGGCCACAAAAGCCACACAGGATCTAAGGCTTGAATTATTGATCACTGGCTCAGGGGGGGACCGAAACCAGGAGCTCATGAATCCTGCTGACAGACAGATGTCTATGCTGATTATCCAATTGCCAGTTTTCTTTCCCTCTCTTTACTGGAGAGCATGTAATACAGAACAGGGCCAGAATGACATCACTTATGATTGCTTTTGTGTGCACAAAGATTTCAAATGTGATTTTAACTTTCGGTTTGATCTTTTAGTAAGTCAATGACAGCCAAAACATACAGAGGAAAACAGACAGAGTGATAAATGAGTGAAATGTGAGAGCTGAGAGGAACACACTGTGATCATTTACTCAACTCCTTGTACTTCCAAATCTGCAGGATGAATAAACAATGACAGAATTTGTGTGTTTGAGTGAATTAACCTGCATTCTCCATGGAAGGATGAAAGGAGTGAGGGATTAAGATATGAAAGGGAGAAAGAGGAGACTGACAGCACTAGAATAGAGGCACTGTAGAGCAGGAGGGAGTGAGTAGAGTTGATACAAGTCAAGGAGTTGCAGGCACACTCTATACTGTACACAAGGACAATGGGTCCTCGGCTAAACTTCAGCAGCACCTACTCTGAGGATTTCAGTTACCCAGCTCGGGTCAAACCCATTGGGCCCAGACCATCCTCTGCATATCGCAGGAACAATCCTCATCCACGGCCGGTAAGAACTGCTGAACTATAATCACCAATATGCATTGTTGTCAATTGTTGCCATTTTGGAATTGCAAGATTGTGTTTGTATTCTGAGTAGTTTTCGAGATATTGAGCTTTAATATTTTTACATTTCATACAACAGAAGTGATATTTAGTTTAGTTTAAAGCTAAATCATCCTGACACACTTAACACAATAAACACAAACACTTACCATCAAGTACACAAACAAAAACTGAAGAAGAAAAGAAAAAGAAGGGAAAAAAATATTATAATAATATTAAATAATAATAATCCATTGATTAACTACATTTATTATGTAACCAAATTGCTTCAGGCACAAAAGTAAATTTATAACGATTTGTGGACCATCTTATTGCTCGACCCTTAGACGTTGCCCAAGGGGCATCAACTCAAAATATTTGTTTAAGGCATGTGCGCTATCTCCTATTATTTTATGTGCTATCCTCAACACCTGCTGTTCATAATAGGATGCAGTACTTCACAGGGGAACTCCCAAACATTTTGAGCACAAGTTAACAATGCTTTGAAGACGATTCTTGTCTTTTATGAACAGTAAGGAAACCAGCAAATAAAGGAAAAGGACAAAATACTTTCAACAAATGAATTATAAGAATAACTCTCTCAACATTAATTGAGCTGAGCTTCTACAATTAAAACAGTCTTTGATGAGCCTTATTATTAATTGTGTGTGTTTGACGATTAGGTTATATATAAAATCATATCACATTATGTAAAAAAGTGAAAAAGTGAAGTTTTCACAGAATAAGTGAATAACTTAATTAAATACCTAACTATTCCAAGGAATTTGTACCCAATAAAAAGTCACCCAGCTAGACAGGGCTGTATTAATTAATTTTTTATTTTTTAAATAATATTGTGAAATATGCATACCATTTAAAACAACTACTTTTTATTTGTACGTTTTGTGAAAATTGTGATCTTTAAATTTAATTTCAATTTTCCCTTCAACTTATTATTGTCATTTTATTTCTTGATGAATAAATCTAAATATGAGTTATAAATATGAGAATTAAAAAATAAAAAAATCTTAATAACTTTATTAAGATATTACTTTTCATCAGTTTAACATGCCACAATGTTAAATATCAAATCATGACAAATCAGACATGTAAAGTGAAATGTAGCTTGTAAGGTTTGTTTTGTATTAATTTTTTTTTCTCTCAATTAGCATTATTTGATAGCTATGAATCATATGGTACTGGTATGAGCAAAACAAATGCATTAAAATGCAGTTTTGAGTATGGAAATACAGTGTACAACAGTCAACATTTTTCAACTAACTGGAAATTAAGTGAGCTGACAAGTCATTAATATTTCAGCAGTTCGGGGAGCTTTAGCGGCTTATTCTGCAAAACAGCCTACATGTAGGGGGCTTTGGGGCTCTGGTTACACTGTTTCCAAACCACAGAACAGGGATCATTGGTTGACTCTCAACCTGTATTAGCAAAACAATCTAACCTCTGCCGCTTACAGTGTTACAGGCTATTAAGTGGCACTTAAGAGTTGGTTTCTGAATAATGTTTGCCACCCAGGACTTCCTGATGCCACGAGCCCCGCAGACTGGATATGGGTCACGGAAACACAGTCAAAGCACTTCTGTTTCTTTTCTACCTCCAGTCAGACACATATCAGTCCAGTATCCAGGTATCAATGTAGTCTGCCAATCACTGGAAAAAATATCTTTTGCTGATAAAATCATGCGGCAGTTAAATATATTTGTCAAATATATTTGCATAGCCTATATTATAACTGATAACTATTATCATTCACCTTAAGATTTGCAGACAGTACATGGACAACCCATACAGGGTTCACAAAAAGACTGGAAAGCGCCTGAGGTCTCGTCTGCAGTGTGTACACTGCCACCTGCTGCCAGGCTTCTCAAACCACAACGCAACTTTAATGCAATAATTACAAACACACAAGGGTACATTTCTTTATTTTAAGTTTTTCTGTATATGGTATGGCTATAAAAAATATAGTATGATTTAAAGAAACAATAATTAAATATATTTAATTATTTTCTTAAACCATACTATAGTACACATTACTACAACTATACTACAATTACTATGGTACAAGTATTTATGTTATCTGATGCTACATTAATGTAACTACTACAGTATAATTTAGATTTTACTAAAATAAACAGTGGTGTATTGTAGTATAATTTATACAGCTGTAGGTAACTTATAGTAGGCCTATTGGGTAATTTGTTTATTGCAGTAGCTATTGTGTGTACCACAGCATCTACAGAATTACCACAACAGATTAATTCAAGTATTTTACCATAAAATGGTTAAAAAACACTACAGTAATTATTTAAAAATTGCTATAGTATATTTCATGTGGGTGTCTTTAAAATAAAATGCAATGCAGAGAATAGAATGCCCATAATGAGCTGCTATTTTTTCCACTATTTTATTAGTTTTTTTGCAAATAAGTTATCATACTGTTAATTTCTTCTTTTTGTCAGGAAGTATTCAGACACAGACCGTGTAAAATCAGCTTGGAACCAGCAGATGGAGATCAAGCCATCTTTAAAACCCTTCAAACACCAGATTACCCATCACAATAGAAGCTCACTCTCAAAATCTGCTACTGATTGCAGGTATTTTCTTACTGAGTCTTTGAAAAATAAAATAAATATGTATTAAATAGATGAAGGAATAGGTTAAGATCAATACAAAAGGATATGAATAAAGCTATATAAGTAAATAAATTGTATTTTTTTAAATAAGACAATGGACTATAATAGGGTTTGAAACATATTAGTCACAGTGTTATAAGTCTTTTATCATGTCATATAGTAAAGTTGTGTTTGTATTTTTATGTGTTTTAGCATAAACATGACTGTTAATACATAACGAATGTCTGAGATTGTCCTTTTTAAATCCAGATGTTTTGGTTTGCAGTGAAGGGCACAGCTGTTTTCATGTGGTGAAACCTTATAAACTGGGACACTACATCATCCACCCTCAGTTTGTGTCAGAAGCAAAACACTACTAAAAGCTGCTGTGTATTTGGATTTTTAAATAATTTTTCCCCATTTATTTTAAGCTTGATAATGTCGATTTACAGAGTGTGTTTGGAGATCTAGTCTTTGTAATAAATGCTTGGGTGCAACTTCACTTTAATGATAGTAGCATTATTTTTTTAAAGTAATTGTGCATTACCATGACAAATAAACATTGTTTATGATGTTCCCATTAAATGTGTTATAGCCTTATGCAAACATTACCATGGCACCCAATACATTGTTAAATGTAAATAAAACATATAGTCTACATTTGCAAAACTAATATACTTAAAATAGCTAGGCTGAAAATAGTGGAAAAACAAACAAACAACATTCAACTTCTTTTATTTTTATTTCTATAGTGCTTTTACAATGTAGATTGTGTCAAAGCAGCTTAACATAGAAGATCAAGTAAATTGAAACTGTGTCAGTCCAGTTTTCAGAGTTGAAGTTCAGTTTAGTTCAGTTCAGTTTTTGTGGATTAATTTTCACTGCTGAAAGTCCAAACACTGAAGAGCAAATTCATTTTTGCACAGCTCCACAAGTCTATAACCAAGCAAGCCAGTGGCAAGGAACAAAACTTCACCAATTGACAAAAGTGAAAGAAAAAACCTCTAGAGTAAAGATGTTCAAAGTAGGGCCCCCGGGCCAAAGTTGGCCTATTGTAACCTTTAATTTGGTGAGTATGATGGAGTGGGTTGGGGCTAATGACTTTAACACAGAGATTGCCATTTTCTAATTTGACATAACCTTTTTTGTTTGTTTTAGGGCGTGCTCACACTATGCTATCCGAACCATGCTCAGGCCCGTTTCCCGGATCGTTTGAGAAGTGAGAGTGCTATGAATCGGGCTCAGGCACGGTTCACTTGGGCGGCCCCGGCCCGGTTGGAAGAGGTGGGCCTGAGCGCGGTTCACTTGGGCTCAGGCGCGGTACGCTTACAGTGTGAGTGCAAGCGTGCCTAAGCCCGAAACTGAAAGCGAGACGTGACTTTTAAGGGACTGTTTCATATGGATTAATTAATCATTCGTACTGTTCAATGAACGCAAACTGTCGTAGATTATTAAAGATGCAAATCCCTCACTGCACGACAGCTGCGCCTTCAGCAAACTTCCTAATTCCTGCAGCACGAGAACTTTATGATTGTTTATGAGCGTCAAAAGTGGCTGATCTGTTTGGCGAAATAACAGACTGCGTGTCACTGCATATCAAACGACTTAATACAACTAAAGAAATCTCCACTGTGCTGAGCGAGAGCGCTTACTGAATAGCGCATCATCAATGACATAAACGCGCCCAGGCCCGAATGTAATGTGAGTGCGGGCCGTCGGGGAAGACGGGAGGGGGGACAAGGGTGCTTTGGCCCTGTTCAAGGCAACTGTACATAGTGTGAGTACGGCCTTATTTGCTGAGTTACAAAAAAAGCTAACTGAAATTAAATGTTTCAAGTAAATTTTTAAAAATGTAAATACAGATGGAGGACTATGCAGAAGACATCGGCAAGCAAATCAAGACACTGGATACTGTAAAATGTTCATTATATTACTGTATTAGTCAATATAAAACAGTGTGTTCTAGTCATTTTTTAAACATTATTAAATAAATTAGGAAATTACCCTTCGGCCCACTAGCCTCAATCGGTTTGTGCCCCTTCATAAAAAAAGCTTGGGCACCCCTGCTCTAGAGAAACCAGACTCAGCCAGCATGACAATTTCTCCTCGATCTGGCCAACAACAACACAATATAAAAGTAAAAATATTAATGTTCTTAAAGATAATAACTTTTTAAAATAAAGCATATTTGCTTTAAAATAAAATGTAGCTTAATATTTAAGGTAAAAATGTTTTTATAAAACATTTTTTCAAAGGTTGCTTCATGTTTTTAAACTAAATAGTCTACATTTAAATCCAGTGACCGTTGTCACATTTTGGCGCGGAATGTTACCTTCGTAAATTGTTCAACAGGAAAAACACAAAGTTAAGTTTGTTTTCTTTACACTAATACACCGAATAAACACAGCATGTGTTCGGTATTTTTGGCTGGTGACAGAGATCAAACCACAATATCCACACTTTCTGCTTCCCCGAGTAGACTATAAAACTCAATTTCCCAGAGTTGCAGAGTTTGTGTGAACAGTGAGTCGCCTCATAAACTCCTCCCATAACAAGGCACGGAGTTCAGCGTCTTGAATTGTTCGAGGGAGCATGTCAACAACACACGAAACCAACAGCCCACAAGCTGGTAAGTTTGTTTTCTCTTGTAAAAACTGATGTTTAGCTATTTAAAACGCGAATTAATCCTGTTAGTCTCGGTAGTAGCCAGCCAGCGTGTGGTTTACAGTCGACTTCCCCTTACCTGATATATCGAGCTTGTCCCTGTCTTATCTTATTGTTTCAAATGTCTTATTTTATTGTTTCAATATAATTTTTTGTTACAAACAGACCTGGTCTGTCGTTGTCCGATCAAAGTGTGCAAATGTAAGGGGTTATAGGCAAATGACAATGGTATTATAATGACTGCTACATGTGTCAGATCTTGCGTGACACTTTGCCCCATATGATATATGTTTTGGGTCTCATCTGCTGTGAGGTATTAAAATAAGAAGCATGCAAACCTCTAAGAGGCCAGCCAGTATTAATTGTGTGTTTTCCTCTGCTGTGTCTATTTTAGTAAAAGTTCACTCATCATACAAGCTGATACAACTCTGACCTATTTACATGCCCATGTATGTACTTTCACGCCGTTTGAGCCTCCTAATAAAACAAATTGACGTAAAGTTGGTTTTATATTCACACATTCAGAGTTTCTTCTTAATATAATTTCAGAAACGTATGCTTTGCAAATTCTAAATAGGGAAATTATATTAGCAGCCAATGACTATCAAAAAAAACAACATTGTTTACAGTCAATCAAATAGTGCTAATGTTGTTTTGAAGTCATACTTGCATGCTATTTTAGACTGAATATGCAAAGTAGCAGGGTTAACTCTATAGGGACTGTATCACAACTTGTCTCTGTTCAAAAATGAACAAATGTGCGAATATAAAACCAACTAAAACAAGGGTGCAAAGAAGTTTAACTAGTTTTAAAGTTAGAAGTTCAGAGTCTGCAAAATGTTCACTATTTGCAGTGAGATTGAACGTTATTGCTTCATTCCTTCAAATGCTATCTTGTCAAGATAGGAAGTGAGCAGTGTTTAAGTAGTATTCTTGTTAAATATTCCGCTTTGCTGTCAAATAGTCAATGGTTCTACTTCACTCAATCTCTGTGTGACAGTTGCTCAACCTATTTCACAAGATCTTTTCATTTAAGGAAGAACTGAAGTGTCTTTTGTCAGAAAAAAATCACATGCCTCTTGTAGAGAAAATGTACATTATCATCAGTACCTAACAGAGTGGAACAGTTCGTTCCAGAGGTAAAATCCAACCATCATTTGATTTATAGCAGTAGTCTGTACACCTAATATGGGATTTTTGTTTTTGTAGAATTTTATATATTTTGAGAATTCTAAATGCACTCTTTTTTTTATTACAATTTTGTAATTGTATTGTATTTGGATGTTTTTAAGAGTAGTTGCAAAAGTTTAGTTTAGATTAGTCATCACTGGTTGATTAACAGGCTTTGTTTCAGTTACTTATTAACTTCATATATTAAATTCAACATAAAATGAAAACCTGCACATCTATTTTCTAAGTCCATGTATTAGTCTTATAACAAGAAATTGTACAGTAGCCAAAAGCATAATCGTAGGTTTACTTCCAAATGTCCACTTGTTCATTCTGAACAAACGTATAGAGACTTTGTGTCAAATAAACTTGAAGTATGTGATGCATTCTGTTTATTGTCAGTGTTGAATAATACATTAATATTGTTAATATTATCTAATTAATATGCATCACAGTAAATATATATTATACTTATTCAGTGAAACATTATTCCAGCCTTATTTTTCTCAAATATTGTAATGTTTTGATTTGACTAAAACTTCTTAATTAATAAACAGATATTTTAAATATTATTATTAATTATTTTAAAATGACTGTTGATAAAATGATACATTTCCAAAATAGAGGCCACTAAAAAAGTGGAATGTCATATGCTGCCTTATTAGTGTGCTATACATTTCCCTCAAAACCTGAAAGGCAGCAGTTCCTCCTCAGCGGCAGTTCAATTCTGCTAGGCCTTTTTTGTGAGTAGAAAACATTGTCCGTCAACCGTGCTTTTAGATTGAATCAAGTTTTCTTGGTGGCCCTTCGCCATTCTCAAAGTTTTGCAGGTGGCGTTGCATACTGCAAACCCAGAGGCCCTTGTGTCGTCCTCTGGTGCAGTCAATTCACACACTGCCACAGTGAGAAACCTTGGCAGCATGAATAAACTGCTTTTGTTTACGCCTTCACCTCCCAGCAGACTAATTCAAGACGATATCAAAGCTAAAATGATGTGGTTTTGGAATACTAAATGCAAGAATTAGCACTGTGATTCCTGCATCTGCATGACAAGTACGTTTTTTATGTTTGGACTTTGTTTCAGTCTTTTTTACATTGACACTCTTTGCCACTTCTTTCCCCTCAGGCCAATAAAGGATAATGAACAAGAGGAAATATGACGTTGGTAGACAGAAAAATGGATGCAAGATTTGCACTTATTTAGCGACATATTTTCATTTTAATTGCTCAGACAAGTCTGCCAATTGATAAATTGTGCACATAAAAATTTAGCTTAGATTTTTCTCAAATCATACTGCACACATACAATTGTTAAATTGTAAAGTAAAAAAAAAAAACCTACGATTCAGAATGTACCAAGTAGTACCTGGAGGTGCAGGAGGAACGATCACTGATGGCATGCCCATCAAGAAGATGGATAAGGACAGTCGCCCTCTGGTAGGGGCCGGAGTTATTGGTGTGGTTCTGGTGATTGCAGCAGTGACTGCATGGTGTTACTATATTGCCTCCCTACGTAAAGCTGATCTGTTGAAGACAGAATTGCTTGATCTGAATAAGGATGGCTTTCTCATCCGAAACCAGGCTGGGGGGATTGTTTTGAAAATGGGCTTCAGGTCAGTATGGACTGTGCTTATGCATTTTTAAGGTTGCATAAAATGCATGTGTTGTGGTAGTACTGATAGCTCAGCTTTGAATACCTTAATCAGTTGATTGAAATAGCATTTTGTTACAAATAATTGAACCAGTTGCTAATAACTATTTATTGTTCATTGATAATTCTATTCAGTATTCTTTTTCTTTGTTTTACAACATGTCACAAATGTATACCTAAAGTAAGTTGATTTATGTTTGCTGGTTACAGGTCTGGCACTCTTGATCTTGACTCCTGCTCAAAAGAAGGTGTAATCCTTCGCTGCTCACGTTCATATGCTGGCAAGGTGAACTTCTTCATTATGACAGTGAAGCCAAAGGAAACAGTGATGTGTTATCGTGTTCGTTGGGAAGAGTTGGAATCGGATCGGCCTGTTGAACATGCTATGTCCTACAATGAATCACACTGGTATGGTGGTGCTGAGACTGCTGTTCAGCACTGGCCTATAGCCATCTCGGGCCAGCAGGCACCTAAACCTTTTGTCACCAGCGACGTGTACTCCAATCGTCATGACTTTGGTGGCATCCTGGAGCGCTACTGGATCTCGTCCAATGCAACTGCCATTAAGATCAATGATTCTGTGCCCTTCCACCTGGGGTGGAATGACACAGAGAAAACCATGTACTTCCAGGCACGATATCAGGACAGTCCATACAAACCTGCATCTGGAAGGCCTCCCTATGCTGAACTTAGTTACCGAGTCTGTGTGGGCTCAGATGTGACCTCCATTCACAAGGTCATGGTTCGCAGGTACTTCACCAAACCCAACAAAGTGCCTGCAAAAGAAATGTTTCGGCATCCAATATGGTCCACCTGGGCGTTACACAAAACTAACATCAACCAGGAACAGCTTCTAACTTATGCAGAGAATATACGCAAACATGGTTTTAACTGTAGCCACTTAGAACTTGATGATCGCTACACAAGTCAGTATGGAGACTTTGATCTTGACACACGTAAGTTTCCAAATGCCTCTGCCATGTTTCAGAAGCTCAAGGCAGATGGAATCCTGGTATCTCTGTGGACACATCCCTTTGTGAATTATGATTCAGCTAATTTTGGGCATTGTGTACAAAAAGGCCTGTTTGTGATGGAGCCGACAGGCCAACTTCCTGCCTTGGTTAAATGGTGGAATGGGATTGGTGGCATCGTTGATTTTACCAACCCAGAGGCTCGCACTTGGTTCTTATTGCAGCTTCGCACCTTGCGCAATCGATATGGTGTTTCCTCCTTCAAATTTGATGCAGGTGAGACTAATTACTTGCCTTGGCAGTTCAGAACCAAAGTCCACCTCCCTGACCCGAGCACCTTCACTCGTCGCTACACTGAAATGGCCATCCCCTTTAACGAGCGTGCTGAGCTTCGGTCTGGCTACGGTTCTCAGAACATTTCCTGCTTTTTCCGTCTAAATGACCGGGACTCTGTGTGGGGCCATGAACTTGGCCTGAAGTCCTTGATCCCAACCGTCCTCACCATCAGCATCCTGGGCTATCAGTTTATCTTGCCAGACATGATTGGAGGCAATGCCTATCCCAACCGTACTGATGGAAATGGCAGGCTACCAGACCGTGAGCTCTACATTCGATGGCTGGAGCTGGCTGCTTTCATGCCTTCTATGCAGTTCTCTATTCCTCCATGGGAGTATGATGATGAGGTTGTGGCTATTGCTCAACGCTTCACCGAACTGCATGAGACACTGGTGGCTCCCAGGGTCATTGAATTGGCTGGAGAAGTTCTGGACACTGGGGACCCTATAATTCGCCCATTATGGTGGATTGCCACCAGTGATGAAACTGCTTTTAGAGTTGACTCTCAATTTCTGATAGGAGATGACTTGATGGTGGCACCGGTACTGGAGCCGGGCAAGCAAGAAAGGGATATCTACTTACCAGCTGGACGTTGGAAAAGTTACAAAGGAGAACGATTTGACAACAAAGAGCCACAACTGATAACCGATTACCCCGTTGATCTTGATGAAATTGCTTACTTTGAATGGGTTCAGTGAGATTTATGGTATGCATTTGGAGCATGTCTTCCATTTTAACATTGGCGAAGATTACCTTATTTTTTTCAGGGAGTGAGCTAAAGTTATTCAGGGTTTAAGTTTTTCATATAGGAAAAGACTATTTAAGAAGCAAGCTTATGGATGTGCATTTATTAACTTGGCTGTGATTGTTTTGTGCCATGACACCAATTAAATATGCATTACATATCTGGCGCTAATGTTTTAATCCGTGCCTTGCATTTAAATCGTGAATGTCTTCACAATACCAGCCTGCATTAAGATGTGCATCTAGCCAAATAAACCACCTTTAAGGACAATAAGGATGTACTCATGGACTGTGACAGGTAATTTTGCACAATGTATAGTTCATGTTCTCTCATCTGCATATTTAAAAAGGGAATTTTTACCAGTACTTTACATAAGCTTTCACTTTACAAAGCATGCTTTATGGATCACTTTCAGATGTTCTCAACAGAGCAAATTAACTTCTCTGAAATGTATGAATTTGCAAGTGCATATGTTGACATTGATGTATTATGGCTGCAAGACATAATTCTGCATCGCCAATATATATACTACAGTAAAGTTAGGCAATGCATGGCGCAGAGTTAAGCATAATCTGCCTTTATCATTTCTTCTAAGCACCTACTTTTGAAATAATACTAATAATCGTTTGTATGAATAATCTGTATTTGTAGTTACTATTCTATGTGGTAACTATTCAATCATATAGTGCCATATACATCACCAACAGGCCTTGTTCAAGCATTACTCTATTAGTGCCAAATGTATAAAACTTTTCCTGCCACGTAATGCACAGAAGTTGGTTTTTCATAATGTCAAACGAATAAGTGTGCTGCTAATTTTTTTACTTTTATTATGCTGTGCTGTCTACATTTTGTGCTTTGCATAACGGCACAATGCTAAATGCTTAGTCAGTTAATCTTTATCAGATTGTGTTTTTGCTGCGCAAGGGTCACCTTTCTGTTTGTTGTGTTTATTTAACGCTCTTCCAGCATGCCGGCAATCAACTCGCACTGCAAGCTTTCTCTAATCTACGACCTTCAAGCTTATTTTTAGCTTTTCCCACACTACTGTGAAAGCGCGTTCATCCACTCTGGTGAAACAATGATTCTGTCAAGCAATGTCTCTGATCTAAAAGCAGCTGAAGAGTACCTGTGGCAGCTGGCTTTACTTGTGGACCTCAAATAGTTTAGAGTTTTGCATCATAAGAACTTGAAGAGTTGGTTTTCTTAACTGGCACTATGGTTTTGGATTTTACGCTAATGAGATCTTGTTAATAAGCTTCTGAAAGTATAGGCATGGTTAACCCAGTCAGACTATAGACTGCTGATGTTTCAGAAACAGTAAAGCCAGCGTCAGCTTTCCACAGACTGGAATTACAAGTTTTTTTTTGTTCATGCATACTGAGATTGCATAATAATAACATATATTGCGAAAACAAAGTGCTATGTTTGTATATCTCATAATTCTGTGTGTGTTTCTTCGCTATCTTTTGTGTATTACTACTGTGTCTGCAAATATGTTGTACTCTATACTTTTTTGGCAAAAAAAGTATTCATGTTGTGCATAAAGCTGCATTTTGATTTGTTTAAACCAAGTGGTTGAGTTCTGCATCTGTGTGAAACATGATTTACAGATTGTATTCTTTTTCTTTTCAGTTTTTAGGTTGTTAGGATAAAGAAAATTATAACTAATAATGTCCAAGATGTTTTTTGTGGATCACTCCTAAAAAAATATTACTGTTCTCTGTTTTGTCACAGGAGGGCAGTGTTCACCTGCTTTTCGAGTCTTCCACTTGAAGCTTGTGAAGTGTGTTGGCATGGCATAAGAAAGTCCTGTACTTTTGTTATTTCAGTATTTTTTGTTCACTGAGTCTAATTAGCCTGATATTGAAGTAAAATGGTTACCATTAAACTTTTGACCTCTCTCAAGAGCTATGAGTTATTAATTGTACTTTCTCCTCTGCATTAATTTTACTGCCCCACATTAGCCACAGACAGCATCTTCAGTGGTCGTATGATGCCACCCACTCAATATTCAGTTCACTATTTTTTCATTTGATGGTGTTGCTGGACTTGAGCAGCACATGTTTTTTTTTGGCATTGATATGCAATGCAATTTTGGCTTGTCTTTCCAGTGGTTATTAGTATAGTTTATTTGGCATTCTATAATAAAGTTCTGCCAACTTCAGCCCTCTTTTTTTTTGTTTATTATAAATTTCCTGTTACACTTGTCACTAAATTGTGGGCTGCAAATAGAAAAAGTTAAGGAAGAATTTCATTTTTTGGAAGAATTTCATTTGACTTGTCATTGATAATGAAATTTTTTAAGTACAGTCAAGCGTAATTTCACATGTTTGTGGTTCTATCAGTCTTGTAATTGCATGAAGTATGTAGATATGCATGTGTGTAGTAATCCTGTCCAGAGGTTACGGATCACAGCCGAGTGAGAGTGCCCCATCCCACTTACTTTACTAACGGATTGGGTTGCATTTCTTCGCCAAGTTCAAACAAGGCTTTCAAGCAAGGCGGTCATGGGTCCATGGATTCATTGAACCTCCAACCTCCTCCAGCCCCTCACAGGAATAGTAATTATTGCAAAGCAGGTTAAGCCTGATCAAAGTTTGAATCAGACTTTGGTTCAGCATTGAATGAAGTCTCCTCTGAGAGGCATCTTCTTGGTTTTTTGGGCCCTGCTCATCATTGGTAGATAATGACACAGTGTTGAGGTAATTTACAGGTTATATGGGGATTGCCCTGGATCAATAAATCATTTAGTTGAGTTTGGGACAGAGGTGGAGCAGTGATTTGATGAGCAGGAAAGGGCAAAGAACAAGGGTGGCCTGACAGTAATATGTTTGGGCCATTCGTTGGACCACATTAAGAAATTTAGAATGGTCTTTTTATGTTATAGCATTTTATAAATTTAATGATACATGGAAATGTAATTACAAAAAATATGTTTTGAATTTCATGCACCTGTTGTTATTGTTATTTTATTATTGGTGCAAAAAAAAAAAAAGTGTATTGGAGCGATAATAGCTTGCTTATTCTCTGAAGCAATGTTCTTTTCACCAAGCCCTCATTTTTCTTTTTTTTTTTGTACAGAACCTCTGTTATGGATAAGGTGATGGTAATATTATCAAAATGCTGTATTATGCATGCCAGGACAGCAGTTGGCAATTGATATTTTGTAAACACTGACTGAGCACATGCTTTCCTAATCTGCCATTGTTGTTTTGGTTTTAAAGTACTTGTGCATACCTATTGACCTTATTCTGTCACGTAAGAGCGGGTGTAGGCTTTGGAACCTGACTGGCTCAAGACTTCTTGTCTTATTCACATCCATTGATTTTTAACTCTAAAAAAACAGCTTGTTATGCTGCTTAAAGTTGCTAACTGGTGTTTTCTTATTATATTGTTTTTATGTATTGTCATGAACATGATTGTTTGTAGTGCAAATTGTTTGGCCATTTACTGCCATATTTTTTCTAGTGATTTGCCTATAGGTAATAAAGGAATCATAAGTTCTAAAACAGCAATGGAAAATAGCTTACTTTTGCTTTTTGTAATCTACACAGAAACTATATAGTTTTTAAGTTAGGATTTTAAGGATTCCAAAATATTGCTGAAAAAATTAAATGCACAAAAGACTGCAGTTTTAGGGTTGTTTACATATACCGTTAGAAAATGGCTCAGATTGATAATAATAAGAATGTACATGTGTATTACACTTGGAGGTATTTTGCAGCTAAACAAAAATTCCATTAGCTACTAAACTAATTTGGAGAACTGCCAGGTTATTTAAGTATATTTTCCTCTGGTCACGTCTTCTCTTGCCTAGGGCACCAGGTGAACCAGTGCTGCCCCCTAAAAAAAAATAGGCACATGATGCCTCAGGACACAAATTAAGTCTCACTCTGCACTGTCCTGCACTGAATATTATATTTCCCATTTAAAATTCATTGTATTGAAGTACTACAGTATTGAAATGCATTTAATATTGACTCAAATGTACTACAGCAAAAATGAAAATTTGCTCACCGTCTTATCTTTACAAACCAGTGATACAGTATTCGTATAACAGAAAAGTCATACATGTATGATTACATGATTCTCATAGTTCATATCTGGCTATTAAATTGCACCCCATTCTAGAGACCAAATTTAAATAGTCTTATGCTAAAAATAACCTATGCTTTGTTGTGCAGTATGCTTTCACCTGAACTATCTAAAGTGATTTGGACAACATTTACCTCTTTTAAAATGTTGTCGCTAACCAGGTCACTAACTGTGTTTTAGAGCAGGTTTACTTTGCCTGTCAATGACGCCTCCCGGCCATTGATTTGCACTCACGGCCTGCGCAGAAGACACACACTCGCATCGATTAGCTGTCTGTATTCCATTCCTCAGAAATCAATGCTGTTTGTGGCTTTGCCAGTCTACAATGATATAGTTTTTTCGAAAAGTGATTGGGATTAGAGACCGCATTCTAATATTGTTTGAAGTGACTGAGGCTTAACGTGCAGTGGGAGGGTCTATTTTTAATGAAGTGGGCGGAGTCTGTGATGCACTGTCGCTCTTGATAACGTCGACTCATCACTGATAAATAGTTATGTTGTCGCGCGGCTGTTGTTTATACCAGCAGAAGCTCAGTGATTCATGATGACACATTATGAGTAAGCGCGCTTGTGCCCAAAATCAACAAACAACACGACTGTTCTCATTTAGACCCAATTGAAGCTCCACCGCTTGGTGATGGAATCTGTTACACAAAATATGTTCACCATTTACTCTAATTGTGCATTTATATCTTTTTCATCTGCTATAAATGGTTTTGTATGCTATAGAACTGTATATTTCAGTGTTAGTTCAAGGTAGCTTTACGTTTCTGTGCAGAAATGTATATATGTGTTTTAATATAGTGTTTGGCTGTTCCACGCAGTTATCGGACGCTCCTGTAGGGGGCAGTGCAGCTTCACATTGATTTCCCGTTTTGATAGTGAAGCATTGTGGACCTCAGCCCAGATGTGATCAACTGGAAAAAAAGAAGTGCACCTACGCTGAGCTACAAGGACGACACAAACCTGGCAGGGGCCCCCTGCGCTCCCTCCTGCCCTGCCTTATGCCCACCTGCGTGCCCATCTGTAGAAGAGCCCCACCAGTTGTTCTGTTGGTGTGCCAGAGTGAGTCAAGTCCATCGGCTCCATTCCCAGGTGTGTATCTGGCTGTTTCCCCTCTTTTCAGCCTCCCTTGAGAACATACCACTAGCTTTTCTAGAGGAAACCATTGATGATCAGACGTCCAAAAGTCCACCTGCTGTATTGTGGATTGTGTGCTGGCCAGTGTTTGGTTGCAAGAAAACCTTTTGAATAATATTTTTTTTCCTAACTCGTATGTCATCAGAGCTGCAGAGTTTTTTATTTTATTTATTTATTTACCTATATTTAACCTGGAAGTCTCACCTGATATATGTGCAATATATAGTCAGATTTCTGAGAGCTGTTACATATCTTGTTTTTCCCCTCTAAAAACAAAATGCCTTTAATTTCACAATCTTTAATGTCTAAAATAAACTTTAAGTCAACCTAATATTAAGTTTAATATTTTGATGCTCTTCAGGCCCATAGCCAGCCTGGTGAAAGGTGTTTTTTTCCTCCTCAAAAATTAGACCTTTTTGAACTTATACACCTCATTTTCTTAAAGACTTAAATACTGCATTTCAGTGACATTTTAAACACAATTTATAGCTGGATTAGCTTGTTGGATGGTCATCATAACCACACTTTTTGATGTACCAAAAATATTTTCTAAAGATTTAGAATAAAGAATTTATTGCATCATATATCATTAGAAAAAAATAGGAATCTGTTAAAGTTTTACACTTAAAACTGTAGTCTATTGTAATTTATTAGGCAAATAACAAACTGGCCAGCACATTCAACTTTCCTCAGTCAGAATTTGGCCATTTAAAAAATAATAAAAAAAATAAAACAATATTAATTATGAGCTTCACTAGTTTTCTAGTCTCTCTTGTAAGAAAAAAGTACATTTGAAAATCCATGGAAAACAAAAATAGTATTCAAATTAATTTTTATTTGGGCAGTTTTTGGTACTTCACATATTTTATTGGTCATTTTTAGTTTCAAGAGTAAGGTCCAAAATTTAAAAGTCACTTGTAAAATATTTTCTCTATTTAAAAATAATACAGTAGCGAAATATGACTTAACTTATGTCAAAATACTTGTTAGCATTGGCCAAAATTCCCAGCCACTAGACTTTTCTGACAGGGTATTCGAGTGTCAGAATGTTGTGGGACTGCTATACGGGAGTTATTATGGATTATAAATAGCCAAATTAAGCGTTTTTTTTTTAGTATTATTTTTTAAAGCATGATGGTAAAACACGAACGTGGTTATGAATGTATTAAAACATATTTGTTTGTTGTAAACATTTGTAATTATGACAAAAAAAACTAATTTGTGGATCTCCTTACTTCCTGGTGCAGCTATGCTGCTGTTGTGGCTGGTGTATTCTAGGAAATTTTCTTACCCCTTGGTCTCGAGTGTGGTCCTGAAAAATCTCAGTTCGAAGAGGTATCTAGCCTTAGCCCTACGCCTTCATGCTTCAAGACAATTGGGACACCCCTTCACGTGAACAGCCAAGGGGATGAATTGGGATTGGACTTAAGTCCTGCCGAAGCGACAGAAAACAGAGGATTCCGCTTGGTCTTAAAGCCTTTTTTGATTGGTTATTGTCACTATTTATGATAGCATAGCAGTCAAAAAAAGACAAACAAGCTCATTATGGGATAAATTCTGGACCTTAGTTAGTAAGGGGTAGGTCTTCCGAACCCCCCTGGCTACGGGTCTGCTCTTGATGTTTAGCAGTGCAGTGTTTTATCTTGTAGTGCATGCTGTTGATTTAATCTGTAATCAATTAATTTGTGCACTTTTTTACCATGTCATTTTTAATCAAAATATTGTATGCAGTAATCTGCTGGAACCATACCAGAATTAAATCCGTTGCAATCATGCTTACATGTTGATCTGTGTCCACCCTGTGTCCAACAATGAATTATCCAGCCTACATTTTTATTATTTTTTTAAATCATTTAAATTAAATAAACTGCTTTCAATTAGAATTTTCTATTAAGAAACTCCTTCAGTGTTTTGTTGTTACTCACAGATATTTGACCTTCACAGACTAAGCAGAAGAAATAAGCCAAAGATAATTTCCAAGTCTGAGAAATTGCAAAAATTGGTAAGCATTTTTGTTTTTAAGATGTCTATTAGACGTCTGAACATAGCCATCTTGGCTAAAACAAGGCTAAATTTGGGCTGTCAGTGAAAATCTTATAGATGTCCAAAACTAGACTAGTCATGAAATGAATGAGTACACATATAAAGTCTGTCAAATCTGTCTATTTGATGACTAGTTTAGTTTTGGGCTATTCTTAGATGTCTATTAGATTTTCACTGACAGCCCAAGTTAAGCCTGGTTTTTTGCCAAGCTGTGTATGTTTAGATGTCTATTAGACGTCTATTAAACACAAAATGTATGCGTTTCCCACAGATTTGAATGGTAGTTTGAAGTGATTTCTCAACTAGAACAAACATTTGCTTAGGTAAGATGTTTTGAACTTTTCAGATGAAGTTAATTTTGGCCTGATATTGTCTAAACGACAATTGTTCATTCTTCAATTTTGCTTATTGGCCTTTAATGGGGGGATTTTCTTTGCTAGCTAATGCAAAAGTGCTATTTAAAAACGATCAAAGCAGACCACTCTAACAAGCTTGGCCAGGCACAGACACCAACTAAAGCACCTTTAGGCTGTTTTTTTTTCATCAGGGGAATAGTGGAAACTTCTCAAATGTGGCAATTATTTCATTTTTGTTTATTTCAAAATCGATGAACGTTCGGCTGTGCATGGCAAATAAAGTAAATGAGCAGCCAAGACTGATATCCCCAAGCTAATGAAAATTGAGTACAACTATCTAAAAAGCTCATCTGGTGAAATAGTATATTAAATGATAATAATTCCTGCGTGTAGGCGCTTTAGAGCACATATGGTCCTGCTAAACCATTTCTATACATGCATTCTTTCTTGAAATACTAATGAGTTGTTAAAAGCATGCTTTTATTAGATTGCTTTTCTTGATTAATAGTTACAGATGAACATCTCTTGTGGGAAACCTGCTACATATAGCATCTCTACATATCCACACATGCTTTCAGAGTGATGATGCATGTCAAGTCTTGTGTGAAAGGTAAACATAAGTTCTGGTAGTCCGGTCATAAAGGGTTGATGATTTAACGAGGGGTGCATCGATCTAACCTCATTTCATTTTGAATTTTTAATCAATAGTCATGGCTGGAGGGAGATAATAAAAATGAGGCTAATTAATGAGACTGGTAATGGGCAGGATCTCCACGGTGGATCATTCATGTTTGAGGACCCAGCTGTTCTAATGGACGAGCTTGCTAAGCTTTGATACCGAGGAATGGAGGGAGGAGATTACTGCTGAAAAACAGGACCTTGGCTGCTCCGAGTGATACTTGACCTTGAGTAATGTCATACTTTATGAACTGTGCCGAAGTAAAACTCTGCTTCACCAACTGCGATGCCTCTCAAAATCAGTGTCTGAAAAAAATGAGGAGATTGAGAAAAATTAGCTGTAATTTTTGAAGCTGGAACTTTCAAAAAGTCATAAATGGGTGCTTATTGAATGTGACATTGATTAGCCGAGGGAGCAGTGGAGAAAGATGACGAACTGTTTCATTAATTATACAATTTTATGACATTCAGAAACGCGCTGATGAAAAAGGTGGAATTTATTCGATTGAATGGGAAACATTTTTCCTTTTTTTATTTGTGCTTGGTGGATTTTAAATCATCTAAATAAATGTATGATATATTTAATATTTGGTGAAGGTTTTCCTAATTAGTTACAAATGCACAATGATCAGAGATGTTTGGAGTGGTCCAGGGGGTGTCCTGTAGTGAGCCATGGGTTTCCTGGGAATCCACCCACTTTTTTTCCACATCAGTAATGGCTCTGCATCAAGTTTTGATGCAATGGACTGTCAGTGTATTGAGCAAAATCTTTCAGTCTGAGCATGAATTGACAAGGTTTACATTCAACCTTTTTTTGTGCTCCATGGAAGAAAAGTAAATTTTAGGCTTGGAAACTAAATACAACTTAATTTTATTGTTTTAGGTGAACTGTCATTGTAAGACTAAACGTTTTAAATTTTTTTTAAATAAGCTTCCAATTTTTTAATGGTTTTACAGTCCACTTTCTGTATTTGAAAGTAAGTCACATTACAAGAGCGCTGAAACCTCTCTTGGTCAAAGGTTTCCCGCCATTGCAAGAGTGACCTCCCATCTGCTGAGTTGTGTCTGAGGGGAACTTGTCTGTCCTTGCTGGGTAACAAATGACCCTGACACACCAGAGACTCTGGGCTTGCACCTGCTTAACTTTTCTCACCCGTCTGTCTCCCATCGCGCCAGACTGACAAAGCTCAGGGCCCAGTGGGTTCCAGATGATACCTTTCGGACCGAGTGGTGCTAGCAGGCAAGAGCAGCTTACACTGGCTTTGGCAGCATCTGTCTGCTCTGGGGTTGGTACAGCCCTTGGGGGATGATAGACTTGCTTATAAATAACCCTGAAATGAATTAAAAGAGATAAAGAGACTCCTGTTGCTGAGGAGACGGAGAGCTCTCTGCTTTGGCCGGAGGGCACGACGGGGGTGTCGGGGCAGGGCGATATGGTCGAGAGGGAGCGGGAGGTATAATTGAAACATTGCACCATGCCAGAGTAGCCTTTGGTTTGATTGATACCGTTTTAGAGTACTCCTGTTCACCCGGGCTCCAGGGGATTTACCTGAGGCAGAGGAGGGAAGGGGGGATGCTTAGGTGGCTCATCCGGGTTTGGCAGAAAATTGGTGCCATCCATCAAGTACCAGATTTAACGAACGCTGAAACCAGGCTGCCCGGCAAAGGATTCTTATTTAAGGCAGTGAACCAGGAAACGTGCGAGGGGCATGGACTGGTGCGGGTCTATCAATCAGCTAGTCAGCTCCTTTATTCAACAAGCGAACGACAGCCCCTGAGGCCAGCGCATGGGGTTCCGGCTTGTTGGCCTTGCAACACTCTCCCTGAAGGGAAGTGGTGGGAAGTGAATGCGAAAGAGAGGTAGAGAGAGTTTTGGGGAGGAGGACAAGAAGAGGAGAGGCATCAAGGCTTGGCCATGTCTCCTGATGAGCTAGCATGCTTCATCTTTCTTGCGCGTGGACCTGGAACTGTGGCTTGATGGGATTTTCAGCACTGTGGCCTCCATGCCTCACTGCCGAATAGTCGGGGGCCTAAGGCCAGGCGCTTGAGCTCTGTGGTAAGGCACTGATGCCCTCGCTGACTCTCTGACTCCCTTAACACTGCACCACCTTTGCCTGAACTTGCAGAAGAAAATCCAGAGCGCAGGATTTAATAGCTCTGCAAGAGTGAGAAATGAAATGCAACTTCACATTTTCTACGGTCATAGAATGGCAAAGCATGACCGTAACCCTGGGTCTAAAACTCAAATTACCTGGGGGTCTGAAACCAGCCTACATCAGAGTCCAGTTGAACAGATACAGGAGTTTTTACTATCATGAAGTTTAAGTATAAAAAGTTATTTGCTGCAGTTGTTCCATAATCAATGCACAGATATTTAATATTAAATAATATAAAAATAAATAATTGCACTCTCAGTAAAAATATTGTACCTTAATTAAAAGGGGGTGAAACTGTTTGTTACTGGGATTGTGACACTAAAAAGAACACACCCCACTCTCAGAAATAAAGGCACAAAAGCTGTCACTGAGGTGTTGGCTTTTCAAAATATTAAACTCTAGAAGTAAATATTAGCAGCTAAAGTGTGCATGGTATTTAAAAAGGACAAAAAAGTACCTTTTAAAAAAAGGTGCCCTAGAGACATTTATTATCCTTTTATTATATTTTTGAGAGTGCACAATAAACTTGGTATCCTTTTATGTATTATTTATCCAAGCTACTTAAACTCATCTTTCAGGTAGGTAAGGTGCAAAGTTGTGCTTTTTTTTAAAGTACTGTCCCTGTGATAAGCTCTGTACCCCTAAGGTAAAACGGGGTAATTTTTGTCTAACTGAATAGAGACAACTGTTATTACCACATCAGTGACTGTTTTTTTGTATTTTAACATTTTAGAGTGCATAAAATATAAATGTAGAGTACATTTTACTTGTCTAATGTACTAAAATGCATATTTTAGATAAGGTACAGGGTTGGTGCCTTAGCTATAAGGAACCTTTTAAAGGTAAGAGGTTGTACCCTTAAAGGTAGCTGTAAATAAATGTCAACTTTATTAGTACAGTTTAATGTTAGTTTTGTGAAGTTTGTCCTCAATCTTTAAGCAACCTTTTCTCCCCAACCGCTTTGCTTTACATACAATGACACTCCGTTTCATAATGCAGTTAGTTCCTGATGTTGACTTTAAGACTACAATTTATGAATTAACACAACAGCACTTTTAGCAATAGAGTATTAGAAAATGTTTAAAGTACTGATTTGATTAATGTCGACTTTAGGATGGTATCGATGGTACATTCGGCAGAAGGAAATGCAGACTGAGGACAACATGCACGCCTTGTGGCTCGGGGAAGAAAATGGACCTGCTTTGTTGTCTTTCCTCCTATTGTCTCTGGTTCACTCTTCTTCCTTCATTCCCTGAGAAGGTTAGACTTTTTTCATCTATTTATCTATTGTATAGATTTTTCCACCATCTTCTATTCAAATAAAATGCCGCCCACTATGAAACCGTGGAGTAAACATCGTTTCACAGCTTAGCCTGAAAGGCGGGAAGAAGGAGGCGAGCGAGGAGAGATGGAGAGGGCGGTGCACTTGCAGACACACAAAATCAATGCTGATCAATGTTTTATATCACCAAGATGCTGCTCCTCTCGACCTGCTCCAGCTGGAAAAAACGCCTCCCAATCACCTCTCCTACATGAGGGTGTCAGGTCCCTTTGCTGTTTTACCCAGGGTTCAATATCCCACTCCACCCTCAATCAAGAGATAGAAAAGAGGCCAACGTTAAAAAGCTGAGGACGCTCAACAGGCATGTCAAAGGTTTGTACAATTTATAAGTGATATTAATTATTGTTTAAGAACATGTCATGAATCACTAACACCAATATTTGTGTGTATAGATGGATGAAGCATTGCAAAAGCTGACTATACTAGTCTATGTGGTTTGTTCTTTTTCTTACATGACATTAGCTGCTTTTCCACTATTGTGCTAAACCATTCTAAGACCAGTCAGGTATGGTTTCAATTGTGTTCCCATGTGTTCTTGGAATTGTACAGCACAATTACAAACTGTCCAATCTTTTTGGAAATGATACCTTTATCATCTCTTTGTGAACTCCTGTGGAAACAGTAACATGTAAATGTGTATTGTTTTCAGTATGCTCACATTACCGTGCTAACTATTGGCATGGCATACATTTTTTTGTCACTTTTCAACCCAGGATCATTGGAATGATGTTGCTAGAACTACATTTTTGAGAATACATAAGACAAATATGTTTTCACAAATCCACTAGAGGGCGCGGTGTATAACTTTTTGGCAATCTCAAATATGTTACTAGGCCACGTTTTCTTCGGAAATCCACCAGAGGCTGCAGTGTACATTTCTGTTAATACTAACGTCCTTCTTGTGTATGTCCATGAGAGAAGCCGGTTGGCTTGTCGTTGTGCATATTATATCAGCTTGATATCGACTGACCCCCCCACCCCCTTCCCAAAACCCAACCAATAGTGTTTTCAATAGCATACAAGCGGAGAAAAGCCATCACACCTGTGTGCTTCTCCCGCAACCCCAATGTTTAGTAGGTTGTTGTTTACAAGGCGACCATCAAACGTTTTCTCAGAGGATGACAAGCTGACAAAACATTGCTGTCACTCTGATACCATTTTTACTTATGGACAAAATTACAAAGCACTGCAGTGTTTAGTTGTTCTGTGTTTGTCTGGGATAATTAGTCTCCCGAAATGTCTATATTCCATACAAGCAGAAACTGATCGGTCAATTCTTGTCACGTAACTTGCGGTGCGGTTCATTCAACTGTGTCCATCTAGAAGGCCCGAACGCGTCACGCCGATCGTGCGCCCACCTCCATTGCGAACTCTAGATAAGACGCGATATGCGAATGGCTCCTAAAAGGCCGCCTTTATTTGTGATCTCTATCAGTTGATCTTCTTACATAGCCATGGTGGATTCACCTAATTTGTTGACAAATGGGTTGCAGATCCGTTCCTTGGCAGTTTGTGGGTCCTTCACTGGGCCTTTTACCCTTAGCAAAGAAACTTTCCAAAGACGTCTGTTTCTTACCCATTTCACTGCTTGTGGGTTTTGGGCGCTCAAGTGACCAAGATGTAACCGAGAAAATACGGTCATTTTTCAAAATAGGAGACTTTTCCACTGCACCAGGGCATATTCTTTCAATGAGCCTTTGTTGTAATTTTTTTAAAAAATACATTGATAAACTTTTCTGTTTTTAGTACACCTTTATTGCATAAACCCACATATAGGTCATTTTATGCTACATTCTCAGAAGAATGGTACAATTTTGTTCCAAAAAAGGTGAAACCCTTGTCACTGGGGCAGTACCTTTTTATGGAACAGAATTGTACCTTTAGAAAAAGAAACAAAATGTATTTTTAGTATTTAAAACTTGCAGATATAATATTATACCTTCATTAAAGGTACAAATCTGATCCATGAAGGTACCACTACAGTGACAAGACACTTTGTACCTTAACAGTGTCAAATGTGTTCCTTCAAGAACTATTTAACCAAAATGCGTAAATTTATTTTCAGTAAATACAAAATATCAAATACATTTTTAAATAAGTTAAGTTTATTTATAAACTAATATCGAGAGGATCACATGCTTATGATTGTTTGCGGCTGGTCCTGCATTATCCAATTTATGATTCACCAATCAGACGATTCCTAAGTCACTAGAAATACCCCAAGCTCCATATCACAGGCATCTTCGTTTTAAAGAAACCCGCCTTCTACCCCTAGTCCTCCTCCCTTTCTAGATGGGTGGCACGGTGGCCCAGTGGTTAGCATTGTTGCCTCACAGCAAGAACGTGACTGGTTCTAGCCCTTACCAAGCCAGACGACGTTTCTGTGCAGAGTTTACATGATCTCCCCGTGCTCATGTGAGTTTCCCCCGGGTTCCCCGGTTTCCTCCCACTATCCAAAAACATGCAACTTAAGTTAATTGACTAATCCAAATCAGCACCATAGACATGCTCCTAGTAAGTAGTTATCTTTTAAGAGCAATCACTATCTGTTCATTAGCTACTAAAGCAGGGGAGTTCTCGAGATCTACCTGAGCTCAAACTCCCCTCTTGCCTTGCATACGGGAGGAAGCCCCGGCCTCGAGGATCTTATGAGCTCAGGGCTCTCTCCTGGGACAGCATGCCAAACAAGCTTTATAATCAATCATCAGCTAAGTGTGAACTTTTGAATGTTTTTTTTTAAAGTTTCTTTTTGTGTAAATGCACCTTTTCCATTTACAATAAAGAATAAAAAATACTTTAACAAATCAAAAGATGTTTTTGCTAAACATTTCACAACACTTTTCACAAAAATGTACAGAAACACATTCTCCCATGTACAATATAACACATTTCTTTCTCCAATTTTCACAAAATACCTTTTGTAATCACTTAAAAGTTCATTTAATTTTCAAAATAGAAATAGAGTTATGCAAAAGTATAGTAATGAGATATGCACAATGTTTGATTTGTTTTACAATACTAAAATGTCTGCATGAACACTTTGCATATGCAGGACTGTTCCCAGCTCATGTGCGTAGTGCAAAGCAAACGCCAAAAGATGCAGATATCAATAATGAAAATGTTTTTTATCAGAAAATGCTTACCAAATGTTTATGTTTATGAAATGCCTTAAAATGTTTATTCACAATACCTATAGTTTTGTTTTACCAGTTGTTTTGTTTTATATAAACTACTCATTATTGTTTGAGTTTCTTGTAGCATATGCTTTTAAATAATGATACATTTTTTAATATGGAAATTATTCATAAAATCACTTTTTTATGAGAACAATTATGTACCTTCAAGTCAATTGTACCATAAAAGGTAAAGAACCAGCCTGATCTCACGAGGAAACGTAAGTATTTTACGTTTTGTCAGTTTAGTGGCTAATTTGTATACGAATTCGTACGAGTTCAGTCGTACGAAAATTTACAATTTTAAAAAGGAGGCATGGCACCTAACCCCAACCGTCATTGGGTGATGAGCAAATCGTACCTATTTGTACGAATTAGATCATACGAATTCATACGAATTAGCCACTAAATCAAAAAGTTACGAATTGCCGTGAGATTGCGTTGTACAGAACAGTATCATAAGAGGTCTTTTCTCTACCCTGTAAGGTACATCTTTTACAAAGGTACAAAACTTTTTGTTTTTCCATTTTTCCAATTGTTGCTCCTTTTTGTTTTGTAAGGAACATTATTTGTACCACTGTGTACCTTTTTTTTTAAAGGGCACCTAGGTTACCACTTTTTCCAGATTTAATATAAGACTTTTGTGTCTCCAGAATGTGTCTGTAAAGTTTCATCTCAAAACACCCATCAGATTTTTTATTATACCTGTCATAAGTTTCTACTTTGTAGCATTTAGCATCAGCTAGCGGTTTTTGTGTACTGCGCCTTTAACGCTAGTTCTTCACGCCCACCGTTTCCACGTGCCTGGCAGCGGCTCCCTCGGCTGCGTCAGACAACAGAAAAAAAATCAGTAAATCTGAAGTAAATCGCTGTAATTTATTACACACATGCACTGTTTTAAAACATTTTAAATTTGTAAAACTCACTCTTGATCACATTTGATGATGATTGATGATCCTAGCAAACTGAACAGACTTTTATTTACGATTACTTAGTTTGCGCACGTCCTGGTCCTGTGTCTGGTTGATATGATTATACACGTTACTACGGAGACATGTTAATATGCAGCTGTCAATCGATTCGGTGGGCGGGGGGGACCGCACTCCTATGTCAAGTTGCGGTCGGTCTGAAAACCGCTCCAATTGGTCCACCGTTTTTATGTTGTTCAATTGAAAAAAAAGGACTGGGTGTGTTTATATCACCCCAATATGACAGTCTATACACCATACATACACATATGTATGTCCAAACAGCTTGAATAGCAGATTTTTCACCATAGGTGCCCTTTAAAGAGTGAAACGATTATAATAAGTTTGGAGTCTTAAGATAGTTTTGTCCATTTATATATACTTTCTTTTTTTATATTCATATACGTTTTCTCCAAAAAACCTTTTCACATGCACAAAATGACTTTGTTGCTTTATCTTGTTTTTGTTTTTTTTGCAGCATGCACTCATTTTTAAAGGGCACATGAAGCTTAAAAAGGCATTCTCTTACGATCTCTTTTCTTAGTTATGCACAACATATTAACATATTCAGTTGATAACCCTATCAATATAAACTAACTTTTATGGCGTCTGCCTTATTATTTCTTTATGATCGTCCTTTGGTGAAGGAGTTTGGCCTTATCTGTTAACAAGTGCACACACACACGGCGAGGAGGGAGGGAACGTGATTGGTTTTGGCGATACAGGGAAAACATGTATTGCATTCGCAGATAGAGTTGGAGTATCCAGTAAGGAATATTACAGACCAAAAAGATAAGGTGTAGCACAATTTGTATAGCGCCGCAAGCTTCTCTGTTAACACCCATAAATAAATAAATAAACAAAAGATCCAAGATATCCCATGTAATTTTCTGCCCTGCCTGTGTTAAAGAGATGGAGCGTGCGCGTTGTGTAAATGGCCCAATATACTAGCAAGACACTAAAATCCAATACCGTCTTCTCCCCTCTCACAGTAAACAGTATTTTTTTTAAAAAGCATGACCAGCAAACACAGAGACAAGTAAATTTAATCCAGAGTTTTTTAACAGGTCTGAGTGGATCGATACCACAATCCCTTAGACGCGCAGAGCATTTCTAAAGCGACAACAACAGCAGGAAATAATGATACTCTAGGAAAAAAAGGAGCAACTGTCAGAATAGAGGCTGGCACATCGGTGATGGTGTCTGTTCTCTCTAATTAATTTTCTCAGAAATGGAGACAAAGTGTGCCAGAGTTTTATTTCCATGCCCGGCACAAGAAGCTAATGAGTTTCCTACTGAGCAAAGCTGAAGATAACCAGGAAGGGGGGCTGGGAACACATGCATACCATTCCAACTTAATGTGCTTCTCAAATGAATTTGCTATCAGCTCAACTTGTGCCATAATGGTGATTTTATAGCTGCTGGAGCTTCAGCGGTGGTGAATTGTGTCGCGGATGGTGCCCAAGAGATAAAAACCTCAGGTTGCTTGTGAAACAATGCAAATGGGGAAATATGTGAGCGCTCTGTGAATGCTGGTTCTGCTGGGGTTTTCTGTAGTTATGTGCAGGCCAAAATTTTAGAATGGGAAATACAGACGTTCATAAGTGGAGAGAGTTTATTCTGTTAATATTCAGTAAATTCAACTTGTGTGTTGTCCCCCCCCCCCCCTGAAAGGCATAATAAACTTGGAATGGTTTACTATGGACAATATTATTATACATTGTTTTAAGTGCCTTTGCGTAGTTTTATTTGTAATTGGTTCATTATCATTGTATATTTTCTGTGCATGTGTGTTCCACAGAAGACATTAAATCACGTTTTGTCTGGAACTATGTACATGTGAGTATTTATTTGCCTTTTTTTGTTTAAAATAAACTGTTCTTTCAAGGTTTTTGGCTTGTTAGTCAAAAATATTAACTTTATTAATAAATAAATATGACATGAAATCATTTTATATAAAATAAAGCCTATAGAAATTATACATATATTTTAATTAGATTTTAAAGTTCGCTTGATATGGAAGTTAGGATTGGCCTTTTTTCCATATCATGACATACATCCAGTTAAAACGATCCTGAAATAAAAAAATAAACAAGGCGGTGCATGATTTTGTCCTTTGGGAATCGATCGATTGATTGTTGGAAGATCGTTGTTGCTAACAAAATGAAATACGATTGATAAATGGATGAAAGCAGGGCAGAAACGAGACATGCCCCGCCCTAAAGGCATTCCATGTGACCAGAAGTGAAGAAACTATTTCAAGGAGGGAGGCAAGGTCTTTGATAAAAGATTATAAGGGCAAATTTATTTTACAAAATTAAAAATGCACAGATACTTTGCTTATGACAAGCATACATTATGTACATACAAAGATTAGAGGAGTAAATAGCATTTTGAGATGATTTTAATTGATGATGAACTTGCATGTAAATTGTAAATTACATTCATTTAACGATAACGCCAGGATTAATCAATAAAGTGTAAAATAGTATATATAAATATTTTAAATTATCTATCTATCTGTCTGTCTGTCTGTCTATCTATCTTTTATTCAATACAGTTTTGACATTGCTTCAAACCTTTTTTAAAGTTCATTTTAAATTATAATATTAGCTTTTTAACATGCTTAAATGTGAATTAAAGCACAAAAAATACATCTGTTTGTCATAAGCAATTGTGTCACTTCAGGATATGTATTAACCTCTCAACTAATATTGATTTAGTTTTAAATCATTTTACAGGTGTTTTAAAGCATCAGGGTTTGAGTGGATTAACATTCAATGAAGCAATCTAAATCTATCAGATTGGATTCAAACATCTGAAAATTAATCTTCACCCTAATCAAATACTTTAATAAAAAAATATTTGAGTAAATTATGACAATTTATATTAGAAGTTATTTGTGTTATTCATTATAAAAAGCTGATAGTATCTCTCCCTAAAACTGCCTATGGTTGCTTTGTTTCCATCCCAGTTGCAGCCTCATGCAGTTCCCTCACTCCCTCTTCCACTTCCTGTGGTGAAACTTTCTGCAGCCAGACCTTGATTTATGTCTCGGGCTTCGCAGGCCAAACAAAGGTTCAACGGCGCAGGGGATCGATGGGCAAGTCGTGGAATAAAAGGCAACAGACTCAGCAATGACTTGAGCGCTGCATACTGAGTGAGCGTCTCTCAGCTCTCTTCAACTGAGACGCCCTCCATGGGCAAATGCTGATTAGATGAGGCCCTAATAAGCACTCGGGAAACACTCTGAGTTTAATGAATGACTCAGTCCTTCTGATGGCTGACATGATGTGTTTTTATAATATTATGATATCTAATAAGACCGAAGATCAGCTGCATTTTCCAGCATAACCAGTACAATATTGTATTTGCAAGTTTATTCTGCAAAAATAAGTGTCGTCTAATGCCAACAAGTCTAGAGATAACTTGCTTTTATTTTCAAAGCAAGGCTAAATTTCACTAGATGCTAGTTTTAGTTAATCTTTGTTTGACATTACAGATTGTGATATACTCTTAGTTTCTTAGAGAAGTATTACATTTAGGGATATGCATCAAAATAATTTTGATCCTACCAATCATATTGTTTTGATTAAATGGGGAACTAGCTAATTTTACCACAGTTAAGTATGGGATACCTTAAGGTTCTGTTTTAGGCCTTTTTTCTCCTTTTTTTTAATACACTGCCTGACTAAAGTCTTGTCACCTATCCAAGTTTTAGGAACAACAAATAATAACTTGACTTCTAGTTGGTCATTAGGTATCGGAAGTGGCTTATATGAAAGGCAAAGGCCTCTAGATTACACTTATTTTACCAAAATAAAATATTACAATTATTTAGTTAGGACAGTTAGGTGTGACTTGGCTTAGACAAAAGTCTTGTCACTGAAGAGAAATAACGTACAGTACAGAATATAAAGTCATGGTGCAGTGGAAAAAAAATTAATATTGTGTATGACTCCCATGAGCTTGGAGGACTGCATCCATACAACTCTGCTTTGACTCAAATAACTTTTGGAATGGCAAAGAAAGCGTTCTTGCAGGACTCAGAGTTCATCAAGATTTTTTGGATTCATCTTCAGTGCCTCCTCTATCTTGCCCCAAAAATGCTCAATAATATTCATGTCTGGTTGCAGGGCTGGCCAATCCTGGAGCACCTTGACCTTCTTTGCTTTCAGAAGCTTTGATGTGGAGGCTAAAGTATGAGAAGGAGCGCTATCCTGTTGAAGAATTATCCCTCTTCTGTGGTTTGTAATGTAATGGGCAGCACAAATCTTGATATCTCAGGCCGTTGATGTTGCCATCCACTCTGCAGATCTCTTGCATGCCCCCATACTAAATGTATCCCAAAACCATGATTTTTCTTTCACCAAACTTGACTGATTTCTGCGAGAATCTTAGGTCCATGTAGGTTCCAATAGGTCTTCTGCAGTATTTGTGGTGATTGGGATGCAGTTCAACAGATGATTCATTGGAATACCTTCTGAAACTTTTCCAAATAATCAACTAGAAGCCAAGTTATTATTTGTTGCTTTTGCAACTGGGATTGACAAGACTTTTGTCAGGTAGTGTATACATACAAACTCTTGGCAATATTATAAGAAGTCATGGGATCCATTTCTTTGAGAATACTGAGAATAATTCTACTCGCCTCCCAGATGGAGCAGTCACTGCATTAATCAGCAAGGCCCAGCTCATCAGACCCTTTGGATGTCTCTTCACAGAGACCACAGGTGGGCAACGTTCGGAAAAGCAGGGTGAGATGGATTCTGTTCAGAGCAACTAGGGGAATGTGGCACAATGGGAGAGCTGATTAAGTCAGAATAATGCTATCCTGTCTGCAAACTGATTATTACAAGTTGGACATGGTGCCCACCCTGAAACATATGACGTGCCATCATCCATCCATCCATCTGATTGACTCCCTCGTTCTCCACCTTGTTTATTTTTAGACGAACGCCAATGGGTGGGACTGGCATGCTGATGGAATGACGCTTGTCAGGCGGATTAAAACTAAAGATGAACCATGTGGGAGTTTCCGCCTGTGGATAAATCTCATTAGCATACCGGCTTGGCTGTAAATTTAATGAATGACGGGCTAGAGAGGATGAGGTCGGGTGAATAAACAGGCAGACGTAACACCATAGTGCCACTAAGACCCCACCTGGCCACCATTAATCATTAGTATAGCACGCTGCCAGTTTTCATGCCATTACCAAGGCCTCAGACATCATTAAACATCTGGGTTCGATTTGATGTTTGTACATACTGTACTTTTATATGCATTGCTGTCATCAAGGGGTCAGGGTCAGGCTGCTTTGCGTGTTCTGGATAGCTCGTGCTGGACGTTCCGTATCTATGTTTCTAATTGTATTATTATTTAAATGAGTTAGGCGACGCAGTGGCACAGTAGGTAGTGCTGTCGCCTCACAGCAAGAGGGTCGCTGGTTCGAGCCTCGGCTGGGTCAGTTGGTGTTTCTGTGTGAAGTTTGCATGTTCTCTCTGCGTTTGCGTGGGTTTCCTCCAGGTGCTCCGGTTTCCCCCACAATCCAAAGACATGCGGTACAGGTGAATTGGGTAAGCTAAATTGTTCGTAGTGTATGAGTGTGAATGAGTGTGTGTGGATGCTTCCCAGAGATGGGTTGCGGCTGGAAGGGCATCGGCTGCGTAAAATTTTGCTGGATACATTGGCGGTTCATTCTGCTGTGGCGACCCCGGATTAAAAAGGGACTAAGCCGAAAATAAAATGAATGAATGAATAAATAAGTTATGCAATAATTGCTGGTTCATTCCACAGTGGCAACCCCTGTTAAAGATGAAATAAGCTGAAGAAAATAAATAAAAAATGGTATAATAGACTTATTATTAATAAAAGGCAAAAATAAAGTTTGTATATCAAAACTTGAACTGTTGCTCAAGAAGCCTATAATTTAATTATATTAAATGCTTCCCAATGTGTACATTTAATGTTATTTGTGTTTTTAAACCAATTTCTTCCCTTTTATTTTCCTGCTCATTCAGACCTCTTTGCTACACAGCACTGACATCTGTTGTAGATTGCCTTTTGTTCACTCAACATAATTAAAGCTGCTTATTTAGTGCAGGATACACAAGTGGTCAATCAGTGCAGTTGATAACGTAGGTTTGATTTGGAGGCCAAGTAGCATTGCGCTTACAATTTGTTATTGAATTAAAGGAATAACAGGGAAAAAAGCACAATTCTGTCTCGCTGTATACATCTCCTTAGAGATGAACGGCCTGCCAGGCTGTCCACGATGGCCTGGGCCAAGGTGCCATATTGTAGCAATTGGTCCTGCACGCTGGTGGCTGTCACTTAGCTCTGCGTGTTTGACAGCCTGAGCTCTCTGTCTGTCTGCCAGGCCTCCCCGCACACCCCACCCCATCCATCTGCTTTCGGACCCTCTGAGATGCCACCTTGCACCCAGAGACTTAGCTCGCTGTGGTTCCCATGACTGCATTACATATTGAAAAGGCTCAGTTCCTCTCCTGTCGTGCCACATTGCCCTAGTTGCTCTGAACAGAATCCATCTCAGCCTGCTTTCCTGAACGTTGCCCACCTCTGGTTCCTGTGAAGTGGTGTCCAAAGGGACTTGGTCTGGCTGATGAGTTGGGCCTAGGAGGTGAGAAGTAATATTCCTACTATTTCTTTAGAAGTAGTAATCCTGTGTCTTCCAATTATATTGCCCAGGGGCAACAAATAATACTTATTAAAATGCATAGGGCCTAAAACAATGCCTTGCTGTACTCCACACTATATTGCCATGTAATTTGCTAGCTCTACATTTAAATATAAAATATGGGAATAAACTGATAGGTTGGATCTAAACCCTCTTAATGTCGGTTTCTGAATAAATAAGCAAGCAAGCAAGCTGTATGTCCTGATTTATACTTTCAAATGCAGCACTAAGACCAAGAACAAATAATATAAATTACACTTCATAGCATATGAATAATATTGAAAAAATAGACAAACAATCATTGCTCTGAGCCTGTCACCGCCCCAAGCTTTTGGTACGAGGGTGCGACTCTCTGTTGTTGTTAAAAACCCAAGGATGTCCTTCGAAAAAGAGTAGGGGTTTAACCCCGGCATCCTGGCCCAAATTTGCCCACTGGCCATCACAGCCTCCTAACCATCCCCATATCATAATTGACCCTTCACTAAGACTGTCAGAAAACCACCAACTGAAGAACCGGTAAATCCTCATCTAGTACCTCAGAAAAGAAACCAAACATGAGTCAGTAGGCCGGCCCTTCTCTGCGTCTTCAGGTATGCCGATTATTCACAGATTTTAGTGACGACTCCTATTCTTGAGATCTTGTTGCTGCTCTTGCAGCATCTGTATTTGTTTTTTCAGAATTAAAACTGTAGATTCCATTGTTTCAAGCGAGTCAAGGTGGGAGTTAAGCGCTGTTGGGAGTGGAGGCTGAAGTATGAGAAGGAGCCATCCTGCTGAAGAATTTGCCCTCCTGTGGTTTGTACTGTAATGGGCAGCACAAATGTCTTGATAACTCAGGCTGTTGATGTTGCCACCCACTCTGCAGAATTATTGCACACCACCATACTGAATGTAACCCCAAACCATTATTTTTCCTTCACCAAACTTGACTGATTTCTGTAAGAATCTTGGGTCCATGCAGGTTCCAATAGGTCTTCTGCAGTATTTGTGATGATTGGGATGCTATTCAACAAATGATTCATGGGAAAAATCTACCTTCTGCCACTTTTGCAAATGATCATCTTGTCCCGCTATCTCTAGTTGTAGAGCATCCATTTTGGTTTTGACCTCTAAACAGAATGTTTCGACAATCTATCTTATCACAGACCAAAAGCTCAACATCTCTATTTTAATAGCCATCTGATCGCGTGAGGATATCAGTTCACTTCTAACGCTGAATAAGTGTATTGTCCTCTACACTCTCAAAAATAAAGGTATAGCAACTGTCACTGGGGCAGTACCTTTTCAAAAGGTACATATTTGTATCCAAAGAGTCCATAATGGTACCTCAAAGGTGCATATTAGTACCCAAACGTACCTAAAAAGTACCTTTGAGGTACCATTATGGACCCTTCAGGTACAAATGTGTACCTTTTGAAAAGGTGCAGCTCCAGTGACAGCTCCTGTACCTTTATTTCTGTGAGTGTAGCGAAGAGTGCTCAGTGCAAATGTTACTTGTAGTGTTAGCATAAATAAATATTTATTTATTTTCTTATTTTTGCTTGCCATTTTTATACAAATTCGTTAACCGTAGATGCAGGATTTTAGTAGAGACAAAGTTATTTCTTTTCAAAGTATATTGTGTGTAATTGGCACTAATAAAATGAAAGATAATGAGAGCATGAACAAAACATGACTACCTCCTCATGTTGCTGCCGCAAGTCCCATTTTAAGGAATATTATAATAATATGAGTTTTTTGTTTTTTAATTTTTTTTAAAAATATCTATTCTATTTCGATCTATTTAATTTTTTTCTACTTGCCACATCTGTATTTATTATTGGCTGAAGGTTTAAAGAGCCCCTGTTTTGCATTTAAAAAGTCATATTTTGGTTTTGGGGTCTCCAACAACAGGCTGATATGCATGCAAGATCAAAGAACAATTTCATTGTCTTAAAATAACATTTAATTTTACCTAATTATCCCAACGACTCCCATATGATTTGTTCAGTGATTTATTTGTTCCCAAAGCCCTCCTTGCGTTCAGTCTGTTGTGATTGTTTAACTGGGTTCAGCGCGAGACAGAGAAAAACGCCCACCATGGCTTTAAAGTAGCACATAGTATGTGAGAGCCCAATGCAGGAACACAATAAAGCATTGCAGTTAAACACTAGCATATTACTCTACTCTTAAACCTAACCCCAAGTAATAACAACAACACACATTCAGTATTAATCCACACAGAAGCAAAAACTAAACTATTTTAAAAACAGCCGATGGTGGCCACAGCAAAGACAACTGACAAAGGATTGCGTGTTCAGAAACGCATTTAAATCGGTAAATTGGTTTTGGACGCAATATGTAAATAGTCCATATGAACTGTAACAGTTCTGACAAAGTCCCATACATAATAGTCTCTGCTGCTCCTTCCTTTAGCAAATAGCAATCGGCAGACGAATCGTGCATTACAGCGTAGGTTATTGTATCTAAAATCCGAAAATGACAGGAACAAACACAGCACTAAGTTGCCTATAATGTGGAATTTTTGTGAAAATGAACTTTATTCCTTTATTCCCTGCAGCCAAATCTTCATCTGTCAGTGATCGTCATCTTAGTGTCATGATTAGTCACATGATCCCCTGCGCTCCACTGAAGAGAAAGGCGAGTTCACGGTTTACCGGACCTGGCACTTCATATTTGGTAATGTACCTTATCGACGTCAATGTGTTCATACAAAAAATCCAAACCCAACACGATTTATTTATTCAACTGAGTCGACTATTTTGTTAAAGAATCAATAGTTTTAAACACGCTGCCCTTTCAGATTTAAACCTCAGCTTGATGTTTTCATTCACTTAGTGCTGTGTTATACACTGCATAAAAGGTCATTTTTAAAAACCCATAATAGGGGCTCTTTAACTAAAATTTTAAAATATAATTTCTGTAATGACAATGCTGAAAACTGCAGTAGCTAAATAGCAGACAACCATTTAGTGTTGGAATTTCTGCATAAAAAAGCCTACTCAACCCACTTGTTTTTACAGTGATGCATGTCTTCTGTCTTTCATATCACCGATCATGACAGTCACTCGTTCAGGCTTTGTGTGTTGCCATGAGCCTCACTGGTTTGGCCTCAGCTGTATTGTCCTGTTTAATGACTGCTCACTTTCACCAAAAGCTGATAAGGTACTTTGCAATGACTTTGGTCCACATTAACCATCCATGTTTGATGTTATTGAATCGGTACGAGTAGAAAATTCAAATTCTTTGTAAATGAATTGAAACCTCAATGAGAGGGTTTCTTTCTTCACGCCATAGCGATTCCAGACACATTATTTGTGTCAGAGCAAAGCGTATCATCTTCAGAGTTAAAGAGAGTGACTCAGACAGTAAGCATTGCCAGAATTCAACACTCTCTCGCTTTCTGAGCAGCTATTTTCCAGGCTGTCTGCTAGCCGGCCGTGCCAATGAAAGACTCCGGTCTGCGGCATGCAAGCCATTTAATGAGACTTCTGTGCTGATCTGAGCACAAATGAGCCAAGGGAAGTTTGATGTGCCACTCAAAAATGGTTTTCCATCATTATCTAAATCTAGCATAAAACCCCCATAACTTTGAGGCTCAAATTAGTTTTAGAGAATTTTTTGCTCATTAATGTCACGTCAGTCTGCAAGATGTATCCCAAAGATAAATGAGAAAATGGAAATTGTACACCATAAAGGACGGAGATGCCGTCGTCTTTTTGCATTCGTGTTTTAGTAAGCCTTTCAAATAACCTTTTTTTTTTTTTACAAATAAAATTATGTGATGGGATGTTGAATATTTAGATGATACCTGGCCGGGGCACGGCAACCGAACACTTTGTGATCTGTGAGTTCAAAAAAGGTCATAAATATCTTTAGAAATGCTGGAGAATCTGTCTTGGGGATTACGGCGGCTCGGAAAAGTAATTAGTTGCAGCATAGATGTATTGCAGAACGACTAGGAACTAAGAAGCTTTCGGGGCTCCAATTAAAACTTCATAGGAAACTCAGATCTGTACATTACATTGCATGAGTGCATGAGAAAAGACACCAGGTAGGGGGAGATAAGCTTCATTTGCATACATTCTAAATATACTCCGTATACAGTAGGCTGAGGTTGGTGAGTTTGCCTTTGCAAAGTGAGTTTGAGCTGCATAATTTAGCTCTTTAAGAATATTGTGATGCTAAAAAGAAGGCAGATGTTATCATTTGAAAGTGGCTATTGACATTAATGAAATAAGTCAACTGCAATCACTTGTTAAGCTTTGAAGGGAATATTGACCTGTACACTAAATAGTGTATTTAATGGCCTGTTTCCACTGTCCCACCGTGGTTCTGTACGAGTCGGTATGCTTTTATGGTCATACCGACCATAAAACAGTGGTTTCCACTGTCAAACGGTACCTAAAAGCAAACTGTATCGTACCACTTTTCGGGTACCCTTTCCCAAGGGTACCTAGCATGACAAAAGGGTACCAAAAGGTGGAGCTAGACGTGCAGCTGAACGCTATTGGTTTACAGAAAAGCATCACTAGCTTGTGCACAAGCAAGGAGAATAAAAACAAAAGACGTGCCATAAAAGACACAGCCGAGACATTACACTGTAATAATATATACATATTTATATAACAAACCATGTTCGACCCAAACTCAAACAAACCTTTTCGTCATCTTGATAATCAGCCACAAATCCAAGAAGAAGAAAATCTGCCATGTAATGTTGTTGTTTTACGAGGCCGTCTAAAAGCGTGAGCGGTTAACTTTCTCCAGAGAGCTCGCGTGCGGTCGCTGTGCGTCTAAATTTGAAATAACAAACTTCTTGAGCTGATGATAATAATGCGTGCGTAATTATTGAAGTGCTTCTGACATTGTTTCAGAAATGGACATACGCTGGAGAAACGCACGAAAAAACAAAGAAGCAAATGATTCTTTCAGCAACCTAAAGCATGAACAAACTGCCATGTTTAACTATTATCATCACCTTTTGGACTATTATGAACTCGGAATGACAGAATTACTTTCTAATAACAGGTTACATGTGCTGGTGAAGATTAAAGATACAGATAAGACGTTTGCACAGACTGTGGGCTATGTTGCATGTTGTTTTTGAACTCAAATAAGGACTAAATGTATGCTGTGTGTACTTTTTCTGTAATTGGTAACACATCGGAGAGTAAGCGTCTGTTTGTGTTCATATATTTATTTATTTTTTATAATTGCAGATGGTGGAGTAGGCTATTTTGCACTATTATTGACCATTGGAACCCTTTTAGCAGTGAAAACACAAGCCTGATAAAGAAGACCCGTATACCAACACCTACCGTACAATACCGTACCACTCAGTGGAAATGGGCCATAAGATACTTAAAGTTGAAGTGAGTTCCTTGAATGAGCATTAAAGGAGTGTTGTTCATACTAAAGATAGATTTATTAATGCGGACACTAATGCACAAATATTGTACGGTTTATTAAAACATAGACTGTAGTTTTATTGCTCTTTAATATTTAAGCATGTTAAAGCCAGATGAATTCAGATTTGACTGTTTGGTTTGTTCATCAGCTGGAAAATTTATTCCGTACTTATATCTTGAAAAAGCATCTTGAAAAATATCTAGTAAAATAATATGTACTGCCATTATGGCAAGGAGAAAATAAATAAGGTATTAGAAATTAGTTACTAAACCTATTATTTTAGAAATGTTAAAAAAATATGTATAATAAAATGGACACTCTTGTATTCAGCTTCCAATTCAACACTGTTTATATACATATTTATTATATACAATACTATATTTAGTATTTTGGAAAAAACTGTAAAAAATAAACATTTATTAAAAAATTTGTACATTATATAGTGTAATGTTTTACCTATAATGCCATTTTTTTCTTACTATTTTATTTAAAATACATTTTGAATGTAAATGGTATTAAAATATTACAACAAATTAACATTTCTAGCTGGGAAGCAAATTTCTGCGTTTTTAGCTGGCAGCTAGCTTTCTGCAACTCTTACATGCTTGCCTATTAAAGCTAAGCAGGGCTCAGTACCTGGATGGTAGACCACATGGGAAAGCTAGGTTGCTACTGGAAGTGATGTTAGTGAGACCAGCAGGGGCGCTTAACCTGAGGTCTGTGACTGTAAGGGTTCTATTGCCCCAGTATATTTATGGGGACTCTATACTGCTCAGTAAGCGCCATCTTTCGGAGGAGACGTTAAACCGAGGTCCCGACTCTCTGTTGTTGTTAAAAACCCAAGGATGTCCTTCGAAAAAGAGTAGGGGTTTAACCCCGGCATCCTGGCCCAAATTTGCCCACTGGCCATCACAGCCTCCTAACCATCCCCATATCATAATTGACCCTTCACTAAGACTGTCAGCTGACCATAAAATTGCCAAAGACTAATCGTGGCTTAGCATCAGAAAATAGGCGCGGGAGGTCAAGCTTTCGAGTGAGGGAAACCAACCCTAAGTGTTGTGCATATGGATTGTGCAAATCTAATACCAGGTATCCTAAAAGTTTGGATGGGGTGGTGAAAGCAGGTTAGTGTCTGCTCAGATATTTGGTGTCGGAATTATATAGGGAAAATACTTTATTGCACAACAATTAGTCTATCTGGCTTTTTGGCAAAAAAAAAAAAAAAATGACAGTCTAATTTGTTATTATTATATTAATTTTAAATTTCACTTACCCTGCTGTGCATGAACTAAGCTGTTGAATGGTCAGCATATGAGGCGGCTAGGCTATAGCTTCAGTTTTGATTAAATTATTTTCTAATCGGTTGCGCATTATGTTGTGAATATACACGTCCTTTTTTGTCTAGCTTGTTTAGAAGTCTCATCTGTTCGCCAAAAATGACTAATAATCTCTCTGGGTATGTCTGACACCGGCACATACATACTGTAATGGATTTTTAAAAAAATATTTGCACTATTTCTAGGTCATATAAGATATAACCCATTAGAGAACATGAACACATTTGTGAAGGAACATGTATGCATTTATTTATCTATTTGCTCTTTTGATAATTCCCAGGTCATGCTGGATTACATAACTATCGAGTATTGCTAAACATATTATAAATAAGTAGAATATGAAAAAATTGTGGAATCCATGTTTCACTTTAACAGATTATATAATTTGTGGCCAAGGAAATTGTATTAAATTAGAAAAACGCAAACCAGAAACATTTAACTGTTCTCAGACCCAACTTTATCTTTCCCGTTTTAATTGTGCGCATAAATCTTCTTCTTCATTTTGCAATCTTTGCCAAGATAAAAAGCAGTGAAGTGGATTAGATATTGCAACAGAACCACTTATCCGCTCGCAGTTTACCCCGAACACCTTCGCTTCTTGATTGCTTAGTGTTTAGCTAGTTTAGCTCATACACTGTATTCTAATGTAAATGCAGTAATTATTCAGGCAGACAAGCACTTGTAAGGATGTTTAGTCTCTTGTTCAACAAGAAACAAAATCACTACTTTATCAGTTCGCTTTAACAAGTAGAGCCAGAACCAATTTAATCACATGTAACTTTGACAGGCGAAAACTTAGAGCGGTATGTGTGAAAAAGAAGAAGAATAAGGGCTTAAAAAACAAAACGCATGATGTGCAAATGCACACGGTTTCCTAGATGTGACACAAACCAAGACGTTTCAAAGGAGCCGTAACTGGCGAGATGCAATAATGTCCAATAATCAGACAGAAGGCACCAGAGGTGGCGCAATTTAGGATCAAAAGAGTGGCAAAAAAATTGGAGATAATCATTCCATCCTGGGTTTGATACAAAGGGATCATGCCAGGAGTGTGAAAGTGTTTATGGATGCGCTAATCAGTCTCCATCAAGACGTGGTCCAGAGCTTCAGCCATGGCCTTTTTTTTTTTTGGTTTGTGAGGTTGTTTCACTGGAAGAGGGTCTTTGATCATTGCTTCACTAAGCACACAACCTACTGTCTTCAAATATAACCTCTTTCAGTTTTCCAATACTGTTACTTTCATCATTTTGGCATCCTTGAGGCTTTGAAATGACCGCTGTAAACTTTTCTATTAATACTGCAGGTCCTTTGTTTCGATTTTGGGGCCACAGAGCTGCTGCCGTTGCACAAGATGCTCTCTCCCAACTTTTGTCCTAAAAGATCAGACGCTGAAAAAAAATTATATATATATATATATATATTAGTGTTGGGTTAACTTTGAAACCATTTTGACTCTGTAGCCGATTGTAAATTTTACAGAAAAATCACAAAAGAAGGTTCAGAGAGATCAAGTCCCCATGAAATGGCAGTCAGTATAGCTTGTTGTAAGTTTATCTATGAGCTAGTAAGCTTTGAAGGTGTCATAGAATGAAAATCTGGGTATACTTAGGCATAGCTAATTGATAAAAGTATAGTATAAATAACAGTAAGCCTCAAACACTTATTTCCTTGGGTCACACATTATTTTGATGGTCCGTTTGTTGAATTTAGGTTGCATTGCATCTACATGCCAACTAATTCTCATTAGATTATAAGTAGACTGTTAAATTGGGGTCAGGGTTGGTGTAAATTAACATTCACTTGCAAAGTTTCTTATAGTCAGTTAAATGTCTGTTTAGCAGCAGTATAAACAGTTCAAATCACTTTTTTATTGTCACATCATCAGCAGCACGTGTGCTATGATGAGTGAAAAGCTTATCATAGTTATTAAGTTATTAAGCAGACAGTCTACCAACACTCAGATGGACCATCAAAATAAAGTGTTACCTTTCCTCATTCTTATGTAAAACCCATGAGTGTAAACAGCTCAATCTGAACAAAACACCATCTGTGATTGGATCATTAATAGGCTGCATTTAACTGCCCACAATGTTTTCTTGTGAGATTACAACAATGGCTTTTCCCTTTTATTTTTAAGTTGATCTGAGCTGGTTTTAGACATATTATGTACGTGGGATGCAGGGAGACTAAAAAGGAGTAGTTTTGTGAAGCAGGCAACCAAGCATGACCATGGAGTGTTCACAAATTATCAGAACACTGTGTGTTTTCCCCTTAGTTTAATGTCTATATTGTGAAATTCGCCATGCAGTTTGTGATATAATGAAGCAACTGACATATAAACTGTTAAATTCACACATTGTGTCATATCACTCAGCTCTTACTGTGATTTTCTGAAGGAAAAATGGATGCCAGTAAACTTTTTAAAACTCTAAATAACTATAATATATATCTATAATAATATATATCTGTTGGACCGTGTTGTCGAGTATAATTATAATTTAGGCTGTATTTCATTTACAACACAACTCAGGAGCAAAATAGGTTACTCTGGTGACATAAAGATATCTTACTCCTATAGCTAAAATGAACCACTCTACTACTCCAGTCTATTCAGTTTGTTAAAAAATTCTTTCACAAACGAAGTATGATTATTTTGATTATTTGTAGTATATTTATGATTATGTTGAATTGAATTGAAATTTGCACTTGTTTATTTCAGACTACATCATGCTATCTGTGTATGTGTGTGAGGGTGTCAGAGCAGAGCTTATTAATATATTTACAACCCTTCCAAACATTGTCAAAACCCAAGCTTTTCATTTAAGGAGGAATTTCTGTTATAAGAGTTTCTGGAGAATTTGTGAACTTGCTTAAGCCATATACCTACTATGTAGATGTCATTATTTTATTTAGCAATGCCCATTTTCTAGTGTACCAATCTGCATTTTTTTCCACATTTCAGGACTGCTTCTATAGGATGTATGTCATGATATGGGAAATGTTAACTTCAGTTTCGTGCCACATTTAACATTTTGCGCTTTATGGCACCTTTAAAACAATACAATTCAGAAATCAAGTCTCTCAATATTATCTAAATGGATCAGTTATTTTGATGACATTACTCTGCTCTTTAACTTCTCATTAGAATTTCTGTCCAGTCAACTGCTCTCTAATCTGAAGTTTTCCTTTCCCTATGCTATAAGTAAACCCTAAATCTATGGCTGAAATCGGTTAGATCTATTTTCTAATAATGTAAATGCAGTAACTCACCACCTCGGCTGTGCATCACTTTCAAAAAGGAATGTCCCGATCAGGTTTTTTTGCCTTCGAGTCCGAGTCATTTGATATTGAGTATCTACCGATATCGAAACCCGATCCGATACTTCTATAATACATAAAAAAAATAAAGAAGAGCAAAGAAACCTTGTTTTATGTTCCTTAATATGTAAACCTTATTTTATGTTCCTTATTTTTTTATTCAATTCACCTTATTTTAACATTCAACAACTCTTTCAACAAACAGGGCACTTCTTTGAGGTAGCTTGAACAATCAAGTACTAAATACCATCAATTCTTCACTTTTGGACTGTAGTGCAACAGTAAATATTAAAAAGATCCATAGATATATACAGGGAGTGCAGAATTATTAGGCAAATGAGTATTTTGACCACACCATCCTCTTTATGCATGTTGTCTTACTCCAAGCTGTATAGGCTCGAAAGCCTACTACCAATTAAGCATATAGGGTGATGTGCATCTCTGTAATGAGAAGGGGTGTGGTCTAATGACATCAACACCCTATATCAAGTGTGCATAATTATTAGGCAACTTCCTTTCCTTTGGCAAAATGGGTCAAAAGAAGGACTTGACAGGCTCCGAAAAGTCAAAAATAGTTATATATCTTGCAGAGGGATGCAGCACTCTTAAAATTGCCAAGCTTCTGAAGCGTGATCATCGAACAATCAAGCGTTTCATTCAAAATAGTCAACAGGGTCGCAAGAAGCATGTGGAAAAACCAAGGCGCAAAATAACTGCCCATGAACTGAGAAAAGTCAAGCGTGCAGCTGCCAAGATGCCACTTGCCACCAGTTTTGCCATATTTCAGAGCTGCAACATCACTGGAGTGCCCAAAAGCACAAGGTGTGCAATACTCAGAGACATGGCCAAGGTAGGAAAGGCTGAAAAACGACCACCACTGAACAAGACACACAAGCTAAAACGTCAAGACTGGGCCAAGAAATATCTCAAGACTGATTTGTCTAAGGTTTTATGGACTGATGAAATGAGAGTGAGTCTTGATGGGCCAGATGGATGGGCCCGTGGCTTGATCGGTAATAACAGAGAGCTCCAGTCCGACTCAGATGCCAGCAAGGTGGAGGTGTGGAGCTTGTGGGGCTTTTTCAGGTTGAGGATGGAGTCAAGCTCAACTCCCAGTCCTACTGCCAGTTTCTGAAAGACACCTTCTTCCAGCAGTGGTACAGGAAAAAGTCTGCATTCTTCAAGAAAAACATCATTTTCATGCAGGACAATGCTCCATCACACGCGTACAAGTACTCCACAGCGTGGCTGGCAAGAAAGGGTCTAAAAGAAGAAAAACTAATGACATGGTCTCCTTGTTCACCTGATCTGAACCCCATAGAGAACCTGTGGTCCATCATCAAATGTGAGATTTACAAGAAGGGAAAACAGTACACCTCTCTGAACAGTGTCTGGGAGGCTGTGGTTGCTGCTGCACGCAATGTTGATGGTGAACAGATCAAAACACTGACAGAATCCAGGATGGCAGGCTTTTGAGTGTCCTTGCAAAGAAAGGTGGCTATATTGGTCACTGATTTGTTTTTGTTTTGTTTTTGAATGTCAGAAATGTATATTTGTGAATGTTGAGATGTTTGTTAAGTTGCCTAATAATTATGCACAGTAATAGTCACCTGCACACACATATCCTCCTAAAACAGCTAAAACTAAAAAAAACTACTTCCAAAAATATTCAGCTTTGATATTGAGTTGTTTGGGTTCATTGAGAACATGGTTGTTGTTCAATAATAAAATTAATCCTCAAAAATACAACTTGCCTAATAATTCTGCACTCCCTGTATGTTCATATATATTTGAGTCCTGATCAGGAGGTAACGTTCAATTCCGATCGAGTCTGAAACCATGTGATTGTGCCCAATTTTCAATCATGTGATGGGATCTGGACATTCCCACTTTCTAATAATCATCATTATTTCTTATATATTTAACCCTATACAAAGCAGATTTGTGAAACTTGACTGTAAATGGCAAAAGAGGACTGTATTTCTATAACCATTGCCGGGCAGATTATTTTGTACATTGTATTGCAGTATATATTCTTAGTGGACGCTTGAAAGTAATACACCCCACATATCACTCTAAAATAACCACACGTTATTGATTTGATTTGGTACAAAAAACAACCAGTGTCTCAAAGTGTGCAGCCACTGCCTCAGAGTCTGTGAAATGTTTACGTTGCTGTCTTGGCTAACAACAAAGCTAATATATTCCAGAAGGGGTTTAAGCTAAACGACAAGCAGAGCCCCATCTCTCTGGCAGTCAGGAGATCGGTGGTTCATGCCCGGCTTTATTATGCCACAGTGTGTGCGACTGCCTCCCACCGCACTTCATTAGTTCCCTCTGATACTTAAGCGCAAACACAAAGACTCGGCAGCAGCGCTAAATAAAACAGCTCTGTGAGGCCAGGAGGCGTCTCAACAGTCTGGGATCAATTGGCCCACGCTGGCATCTTACATTTTGACGTCTTTCCTTGTTTTCAGGCTCTTTCCAAAGAATTGTCCACCAGCGACTCTGAAATTGAGATGATTTTATGCGCACAAAAGCTTTCTCCTGCTGAGAAATATAAGAGATGAAGGAATGCAAATCAGCTCTTTGAAAGGGTATGCATTCAGTTAAACGGCTTCGTATTGAAAATATGAAAAGTTTCTTCTCGGTTATAATGCAAATGTAACCCTGAAAGCCGAAAGGCAGACACGCTATTAATCCATGCAGGGGTTTGGTAACAATGGACAAAGGTCAATGTCCGGTTGAAAGGTAAGGTAAATAAATCGAATTACGTTAAGGTTAATGGTGACGTGCAATTAAATGAACTATCTTAAGACAAGCTGACAGGTGATTTGATGAAAAATTTAAGCCTGGGGGTAAAATAAACCTACTTTACATTTATGGTTTAGAAAGACAATTCATACAATTTGTTTTTTTTTTGTTGTCATTTTTTTCCCCATCAAATAATGTTTAAACTGTTTAAATTATTATTTTTATAGATATATTTATGTATATATATACACATACACACTCACCAACCACTTTATTAGGCATACCTTACTAATACCGGGTTGGTCTAACTTTTGCCTTCAGAACTGCCTTAATCCTTCATGGCATAGATTCAACAAGGTACTGGAAAAATTCCTCAGAGATTTTGGTCCATATGGACATGATAGCATCACACAGCTATTGCAGATTTGTTGGCTTTACATCCATGATGTGAATTCACCACATCCCAAAGGTGCTTTATTGGATTGAAATCTGGTGACTGTGGAGGCCATTTGAGAACAGTGAACTCATGTTCAAGAAACCAGTCTGAGAGGATTTGTGCTTTATGACATGGCGCGTTATCCTGCTGGAAGTAGCCATCAGAAGAGGGGTACACTGTGGTCATAAAGGGATGGACATGGTCAGCAACAATACTCAGGTAGGCTGTGGTGTTGACACTATGCTCAGTTGGTACAGTACTAATGAGCCCAAAGTGTGCCAAGAAAATATCCCCCACATCATTACACCACCACCGCCAGCCTGAACTTTCGATACAAGGCAGGATGGATCCATGCTTTCATGTTGTTGTTGCCAAATTTTGACCCTACCATCCGCATGTCGCAGAAGAAATCGAGACTCACCAGACCAGGCAACATTTTTCCAATCTTCTATTGTCCAATTTTGGTGAGCCTGTGCGAATTGTAGCTTCAGTTTCCTGTTCTTAGCTGACAGGAGTGGCACCCGGTGTGGTCTTCTGCTGTTGTAGCTCATTCGCCTCAAGGCTCGACATGTTGTGCATTTAGAAATGCTCTTCTGCATACCTCCATTGTAACAAGTGGTTATTTGAGTTACTGTTGGCTTTCTATCAGCTGGAACCAGTCTGGCCATTCTCCTCTGACCTCTGGCATCAACAAGGCATTTGCGCCCACAGAACTGCCGCTTGCTCGATATTTTCTCTTTTTCAGACCATTCTCTGTAAACCCTACAGATGGTTGTGTGTGAAAATCTCAGTAGATCAGTAGTTTCTGAAATTCTCAGATCAGCCGTCTGGCACCAACAAACATGCCACATTCAAAGTCATTTAAATCACCCTTCTTGTCCATTCTGATGCTTGGTTTGAACTGCAGCAGATCGTCTTGACCATGTCTATATGCCTAAATGCATTGAGTTGCTGCCATGTGATTGGCTGATTAAAATTTTTTTGTTAACAAGCAGTTGGTTACCTAATAAAGTGGCTGGTGAGTGTATATATACTAATATTGGACAGTAAATGGTATAGGTTCCTAAGCTTTTACAAAATTTTTTGATTTATCCATAATCTAAGTATAAATATGTAAATAGTAATTTTTTTTATGGACTCGTGTATTTTAGTATTTCATTTTAAAATGTAGCTTTTAATTTATTTTATGTTAATCTTAATATTTTTCCCCACATTACTTTACCATTATGAATTCCCTGCTGTTCTTTAATTTCCAGACTCGTCCTGTCATCTCCTGACTTCAGAAGCCCTATAGGGAATTCTAGAGCTTGTGTCATGTGGACCAGTTTTCTGATACTTCAATGGTGCTCCTGCATCCTCTTTGAAGTTTGAAAGCCTCAGTTCCAGTGGGGACTAATTGCATAGAAAACCACAGTAAAGCCCTTTGAAAAAAAGTCATGCAGGTTCACAAACGTCACTCGGGTGTGTAAATGATGACACAGTTTTCATTTTTTACGTAAATCTTCTTTTAAATGGACCATGGTTTTCTTTAGCCACTATTCCACTTATTTTTATTATCTGCATTCAGAACTTCTATCTGATGAGATCCACTGTACATGTAAGTGAACAGTGTCAAAAACTGTGTGTTGTACAATCATGAAATGTTTTAAAATATCTTACACCAATCTCATGTTTTGCGAAATGGCTACAGTAAAATCTGTGTCAAATCACTTTTATGCAACACAACACTATAAAGAACCACCGAGTGCTTGTTCAGAGCTAATGCGGTTGCTGGTTTGGAGAAGGTTTGACTGGCAATCTTCCAAAAACCACTTTGGTGTTTCCACAAGCTAGAGAGCCAGAGAGCCACTACTGATCAGTACTTGTATTGCTGAATATGTCTCATCATTTCCAGAAACATTAACTTTTGAAATGCCAAACCATCAACACAACCATCAACAATGATGAACAATACATTGCTATTGATGTTTTTTGGCTGCGAACTTGCATTAGCATCCAAAAAATGTAAATCCAATGTATTCTTGCAGCCTTACGTAATTTGTATAGATGGAGATTACAAATGAAAATTAATTTTTTTAGCGTCGTCATTAGCTGCAGTTTTCCATTTGTTTCTAATTTTGTGTTTATATTTTCTTCCTGTCTGTAACAGACACTTGTTTAAGGGGATTCATTCATTTATTCATTCATTTTCCTTCGGCTTAGTCTCTGATTTATCAGGGGTCGCCATAGCAGAATGAAGCGGCAACTTGTCCAGCATATGTTTTACGCAGCTAATGCCTTTCCAGCTGCAACCCAGTTCTGGGAAACACCCAAACACTCTCATACACACACACACACACACACACACACACACTCATACAATTGACTTCATCCAATTCACTTATAGCGCATATCTTAGCACTGTGAGGAAAACCGGAGCACCAGGAGGAAACCCACGCCAACACGGGGATAACATGCATAGTCCCACAGAAATGCCAACTGGTCCAGCTGGGGCTCAAACCAGCGACCTTCTTGCTGTGAGGTGACAGTGCTAACCACCGTGCTGCCCCCTTAAAAGGATTATGGATGTAAATTAGCCAGTGCTGCCACATTTTTACATATTGTATCGATGTGCAGTATTTTACTAATATATAATAAATAACAAAAGAAAAAAAGTTTGTTTGTCTCGTTAGTCACAATATTTGAGGCCCTGAAACAAGCAGCTTTTACTTCAAGAATAGGAATGTTTTGGTTCAACTTGAGAACTACATTCCTTAGTTTAGAGTAGAATTGTGAAATGTATTAACTTTGGTAACAATCGGTACGGAAATACAAAATAAAAAATTTCCTGTCAACATTCAAGTGCTGTTTAGCACGTTCTTAAACATTTGTCTAAGACAGAGGTCACCAATCTCGTTCCTGGAGGTCCGGTGCCCTGCAGGGTTTAACTCCAACTTGCCTCAACACACCTGCCTGGGTGTTTCAAGTATACCTAGTAAGACCTTGATTAGCTTTTTCAGGTGTGTTTGATTAGGGTTGGAGCTAAAATCTGCAGGACACCGGACCTCCAAGAACAAGTTTGGTGATCCCTGGTCTAAGACCTTAATGGCCAAAGTCACATCTGTTGAGCATGTGCACACAATGGCCAATCAGCTGTATTTAAGGGTGCTTTCACACCTGTAGATTGATTGTTTTGTTCATAAACAGGGATTAAAATTGTTACAATGTTGTGAGTAAACTCTCCTCACATTAATCAGAGTTACACAGTTTATTTTTCAGATACCCACTCAGCTGTCATGTGTCATTATTTTAATTTATGACGATGAGAAATAAGACATTATAAGCAAAAAGGTGCACTTTATTTTTAAATGGTGACACCCGCAGACATCGTCACCAACTATAAATCAGAGGTAAGAATTATGCATTATAGACATTACATTATAGAGAGAAATAACAGATAAAACAAGACTGCAGTTCAGGCAGTTTTCCTATATAATAATAATAGTTCACTTTCGTATTCAACATGAAACACACATTTACTGGTAGGAATGACATCGCGCTCTACTCATAATTCTCTCTTCGTATAGCCATGCCTATTACATAATCATAATACACTGTGATATAGCCTGGCTCTTTAGTTTGTTGGGTCGATCCGCTCCAGAGTTTGTTTCAACTGACCACCTCATTCAGGTGATCTCGGAACGATTGTTTTGGCTTGGATCAGAGTGCGTTTGCGGTGTTTACATATGCCAAACGAACCAAGCTAAGGAGGCAAACATGTCAAGTCCAGAAATAAACATACAGGTGTGAAAGCACCCTTAACAATGCTTAAATGTTAGCGGGATATGGACGTTTTTTGAATTTCAGTACCAAAGTCGATACTTCTGACAATACTACTCTAAACTAGAGAACATAGTTCATAATTAGAACCAAAACATTCCGGTTCTAGAACTAGAAACTCACAGGCGCCTTTAGAGCTGGGCGATTTGGCCTAAAATAAAAATTTCGATAAATTGAATATTTTAACTCGATTACGAATAATGAACGATTATTTTATTTACTTATTTTATTTTGTTTCCTTCATGGTTCACTGTTCAGTAAATATGCTAACATATTACAAGTGAGAGATTTCCGAATGAAGGGTGCATTTAGGGGTGTGAAATTACATTGGTCTCGATTAGGATTAATTCGATATCATGGTGCATCACGGTGTATTGACAATGCTTTCCATAAACAATTTGATATTTTACTTAGTAACACAATAATTCTTGTATTCAAATCTAAAATTTATAAATATATTTATATATAATTATTTGTAATACAATGTTGTTCTTTTATACAAGCAGAATAATGTGTTGGAGTATTTTAATTATTCCTCCCTTGCCATAGTAAGCTACCACTATATAACGCATATATGATAAATGACGTCAGTACATAATAACCAGTTAGGATCTATTACTGAACCGATACCGAATTGTTTGCATCTGCATCGTAATGCATCGAAGAAACACTTAATTTCGACAACCTAAGGTGTATTACTTGATTTTAAAAGAATTGAAGGAAACATACTATCAACTATCTATGATTAATTAAACCACCATTATTTAAAACAAACTTCTTATAAAACAAATTTCCTTCCCGGTACTCAACACTTGTAAACGCTCTATCCAATGGGCTCGAAAGTAACAGAAAAAATAATTATTAGATCGATTATCGGTTCTGAATGTCAATTTCAATTCATTTTTAATTATTTGCCCAGCCCTAGGCTCAATTACTGTGACTATCAAGACAAACTGCAACTTTTTATTTCCTAATTTCTTATTTCGTTTTTAATATCGATACTTTTGACAACCCTAGTTTAAAACCGGTGCCTCGGTGGTCGAAAGACAAAGAACCAATTTGAAACAAGTGATTTGAATCAGCATTTAAACTACGTTTCTGGAAAAAGGAGTATGAGTAGAGCCCTTGCTTTTGGCCCAACAGTGGAAAGCTATTGTGTGTGTATTTGATAAGGGATGCAGGCCTGCTCCAGTTCTCTCCCTTCTTGCACACACCAAAGCCCCAGACAGAAACTCCCAGGAGACTTTCGCTTCTTGTTTAAACCTGACACAAATACCATGTCACAATGACCAGAGTGACGGCGCTTGCAGGCACAAAAGCAAATATTTCCGTTTGTGGTCGTCCCCAACCCCCTTTACACGTCCCACCGACACCTGAACCCTCAGCAGCTCTGCCAGCCAGCCATTTGTCACAAAGTAATTATAGAATTATCGATTGGCGAGCAATTAACAGTCTCCCCCCCTCCCCCACCCCCCACATCTTTTAATTTGCAGTCAGACCAGCAAGAGCAAAAAGGAGTAACACATTTAACTCCTCCGGGATTTCTCTACAGTCTTCAGATTAATAGAGGGATGGGGACAAAAGGGCTTTTTTGGCCTGCTGTTTTGCCGCTCTCTGTCTCCAGGCTCTGGATCTCCCCGACTGCGCCTCTTATGCCTCATACTGACTCACATCCCAAAGCTGCTCGTATTAGCATTGTGATGAGATGTACTGTTGGATATCTGCTGAATTTGATAAACTCTTAGTGTGGTTTGGTAGGAAGGGGAGAGGGGGGAGGGGCTGTAACGTCCCGAGGGTCTGTAGTGTAGTCCAGCTGACCAGTTTAATCAGACTGGGGGAACGTGTGGGGGAGGGGATCAGGGTTATGGTTCACTTGTATTGTGAATGAAGAGCTGGGTTTATGCTCACAGGGTTTGGGGATTTTAATTGTTTTTGGCTTGGAATATTAGGATAATGATGTTTTGACAAAATATTATAAATTGAGCACAAAATTTTAATTGGTTTTATGGTAAATAATATTATTATTGCAATAGTATTGTTTATAAAAGGAATATTTAATAGTATTATTGAAATAGTATTATTAATAATACTAATGATAATTAATTGGCACCAGAGTGGCTCAGTTGATAGCACTGTCGCTGGTTTGAGTCCCGGCTGGGTCAATTGGCAATTCTGTGTGGAGTTTGCATGTTCTTCCCATGTTGGTGTGAGTTTCCCCTGGATGCTCTAGTTTCCCCCACAGTCCAAAGACATGCGCTATAGGTTAATTAAATAAACTAAATTGGCCGTAGTGTGTGAGCGTGTGTGAATTTAATGTTAATAATAGTGATAATGAGTTTGTTAATTGACAACAATAACACATAACATTTTAATATCATAATACAACATTATTATTATTAATGATGATGGTGATGATGATACTACTACTACTACTACTACTACTACTACTACTACTACTACTACTACTACTACTACTACTACTAATAATAATAATAATAATGATAATAATAATAATTAATATTATTGGTATTAGGGCGATGCGGTGGCACAGTGGGTAGCACAGTCGCCTCAAAGTTAAAAGGTCGCTGGTTTGAGCCTCGGCTGGGTCAGTTGGCATTTTCTGTGTGGAGTTTGCATGTTCTCCCCGTGTTCGCGTGGGTTTCCTCCGGATGCTCCGGTTTCCCCTCACAGTCCAAAGACGTGGTACAGGTGAATTGGGTAGGCTAAAATTGACCGTAGTGTATGAGTGTGTGTATGAGTTTGTGTGTGAATGAGTGTGGATGTTTCCTAGTGATGGGTTGCGGCTGGAAGGGCATCCGCTGAGTAAAAACATATGCTGGATAAGTTGGCGGTTCCTTCTGCTGTGGCGACCCCAGATTAAAAAAGGGACTAAGCCGAAAAGAAAATGAATGAAGAATAATTATTATTATTATGGTTTTTAAATGCTAACTGTAATAACCAGTAATTTATAATATTAAATAGAATATTTTTATGTAACATTATTTATAATACAAATATATTATATACTACTACTACGAATACTACCACTACTACTACTAATAATAATAATAGTTATGGTTATTATTATTAATATTTATAGTGCTAACAACTGTAATAACAAATATTTTAGAATATTAAATTTAATATTTTTAATGTAGTATTATTTATAATATTAATATATTATTTTTATTGGTTATGATGATGATGATACAAACAATAATCATCATCATAATTATTATTATTTACCTATGATAGTAATAATTCATTCATTCAATTAATTTCTTTTTGGCCTAGTCCATTTATTAATCAGGGGTTGCCACAGCGGAATGAACTGCCAACTTATCCAGCATATGTTTTACGCAGCGGATGCTGTTCCAGCTGCAACCCATCACTGGGAAACACCCATACATTCTTATTCGCACACATACACTAGGACAATTTAGCTTACCCAATTCAACATTATTGCATGTCTTTGGACTTGTTGGGGACACCGGAGCACCCGGAGGAAACCTACGTGAATGTGGGGAGAACATGCAAACTCCACACAGAAATGGCAACTGATAATATATATATAATAATATTAATTATTATTATGTTTTTATAATGCTAACAACTGTAATGAACAGTATTTATAATATTAAATTGAATATTTGTATGTAATATTATTTATAATCCAAATATATTATTATTAATAATGATGATACTACTACTACTACTCCTACTACTACTAATAATAATTATTATTATCTTTATCATCATTATTATTATTATCATTGTTGTTATTATTATTATTATCATTATCATTATTATTATCATCATCATTATTATTATCATTATTATTAGTATTATTGTTATTCTTATTATTATCACCATTATTTTATTATTATTATTATTATTATTATTATTATCAACATCATTATTATTATTGCTTTTATAACAACTGTAATAACCTATACTTTATAATATTAAACACTATAAAAAATTTCAACAACTTAATCAAGATTGATTTTGTTTTTAGAAAATGCAAAAGAACTTGGTTCTTTGTTCGTTTGTTCATTTCCAGTTTATCAAAAGGTATTTTAGTTGCTTTGTTTTAGCCAGAATTAAGATGTAAAAAGAAGTAATATATTAACCAGAGAAATAAAAATGTAATCTCAGTTTCTGGACACAACACGAACATGCTGTCAGAAAGATCTTTCTTTTTTTATACCAGCAAAACATTGCAACTGTTCCAACAGCAGTGCAAAATTTCAAGATACAGAAGAAAACTCAATGTTTTAACTTTGGGTGGTTTTTTTAACACAGTGGCAGGAAATTGTTCTGACTGTGTGTGTGCAATGATATATAAAGCGTGACGGATGATTCCAACCACTAAATCACCAGAGGAACTGAATTCACATACAGAAAAGGCGTCTTCAGAAGAGAGTTCAAGTGAGCTATCAGCACATCTAACACAACTTCAAATAAGCATAAAAAAACAGAAGCGCATATTTTCTTTCCTTGAAAGCCTACAAACGCCTACTCTTCACTTTTTTCAGCAGGCCCCAGATCAGCATGCGAAGACTCGCGAAGCTCAAGTGCTGGCAGATATTAAGACTGGGATCGATTTCATGGAACATCACCTTGATAACATATGGCCACAGCTGAGAAAGTTGATTTCCTTTCCTTTCCTTTATAACTCCAGTCTTTTTTTTCACCTCCATGTGTTTCATTTTTTTTTCTTAATCCCTCATTTTGGCAGGCCAAGATGTGTGAGGTTTTATTTTGTAGACAATGCATAAATTAACCACAAAAACAAAACAAAAAAGCTTGAATTATCTTAATGTGTCAGCTTGCGTGTTTATGTTTGGGATTTTGACGCCGATAAAGATCTCCTCTCGCATTATGCATTGTAAAAATCAATACTTTCATATTCATTGTAAAAATCCAAAAGCGTGTGAAGGGAGACCTTATCAGGATAATACAATATCGCCCTCGCCGAGCATCACATATACCCACGCTTGGAAGACACTAACAAACATGCGGCGGAAAGATTTCCACCATTGCCACCTGATAAATGAGAAATTTTTCAATATCCAGGAAGCTGATTACCAATTTACCGCTGTCAACTTCCATCTCTGCACCAATAAGGCCGTTTTCTCAATGCATATGCCATCTCTGAGAATATTTGGGCTCATATTGGAAATGTGCTCTCTCAGCTAATGTGATATAGAGTCGATGGCTGGGGTGATTTTTATTTATTTTTAGATTTTTGATTAATATGATGTCATGTACAACACTCTAAACACACCGGCTGAGGAATTGCAGAAGTGTGACAGGGTTGCAGACGACCACCGCTGTTTTGATTGTGATGCAGAATTGGTGAAAAGGATTTGAATGACAGTAGAGGATGGTGCAAGACCTTTTACTGTAACTTTTTTCTTTGCACTTCAGTTTGTAGCCATTGTTCATGTATGCAAATTTAAACAAGTTGAACATAACTTATTAACTAAAAAAAAAAATACTTATTTTGGTCATCTGCTGTGTAATACATGTGCTGGATAAGTTGGTGGTTCATCCTGCTGTGGTGACCCGAGATTAACAAAAGGGACTAAGCTGAAAAGAAAAATGAATGAATGAATAAATGAATGAATGAATGAATGAACGAACATATTTTGGTCATTATATTTTGATGGTCCGTTTGTTGAATTTAAGTTACATTGCATCTACATGCCAACTAAATCTTATTAGATTTTAAGTAGACTGCTAGGTTGAGGTTAGGGTTGGGGTTAGGGTTAATGTAAGTTGACATGTACTTGCAAAGTTTCTTATAGTCCGTTAAATGTCTGTTGAAGGCGCAGTATCAATATTAAGCAGACAGTCTACTAATACTCAAATGGACCATCAAAATAAAGTGTTACCCATATTTTTTAATCAAACTGTTAATTCCCCTGACTCTGCTATTCAGTTTTAAATGTTAATTGATTGGTAAATTGTTAACTTCATACTTTATTCAAACAAATTAGAAGTTATTTATTACAAATAGTTAAATAATCAATCATTCCATCAGAAAGAAAGATAATATAAGGGCATGTTAGTTCCTTTTACAACTACAAAATTGTGAAAATTGTGGTAATTTAACTCATACAGTACAATTAAATAAATATTAATAGTTAAGATATACATACAGTGTTAGGGGTAACACATTTAATAATATTACTTTATCATAATAATAATATAACGAGTAATTACTTTAATTAATATTTGAGTTACTTTTTAGATTAATTTACTTTTATAAAATAATTTGCTGAATTAAAATGAGTGTAATCCAGCCTGATCTCATGAGGAAACATAAGTATTTTATGATTTGTCAGTTTAGTGGCTAATTCGTATGAATTCGTACGAGTTGAGTACGATTTTAAAAAGGAGGCGTGGCATCCAACCTTGTCCCTAAACCCAAGCGTCATTGGGTGATGAGCAAATCGTACTAAATTGTACGAATTAGGTTGTACAAATGAGAAAGTGCCTTGAGATTGTGTTGGCGTAATCACGTTGAATCACATTTAATGAGAAAATGAGCTCACTGCGGGAGCAGATAAAAATCAAGATGGCAGAGCCTTACATTTCTGTGGTGGAAGTATTCTCATTATTTTAAACACTTCGCAGAAAAGGGGATTGTTTCAATGGACAGTGATTTTACTGAACTAATAAAACAAAAATGCAAAAGTAGCAAACACATTGCTTTTTAACTTGTATAGCATGTATAGTGCCAGGAAGTTTTCCCGAAGGTAACATTATTCAAACTTTTTTATTTATAATTTTTTTAAAAGTTAAAAGTAGGTTATACAGTGTGTTATTAAATGCAGAGCTCCTCTATTAAAAAAATAAAAAATGCCTTGCATGTTCTGAAAGAGATCAAGCCTCAGGCAGGTAATACAAATTAACTCAAAAGTAACATAACACATTACTTTCCATAAAAAGTAACTAAATAACGCAACTTTTTGGGGTAGTAACTCAGTCTGCTTGTTAAATCATGATGTATGAAATACTGTTTCCAAACCTCTACCCATTTGAATTGAGAAAATATTCGTTTATGACCATGACCTTTTTAGTCACATCACACATTAGGGTGAATTTGATATAAAATCATGGTGTACACAACAGTCTCTGGACTTGCTGCATCACAGACTTCGATATTTTAACAATTTATAAAAAATGAATCACATTCTTACCATCTGATATTAGGCATAGAAAATATTACATCATTTTGTAAACGTTTATTAATACCATTTGTTGAGTCTCCCCATACAGTTTGATAGAGTGCTTGGACCCGATAGCCGCTTCGCGTGACGTCACATTTAAAAAGTGAATATTGTAATGCATTGTTTCAAAAAGTGACTTTCCCCAACACTGCATCTATCTATCTGTCTGTCTGTCTGTCTGTCTGTCTGTCTGTCTGTCTGTCTGTCTGTCTGTCTGTCTG
>CAIGQZ010032312.1:15950599-16000344 GCA_903798205.1 Danio tinwini
TTTCTTTCTTTCTTTCTTTCTTTCTTTCTTTCTTTCTTTCTTTCTTTTAATGAAGTGATCTGAATCAGACGTTCTGATTGCTAGAAGGATGTCAAGAAGTCTTCTGGATGCCTCTGGTCTTGGTTCATCTGAGAAATGAGAGCATATGAAGCACCGGAGCTGGTTTTGCTCCAGTCAGGGTCAGATCCCAGGTGTGTCGCCCCCTCATCTGTCTACTCCTCTCTTCCTCCTCCATCCCACCAAAGGCCTCATTTTCTGCATGATTAGACCTCCACCTGTCCTACTCTTGGCCCCTGGCCCTCGTCTAAGCTCCAACACACCGTCAATTAACACAAGTGCGTTTTTTTTTTTACTGAGTCACAATGAAATAAAACCAAGGAGTCTCAAAAAATGTAATCAAAATTTAATCAATTAGTTATATTGAATAAAATGACACTTAAAAGCATACAAAAATGGCTTCTAAAGGTAAATCATGTTTTCCTCAACTAAACATGCATTTGGTAATTATTCTTTCAGTTCCATCTCTGATTAATCTGATATTGAACCCAGTCCATGTAATGCATAATAATCCTCGTTTTGCCAAAATATAATTTAGGCTTCTTTTGGCCCACAACCAAATTGCTAGAGAATGAAAGGACGCCAGGCCTTTAATTTCACCCCTGCAAAATGAACCAATGAGCCAAATAATCTGTCTGGCCCTCATTGTTGCAAATGTGACACCTGTTGTAAGTGGCACGACTTTAGAGCGGCCAAACACTTTCGTAGATTCGCTTAGTCTTATCATTTTGATTAGCGTCGTGATAAACAAGCAACCAGATAAAGGCGAACAACCGAATACGTTTTTTCTTTTGTCTTCTTTTCTCCAAGCAAAGACAGATGGTCTTGTCAAAGTTACACTTGTTTGTCAATGAAGTAAAAAAGCAGTAGGTGTTATAAGGTAACAGAAAAGATGAGGAGATTGCGATTTATCTAGAATGGAGTCTTATTGAAAGCACATGCAATATTCTCAAGATTTGTGTTGGGAAACTAATTTCAGCTTCAAGTTTTTTTTACTCAGATTTATATTAAAAAAACTCAGAAAAGTACATAGAAGATAATATTTTCAGTATGTAATGTCTTAAAGGGGTAGTTCACGCAAAAAGAAACATTTGCTCAATGTGATTCTTATAATGCAAGTTAATGGTCACCCATTTTTGAGATGAAAAATAAACACAAACAAACAAGGTCAAATCAATTTCTTTAGCTTCTGATGATACTATAGCTTTGCTTCCATCCACATGCATAAAACGTTTGAGAATAAAGCACTGTTATCGTTCAATCAGTCAAAGAGAGTGAAATAAAAACGTAGGGTTCTACACAATTTAAATACAAATTTATAGCCTAATCCCAATTCTACCCCTTAGTCCTTCTCCTTACTTTGTGCATTCACATGAAGGAGTAGGGGTGTCCCATTTTTCTTATGCTTGAAGGCGTAGGGCTAAGAGGAAGGGCTAGTTAGCCCTGAAATGGAGATTTTTCAGGACCACACTCAAAATCAAGGGGTAAGAAAATTTCCCAGAATACACCATCTACAATGACAAAATGGTTGCACTCAGAAGTCAGGAGATGCACAAATTTGTATTTTCTTTTGTCATTATTCCGAAATTTTACAACAAAAAAGCATATGCTTTAATATATTCATAACTGTGTTTGTGTTTAACCATCATGCTTTTAACAACCCTGGCTCATTCTGATTACGTACCCCTATATACATTTCTGAAGAGAGCAAAATATGTTCCAGGAGTTTTTTTTTTTTTTTTTTGCAGATTTTGTTTTCGAGAATCCACCAGAGATTGTGTATGCTTTTTCAGATCTCAAATTTCCCTTGCGAGTGTTATTTGCGCCTGCTGTTCTCGTGTAAATCCACTAGAGGCTGCTGTGGACTTACTGATTTACTGAATGACCAACCAACTGATCACCCCACCCTCCCCCTTTCCTTAATCCAATCATAGTATTTTAAAAAGCATCGACTGACCCAAACACCCCCTTCCCTAAACCCATCTGCAGTGTTTTAAATAGCAAGAAAAAACCCCAGATTTTTACATTTTCAAATTTGACCACATTCTCACCCTGTTATTTACTTGTTTATTTAATTTTTTTTTACTTTTGGTTTTGCCTTACTTGTTTTCTGGAACAGTTTTTTACTGTACTCAAACCCTGTTGTCGCAGTCAACTCCGCTCTGCGTCTCAAGTCCGTTGACGTGTCAAGCTATGTCAAAAGTCGTCCATATGGAGGTAAACGGTCAGCTAGTAAGTGAGAAAAGGAACGGCGTCATACTGCCCCATAGCATTCGTTTTAAAGACAAAATGCAGCCATACGTAGTTCTGGTTACATAATTCGTGATCTCCAGAAATTTATGTAGAGCTACGTTTTCAGAATGAGCTGATGGTGGCTTTAAAACACACCCCCGTTAAATTTCACTATCTATAATCCATAACAATAATTGCTGTATAACAGTCTCACAACATACATTTTCATGTGACACTCGAATACCCTGTCAGAAAGTCTAGTGACTGGGAATTACAGTACCATTTTACAGGGTCTAGTTTAATGTTAATGTTGCTTTTGTGTGTTTACATAGATGAATATGGCCACTGTCTAAACACAGTTATAAGCTTATTGCCACATTATATTGTTATGATAACATGATATCGTTGCTTTCTGTAATTTCCTGAAGATAAATACCAAAAAATGACGCAACTGGTATAATTACAGCAATAGCGATCGTCGATCTCATATGAAGTATAATCTCATGATGATATATGATGACAAGTGCAGGTGTTATAGTGGTGTCCCATTTCTCAGGGGTAAAATTTGAAGCCCTTCCCCTTCACACACCAATTGTGATTGGGCCTAAGTGGATTAATACATAAAACTATGAAGTTGTCCCCCCAAAAATCTCAAGAATTGTGTTGTTTCAGCTAATTTTAAACAAGTAGTTTAAAAAAGCAGCAACAATCCTTTTTTTTTTGAGTGTAGAAGCCTCTGTGGACTTTTTTTGTTCTATAATAAATTACTTGCTTTTCAGAAGACAAAGTTGAAGTGTAATGAGCGTTCAATGGATTTAGAGGCTTTTTAAACCATTGAATTCCATCGTATTTATTTTTCCTAATGGATGTGAATGGTTACAGGTTTTCATCTTTCTTCAGAATATCTTCTTTTGTGTACAACAAATGAAAGAAACTCTTAAAAGTGTAAAAACCACTTGATGGTGAGTAAATTTTCATTTTTATGTGAACTACCCCTTAACGTTAAATCATTAAATGCTTTCCTTCCACAAGAAAAAATAGTCCTTGACAGTGACAGCAAAAGTGGGAATATAATGTTTCTAGGTGTGTTACCTCATCTGACTGAGCTCTAATTAAATTAATTATTTAATTAATTATCTAATTTATTTCCTATTATTTTAAAACACAATATATTATCTTTCTTCACACATACACATGTTTATTCTCTCATCCGAGGCCTCTATATTGAAAACCAGACTGATTCACAGCATAATGCGAGTTTGCCTGTAAAAAGAGCTATTAAACAGTTTAATTAGAGAAATGGTGAGAAAAGTTTGGGGGGTTTCAAGATTAAAAGTTAATTTTGAAAATAATAGAAATAAATTTCATATAAATCTTTACAAAGGCACATATATTGGATACATTTATCCAAAATAAAGGCTGAAAAAGATGTCGGAATAGTTTTTAGCAGATAATTAACTAATTAGTTGATGAAAATTACTTTAAGATGAATTAGATGCTATTTAAACCCTTTAATTAAAGTGTTTTTTAGGAATCGGTAAAAGGCGGGGCTACAGACATAAATTGTCTTCTATCTATTCACAGAGTTCCTCTCAAAGAAAGTTCTACCTGTCAGCGAAGTAAATTAAAAGCTACTTATCTGTGTTGTTGCCTTGAAAGCTGTTTATCTTTCGTCTGCAAGTCCAATCAACTCTGTTTGTCTTTGCTTATCGTCAAAATTAAACATGCACAGAAATATTAAAAGGTCATTTGCCTTAATGAAGCCGTAAATAATTAAGCTCACTAGTAATGGCAAGAAGAAGATTGGAAATGATTTTAACATAAGATAAGAATTAAAGATACAAATGCGTCAAAGATGAAATCCCAACTTGTACCACCATTAAAACGCACCCCTGTATATTATTCTCCATTATTACAAAAATTAATGAGAAAAATGTTTTTTTTTAAATAACCTTCATTTGGGATTTAGCTTAACCTTTGTCATCAATGTTTTTAGGCATACTGTATATGTAATATTTCCACCAGCCACCAATGGAGGGCGATGTGTCCCATGAAATGCATCCATCCTCTCCATGTGAGGGAAAAGAAAAGCAAAGAAAAAGGCAAAAAGTGTTGTTTCTTCTGCTTGCAGATTACCCAACGTTCATAATATGTGCCGAAATCAATGATGACTTCAGTATTTCTTGACTCTTGTCCTAATGATGTATGTACTGTGCTTATAGAGGTGTGGAGCATAAAAAGGCTCCTATAGTGGCATTTACCTTTGACCGGTGTTTGTTTTAAGCCATTGTTTGATGCTTAATAACAAGCATGAAATGATAAACTGCTATGATATCCTTAAATAAGTGCGGCTAAACCACAATGAAAAACCTTAGCGTTATGCCTTTACTACTCAAAAAGAGCTGTCCGTGGCCTCTTTGGCATAGAAAAATGTCATGGTAACATAATTCAGAATCCCAACGGATAGAGAGATGAGTATATTAAAAGCTGACAGATAGAGGTTTCCTATTTTTTAAAAGGTTTTCCTATAAGACAAATGAAAAAATGTATATAGAAAAATAGAAATATTAAATATATTAACTAATGGAATATTTGCCTAGCACGAACAAACAATGAACAATATGTTTATTACAGTATTTGTTTGCATTTTTAATGTTAGTTAAAAGAAAATAAAGTCATTCATTGTTAGTTCAAGTGGCATGGTGGCTCAATGGGTAGCATTGTCACCTCATATATGCATAAAACATGCTGGATAAGTTGGCAGTTCATTCCGCTGTGGCAACCACTGATTAATAAATGGACTAAGCCAAAAAGAAAATGAATTAATTAATTATTAATTCATGTAAACTCATGGTGCATTAGCTAATGTTAACAAGCACAACTAATGTAATCTACAATTGCATCATGTTCAAATAATGTTCAAACACATGAACTAACGGCACCTTATTTTAAAGCGTTACCTGATTTTTATTTACATTAGATTTATATATCTTTATTTATTTATTTATTTATTTATTTATTTATTTATTTTTAACTGACAATATAAAAATATTATGAACAAAATGACAAAAGTGTATGCTTTTATAGTTATTATACACACAGAGGCAGGGTGCGAATTATTAGGGGGTTTGGGTGGTGGTGGTGGGGATCTGACCCTCCTAATTAACACTTGATCCCCCCCTGAAGGACATCAAAACAAGAAGTATGGGGGGTCTGCCTTTTAATAGTTAAGAAATAGTTTGCTCTGGTCTGTATCTTAAATAATATTAATAATTAAAATAGAAGATAACTTCAATATTCATTTGACCACCCCTATAATGGTTCATACCATTGTGAATGCATGTTTGTGCCAAAAATATTAATTCATCGGTTTGAAACCGACAAATCTAGAACACCAACAGACAGTGGAGGTATACACAAAACATATATTTTTAAAAGGTTGTTTGTAAAACTATATGCATTGTTTGTATTTTATTATACACTGGCTCGCACATGGAAGTTAAACAGTAAAATAAAAAATATGTGCAGTCTTTAATCATCCATTAATAGCAAACTGGTCACCGTTAATATCACAAATGTCATTGAGAACCACTCAATATCCTTCAAAACACAGAAAACATACAAGTTTGATTAATGAATTAGATGTAATTGAATTAAATACATAAATATAGCTCACTGAGGCATATTACTGAACATAACTGAAAAACTTGACCCCCCCAATCGATTGTCAATGTATAATTTGCACCCTGCACAGGTATGTGTATGCTTGTATTTATTAATGTATAAGTTCAATGATGTGACTGTGAAAATAAACCAGTCTTCTGTTGCATTAATAACCCATACTAAGTAATAACCCAAATAAAAAAAGATCATGTTTAATTACCATATTTAGTAAATACTATTAAAAATACCTCTTTGATTAGTAATATGCATTGCAGAGAACTTCTTTGGACAACTTCAAAGGCAATTGTCTCAATATTTAGATTTTGTTTAACTCTTAGATTACAGATTTTAAAGTCTCTGCCAAATGTGGTCCTACAAACCATACATCAACATACCTGTCAACCTTCCCGTATTCCAGAAATTCTTTCGTATTTTACAGTTCTATCCCGCTATCAGGAGGTATTTCCCGTATTTCTCCCATATTTTCAATCTTTCTATGAAGGGTGGCAATAAAGAGCCAATCCTCCCTATACGCAACCCATACCACCAAACCACCATGGGACAGTCTTGCTCTTAAATGTGAATTTGTTCTGTGCTTATGTTTTGTTTAGGCATGAAAACACTTTGAAATAAATATAAAAATGGCGGGATTCCCTTTCTTTCCATTTACAGATGCCGTTGCCCCTCCTATGCAATCCTCAAAACGGTCATGTAGTGGTGTGTGACTGTCAGCTGATGCACTCCATAGTGATAAATAGAAGCTGTTTCCCATACAGACTCTGTAAACGTGATTTGGAGCGAACACTCTGGGTTTTGGGTGCGTGTTTGAACAGACATATACACATAATTAATAATAATAATAATAATAATAATAATAATAATAATATTATCTTAAGATGTTGATTTTGGTGGGTTTACTTTCAAACACAACTATTTTTGTCTTTAATTAGCATAAAAAGTTAGGAAAGCAATCAAATACTTTCATTAGAATGTTGTGCCTTATTTTCACATCCCATTGTTGAAAGGTATGTACAACTATGGAAAGCTTAGTCAATTTATTAAACTTAAAGATAATAAATGGCCACTTAAGTGTTTGAGTTAAGTGCTTTAAGTGGTCACATATGCCTAAACATTCATTTATTTTCTTTTTGGCTTAGTCCCTTTATTCATCAGGGGTCGCCACAGTGGAATCAACCGGCAACTTATCCAGCATATGTTTAACGCAGTGGATGCCCTTCCAGCTGCAACCCATCACTGGGAAACACCCATACACTCTTATTTACACACATACACTACGGACAATTTAGCTTACCCAATTCACCTGTAGCACATGTCTTTGGACATGTTGGGGTAAACCAGAGCACCCGGAGGAAACCCACGTGAACACGTGGAGAACATGCAAACTCAGTGACCTTCTTGCTGTGAGGCAATGGCGCTACCCACTTTGCCACCGCGCCACCCCATGCAAAAAACAATCAAATAAAAATTCTAGAGTTAAAAAATTATCCGAATATTTTATGTTCAAATATTTAAACTCTTCATCTACCCATGTTTTAATAAGATCTCCTCACGTCTAGACCTGTGCTAACACAACAAAAAAATCCTTTCAAACAGGTAACTTCTCTATCTGCTAAATTTACGAGTCCCTTTTGCACCAGATAAGCTTAGATCCTTTCAAGTAAATGCCAACCCCGAAAAAAGGAGACCCAAGCGTGCACGCAATCAATAAATTTGTTCTCAAAAGGCTGTAATGTTCCGACGCTCCTCTGTTTTTTTGTCAGCAGCACTCGACTCTTTTGATTTGTGTTTATCGCGGAAGGTCAGACGGTCGGAGCAGGAGAAGGAGAGAAAGGGGGGAACGGAGTTAAATTAAGGATAACATTGGAGTGACAGTGATCGGAGCGGCGCTCGTTATAGATCCTCGGTTTCAGGCGACGTGAGGAGGGGGGAAGCGGGCAGTAAAAAGTTTTCTGAGCCGTCGTCCCCCTTCAATTTGCATGCTTAATGATGCTGAGCAGGAGTTAATAGCGGGTGTAATGGCTTCTGACTGACCGGGCTCTGGAGTGGACCGCGGGCTGGGCCACCGGAGCAGGGGCGGGGAGGGTTAACGCACACCATACGGCTGTTCTCTCTCTTTCTCTCTCTCCGCTGTCTTCCGTGAGATAACAGAGCTCGCCAATGTGGCCTTGTCTTATTAAACATGTTATCGTTGCCTGTAACCTTTCTCTCCTTTTCAAAATAGAGGAAACGCCGCCTTTGTCTGTTTTTTTTATTCAGGGACCTATCTGACCCAGAAAAAGAAGCTGAGTGAAATCAAATGGCAATTCCATGTCGACATTAATGTGAGTCTTTGTTCTGGGAGGGACACCTTTTGTAAGTGTTTGGTACACTTTGTTCGTTCGGATAAACCCGATTGTCAGCAGCGTGTCCTCTGTGTAGATACAGCCATCTAAACACTGATCAGCCTCTCCAAATCACACACAATGGAGAACTCATTCTGAGATAAGCAATGAGGGGCAAAGTTCAGGAAAGCCACAGTAGAAATGGAAAGATAATGGCATTTTATGTAAACCGCATGCGGGAAAAACAGATTTATTTGCTTTTTAGGGATGAATGAGGAGTTGTGAATGCAAAAAAAAGATTGTTTGTTTATTTTGATGGTCTCCTGGAGATATTTACTGTAAAAAATAGCCTTGTATTAGCAGTTTTCTGTACTTTGTGTTTCCTGTTTTTATTTTTCTCTCAATTATTTATGCTTTGAATTGCATTATGGGACCTTGATGTTTCCTCCACCAAATTTTACCATTGAAGTTTGAAAAAGGGACTTTTTTGAATATTTTTTAATAGTTTAAAGTGATATCCGGGTTGATGTTGTGTATTATGGTACAAAAACCTTGTAAGAAACTGGCAGTACATTTTCTGTTATTTTACAGACTCCTTTCTCAATATATTATTTCTTATACAATATATTCTTTCAAACGACTAAAATGTCAATTAAAGTCTCTTTGTTAAACTGTAGAGTTGAATTTCCAACATCAAAATTCGACAGAGCAGAGATTAACGTTCCATAATGCAATTCACTACCGTAAATAAATGGAAAACACTTGTAAATCACAAAATATGGAAACTAATTAACAGATATTTTGTACAGTTGATTTTCTGCAAAGACTTGATGGTCCCTCAACAGCTGTGTGAATGACACAAGCACTAAAATGCTTGTGGAAGTTGGTTTGTGATGAGTTTGTGTTATCATCACCTGCATTTAGTGGTCTTTTTTTTTTTGTATCACAAAGGTATAATGTAGAGTGCTCAGCATAATTGAGTACACCCCATTTCTCAGTGAATGTAGGCAATGTATTTTGGTGCATTTAAACAAAACAGATTTATGAAGGATATGTTTATTAAAATAATATTTAGTCACCAAACATATTTAGAAATTGAAAGATAATACAATTAAATTCAAGCAAACTATTGCAAAAAATATATATATATTTACAACCTACAAAATTTCAACTAAATTGTTCATTTTTAAAAAATTTGTATTTGATAGTTTTCTATAACATATAAATTTGGGTCTATTAGTTTTACACCGTTATCATAAGTTATTTTGTTAGATAAGCTCCAGATTTGGCTTCAGTACTGACTAATCTAATGTATAAGCACAAATGTAATATTGTATAGCTTCCTATTAAAAATATGAATTCAAATGATAGATTTGTGAGGGGTGTTCTTATATATGTTGAGCACTGTAGATGTTATTATACTTTAAAGCATTGGTGTATTAACATTGTATAAATTAACAGAAAATAGTAATTTAGTACAAATGTAGAAATCTTTGTACCATATTTGATGGTAACGATCTGTCAACTACATTGTTGGTGTATTAACATTATATAAATAAAAAAAAGGTCATTTATTATGATTTTAGAACTGTTTCTACCATATTTTTAATGGTAATGCTTCTTGCAATCTGGAAAGGTGATTATAATACAACCACAGATGACGTTTATTTCTGTACATTGTACAGAACTGTTTTACTTAGGGTAATTAGGCAAATTATTGTATAATAATGGTTTGTTCTATGGACTACTGAAAAACATTAGCTTAAAGGGGCTAATAATTTTGACCTTAAAATAGATGAATTTTTTTAAAAAACTGCTTTTATTCTAGCTGAAATAAAACAAATAAGACTAGAATAAGACAAACAAATAAGAAAAAATATTATCAGACATACTGTGAAAATTTCCTTGATCTGTTAAACATCATTTGGGAAATATTTAAAAAAATAAACAAATCAAAGGGGGGCTAATAATACTGACTTTAACTGTATATATATATATATATATATATATATATATATATATATATATAGGTTGGAACATTGATTTGGTTTATCCTCTTTATTATGTTTATTTCCTTTCCACAGACTTGAATTGAGAGTAAAATTATTGCAAATAAGTTGGAACTTAATATTTTCAGATGAATTTAAGGTTTGTAAGAGTTTTAGTAATTTGGTTCTGTTATTTGCCTTTTTATTATGTCCATACAGTTTTAAATAGTATTATTTTAGCATTTCAAGAAAAATATGAACAAGATTTAATCTAAACTAAAATACTTTCCTGCCAGCTAGCTGCAACAGAATACATTTTTATTTAGTGAAGTTTATTTATAAACTAATTTCGAGAGGAGCACGCGCTTATAAATGATAGCAGCTGGACCTCATTAGCTAACGCAGTATTCACTAATCAGACGATTCCTAAATCACTATAAATAACCAGAGTATCTTACCTCAGCCATCTTTGTCTTGAAGAATCCTCCCTTCCACCCCTACTCCTCCCATTTCCTTGTCAGGGCAACACAGAGGCCTAATGGTTACCATCATTGCCTCACAGCAAGAATGTCACTGGATCAGATCTTACCTGGCCAAGTCGGCATTTCTGTGTGGAGTTTGCATGTTCTCTTCGTGTTTGCGTGGATTTTCCCCGGGCTCTCCGGTTTCCTCCCACAGACCAAAAACATGTGTCACAAGTAAATCGATAAAACTAAATTGACATCATAACAAGTGTTGAATCCAGTATTCACACACCATAGCTGATTCATAATTTACATCTACCATTATCAAGCAGGGGGAGTTCTCAGGACCGGGACAGCATGCCAAACACGCTTTATAATCAATCATCAGCAAGGGCGAACTCTTGAAAGTTTAAAAATTCAGATTTTAGTTTCTGTTAACAATACTGACCGTGCTGTAGTCTAAATACAAATTTTATAAATTTAATTTGTTTATTACTGTAAATATATTGGGGAAAAATATAAAATCAATAATAATAATAATAAAAAATATATGTGCGTATGTAGTTTATTATTGTTTGTTGTGTCAAAAAACATGCAAAAAAGAATAAAATGAACGTATAAAGATTTAACAATACTGAACATGCAGTAGCCTTTTAAACAGAGTTTACCATAAGTTATTATTATATTGTGTTTACCTTAAACCAAAGTACTTAAAAGTGAATAAACTGCAGCAAACATCTAACAGAAATTGAAAAAGAGTAATTTTGTCTCTTTGATTCTTTTCTAAACCACTTCAGCTAAAAAAAGAAAAGAAGGTATAATCAGAGGTATAATCTCCACTAATAGCATACATGTTTTGTATCCAGTTAATAGGCATCGCCACTTTATCCTCTCTGGCGTGAAGTGACTGATCACAGAACAGCTGCGAGTCACGGTGACCAGCACCCATAATCCATTGTAATACACGTTATCCACTTTAATCATAATTGCGCACATGTGTTCAAAAAGCAAATATCAGGAATGTGTACCCTGTCTGAATGCAGTGTGTGTATGCATGCATGCATGTGTGTGTGTGTTATTTCCCCTATCACAGCTGTTAATGTATTTCAAACATCATTTGAGTGTTGATTTGTTTGCCATGTGCTCTGGCTCGTGCCCGCTCCAGGTTGGCATGGCCCTGTGGAGTCTGGATGCCAGAGTGGCTGGCATGATGATGGGCACAGGTGCAGTTGTGGCCAGTCGCTCTCCTCCAGGTGTAACTTCACTACTGAGTGTCATTCAGAGACGCCTCCATCTGCTGCGGACGGTCCTGTAGATCTCAACCTCTCCTGTCCAAGATCCTGCTCTCCAGCTTTCATCTCTGCAAGTTGTCACACTCATGCTGCATGGTATGATGAAAATGTCCATTTATACAGCAGATCTTGCACATACAGTTGAAGTCAGAATTATGAGCCCCCTGTATATTTTTTAATGGAAAGATTTTTGTAAACATATTTCTAAACATAGAATATATAATAACATTTAATAACTAATTTCTAATAACTGATTTCTTTTATCTTTCATAATGACAGTACTTAATATTTTACTAGATATTTTTCAAGATATTAGTATTCAGCTTAATGTGCAGTTTAAAGGATAGACTAGGTTAATTAGGCAAGTTGAGGTAATTAGTAAAAAATTACTGTAAAAAAAATCCCTTATTTTAAGTGTTTTTTTTTCGAAAGCTGGGGTGGCAGAAAAAAAAAGTTAAATAATATCAGTTAAATTATAGAAAGTTACTGTAAAATAACAGACGTTAGATTACAGAAATGTACCGTAAAATCACTGACGTTAAATTACAGAAATTTACCACAAAATAACAGACGTTAAATTACAGAAACTTACCATGAAATACCAGACGTTAAATTTCAGAAATTTACAGTAAAATAACAGAAGTTAGAATACAGAAATTTCTGTAAAAAACAGACGTTAGATTACAGAAATTTACTGTAAAATAATAGATGTTAAATTACAGAAATTTACCAGAAAATAAAATTCTGGAAATTAAAATTTAAGGAAATTTTTGTAACTTAACGTTCGTTATTTTATGGTAAATTATTATTTTTTTTAAAAACTGTAATGGTTTTTCTTTTACAGCAGTGGGTTGTTCTGTAGACAATCGAAAAACAAATATTGCTTAAGGGAGTTAATAATTTTGACCTTAAAATGTGTTTAAATTTTTAACTGCTTTTATTCTAGCCAAAATAAAATAAATAAGACTTTCCCCAGAATATTTTTTATAGGAAATACTCCTTGCTCTGTTAAACATCATTTGGGAAATATTAGAAAAAAAAAAATTAGGAAGGCTAATAATCTACAACTGTAGATGAGATGTAAAGCAGTTGGATTTGGGATATTATTTTTTAATTACACTGTAAACGCTGCAAAAAAATAGTTTTCTTGCTTAAAGTTTTTGCCTTGTTTCTAATTAAGGACTAAAGAAAGTTTGCACTAATTATTAATGTTCAAATTAAGTGCGTTTTTTTCTTCGTCTGTAAAATAATCTTATTTCAAACCATAAACAAGATTGTTTAACTTATCATGCAGTTTAACAAACAATATTGAATTCATTTGTTTTTGTTATTTTTTTATTAATTTGTTTGTTTTAATTTCTTTTATTTTCTTTTATTCTTTTATTGTATTTTATTTTTATTTTGTATTTCAATTTTGTGTTTATACTACTACTACTACTACTACTACTACTACTACTACTACTACAAAAAAAAAAAATACAAATAATATGTTTTTTGGAATATTCAATAAATCTTGAAATTTAATTTATTTATACTTATTATTAATAAAAAATTTTATGCATATTATTGTTATTGTAATTATTTAATTTAGAAATAATAGTAATAATAATGATTATCATTATAGAAATAATATGAGTAATGATTACTTTTTTATTTGTTCATAAATATTCATTCTTTGTTATGTATCAATTGAGTACAATCAATCAATCAATCAATCAATCAATCAATCAATCAATCAATCAATTCATGTTTTCATTCAATCTGTATATATCTGTACATTTAAATCTAATAATTTTCAACAGTGCTCACATTTGACAAATCTCATTATTTCATAGTACTATTTTTATGAATTTATAGCACTGCAGTTGTAATGTGTGTATATATAAAAACCAAACACTATTAAATTAATTTGTGTGTTTTATTTGTTAATCCATTTGTTTCTGATATTATTTATTTATATTTCTATTTTGTCTTTATAAAAATATCAATAAAAATAATAATACTAATTATAACAACTATATCTGTAACGTACATAAAACAAACAATATTTAATACATTTCTTTTTGTTTATTAATTAATTTGTATTTCTTTGTATTTTGTGTTTATAACAACAACATACCATAATAATAATAACAATAATAATAATAATAATAATAATAATAATAATAAAATAATAACAACAGTAATAACAACTATATCTGTAATGTACATCAAAAGCAAACAATGTATAATAATTTGTTTTTACTTATTAATTAGTTTGTATTTCTTAATGTTTGTATTTTGTATGGTGTTGTATAACAACAACAATAATAACAGAAATAATAATATTATTATTATTATTAATAATAATAATAATAATTAATATTATTATTATTATTTTAGAGAGACATATCTAGTCTGTAGTGCAATGAACAAGCAATTTGTGTGCATGCTCTTAAAACCTGCAAAAGCAATAATAAGAAACTGCTGAATATTCACAGTCTTGTATAGGTTTTAAGGCAAATGCACATAAGCAGCAATAAAACTGATAAAAGAGCATCCCTACAGGATCGTTTCATTATGATGACATGAGTCCACACTACAGCATTTCTTTTAGCCTCGGTTATTTACTTTTGCAGAAGTGCATAAAAAGATATAAGACCATCAATACTTTTGTGTTAAAAGACTTCAGAGCTTGACGCAAAGAAAAAAACAACAACAAGTGATCTTGGATATAATGAATGCAGCTCTTAAATTAAAGAATCACATGCTGTTTTTTTCCTCGTCGTTCCTCAATACTGACCTCTGCTATTGTCATCCCATAATAACATTGTTTTTATGGCAGTGATTCATCACTCAGCCAAAAGGTAATACAATACTGAGGACCTACAGGCGGCACAATTAAGTTTGTGTTTGACAGTGGGAGATGTTTGTCTCCCTCGCACACTTGCATACTTAATACAAGCTGCCCTCCTACAGCCGCTGACGTCTTTGAAACTCTCAGACGGCACTTTTCAGTCAAGGATGATCTAAAATAAGATCTGAGCTTGACCTCATCATTAGCATTTATGAGATATTCAAATTATGCTTAATTGGAAATGTTAGACGGATGAAACATGTATTCTGTGAGAGTCCGGATAAGGCTGTGTTGTTAAATACATGATGTTAGTTTGTCAACTGTTATTGCCCACCAAGGCTCATTATTGATACATACCCCTATATACATTTCTGGGGATTGTGAAATACGTCCCAGGAAGTGCCTTTTTTTGCAGTTTTTGTTTTTGCGAATCCACCAGAGGCCGCTGTGTACACATTTTCAGATGTCAAATTTGTCTTGCGAGTGCCATTTGCGCCTGCTGTTCTCGCATAAATCCACCAGAGGCCGCTGTCAACTGACTGACGAGCAAACTAGAAAAATATTTTTTTTCCCGATTTTTAGCCAGATTTTTACAATGTTTTTATGTTTTTACCACGTTCTCACCTTGTTATTTACTTGTTTCTTTTTTTTTGCCTTTGCCTTTTGTTTTTGTTTTACCTGCTTTCTGGAGTCGCTCTTCACTGAACTCGAGCTACTGGACAAGCTGGTAACAGCAAAAAAACATCCACATGGAGGTAAGTGGTCAAATGGTAGCGCAAACAGACACAGAAGCCGTCGGCGGCGTCATACCTCCCTGTATCGTTAGTTTTAAAGATGAAATGCAGCCATATGTAGCTCTAGCTACATAATTTGCGATCTCCAGAAATGTGTAAAGGGGTATGTTTTCACAATGAGTCTGTGTTGGTTATTGCTAGTTTCATTTTTTATGCTTAATATTTTGCAGGTGAAAAATAAAGAATGGGGTGTTCATTGGCTTATGACTTTAAGTACTTTTAGTTTGATGCTTAAAACTTACAAATGTACATTTTCAAATATTTCAAGTGCTGTTTCTCCTGTTATACTGTATATATATATATATGTAGCAAGTCTTATTTCTTTTAGTTTGGCTGAAAAAAAATGATTTTAGATAAAAAAATAAAACAAAACAATTTAAAAGGTCAGTATTATTAGTTTCCTTAAGAGATCATCATTTTGATTGGCTATAGAACAAGTCACTTTTGTACAATGATTTGCCTAACTAACCTAACTTGCCTAGTTAATCTAATTAAGCAAGTTTAAGCCTTTAAATTACACTTTAAACTCAATAGAATTTTGCATAATAAGTATAAAAATATGATTTACTGAATTCACGACAAAGACAAAATAAATGTATATATTACATTTTTTTTAAGAATTCAAATTTCACAGGAAAATTAATGTTGACTTGTATGTCTGTGTGAATGTACTGTATGTATGTATGTATGTGTGTGTGTGTGTGTGTGTGTGTGTGTGTGTGTGTGTGTATACATAGTTGGATAGGTAGATAAAATATTTACATAGGTTTCAGTGTGCATACATTTACATACATACATACATTAAACACAAGTATTTCCATCATCGAAAAAAAAAACTAAAATCTAACAAAATATCAATGTCTAATGATGTTACAGCTTGACATTGTGTGGACGTTACCACTATGACATCTATTAGAATTTGGTTGCCATACTTGACAAATAAATGTCAGTATTTGATGTGAATATGACGTTGGTTTAAGATGACGTTGGCTCGACGTTGGATTTAGGTCACTTCCCAACACAACCAGTCATTTGATGTCATTATTGTATGTCAAAATAACGTTATCCTTAGATGCTGGCTAGACATTGAATTTTGGTCTCCTGAAGTCACGACCCTAATTTAACCTCATATTAACATCTTACGATGTTGTGTACCTGCTGGGAATTTGCTAAATTAATAATAATAATAATTAATCCAGTGTTGTTTGCATAAGGACTTTGACAGCAGCTGGTGCTCCACACAGAGAGCTGATCTCACCATTGTTCAGTCTGCCCAGAAAGAATTGAAGAAACACAACATACTTAGAGGCATCACGGTAACTCAGTGGTTAGCACTGTCGCCTCACAGCAAGAAGGTCACTGGTGTGAGTCCCTGCTGGGTCAGTTGGCATTTCTGTGTGGAGTTTGCATGTTCTCCTCGTGTTTGCATAGGTTTCCTCCGGGTGCTCTAGTTTCCCTCACAATAAAAAGACATGCAGTATAGGTGAATTGAATAAACTAAATTGGCCGTAGTGTATGAGTGTGTATGGATGTTACCCAATTCTGGATTGCAGATGAAAGGGCATTCGCTGTGTAAAACATATGCTAGATAAGTTGGCGGTTCACTCCGCTGTGGCAACACCTGATGAATAAAGGGACTAAGTTAAAGGAAAATGAATAAATGAATGAACATACTGACACTAAAAAAACAACAACTGTGTACCAACATTTCCAAGACACTTCAGGAAACCTGCATGCAAAGCAACAGTACTGTATAAACTTTTAGGCACTTGTATAAAATGCTGTAAAATCAGGATGCTTTCAATAAATACATTTCATTCATCAATTACCTTCTTTTTAGTAAACTAAAGCAACATTTTTGTATAACCACACTTTCTGCTTAAAGCCTATTGTCCTAGGTGCAGTTGTGCATCATTTTACATCTAGCTTTGCAGGCAGTTTTCTTCTCAGTTAATTCGTTTTTCAGCATTTGTCTCAGTTTATATAAGTTGTAAACTAGTCAAAAACACAACACTTCCAAATGTCCTAGCATTTCTACTGTATAATATTACAAATGTCTGGTTCTTCCAGCTGAGAACCGGAAGCGTCAGCGTCCCGGCCAGACTCTGTCTTGTTTAGATGCAGCTGCTTTCAGCGATATCGTCCCTGCCAGTCCATCCCGTCCAACTGTCCATCTCCGGTTCGCTGTCCAGACGCATGGCGTTGTGTCCTGTGGCCCTGCGCTCCCGTCATGTGAAGATGAATGGAGCTCTGTCACTCGGGCCGCTCTTCAGAGGCCTGCGCTCTGCGTGAGGAAAGTGCCAGTCATTAACAGTGGAGGCAGGATGAAAAATGAGTTCATTTACAGCCAAGTCCTGCGAGAAGGGTAACGTCGCCGCCACCGCCGTCCTCTCCATTTCTCTCTTTCTATGTATTTTTTTCTCTCTCACTCACTGCTGCATTAAATTCACATACTCACCATTCTAAATAGTATTCGAAAAAATATTACTTTGTCCTAAATAATAGATTCTTTAAAGGGTTAGTTCACCCAAAAATAAAAGATCTCGAGACCTTCATTCATCTTCAAAATACAAGTTAAGATATTTTAGAGGAAATCTGAGAGCTCTCTCATCCTCCATAGTCTACAACAGTCCTGAGACATCCAGAAAAAGCAACCAAAAACATTGTCAAAACATTATATGTGACTTATAGTGGTTCAATTGTAATTGTACGAAGTTCCAAGAACACTTTTGGGTGTCACAAAAAAAAAACTTGTTTGCCTTTGTCTTCTCTTCTGCAACAGGTCAGGGCATGGTTTTTCAACAGGCTGTCCAGTGTATTGCTATTAGAGTCAGCATCAGAACATGCAAGTGTCATATTGTCTGTGGTAAACGCGCACTATAAAAGGCCTTAATAGAAATTAAATAGAAGAACGAACAGAAATTATGTCATTTTAAACAAAATCTCTCCAAGACAAAGTAAATTTTGGGTTTGTTTTGAAACAGATCACCAAAGCGAACTTTGGGAGAGTGATGATTAGGGTTAGAGCTGTATCTCTGTGGGAGTCCTATCAACCATATGTACACTACCTGACAAAAGTCTTGTCGTCGATCCCAGTTGTAAGAGCAACAAACAATAACTTGACTTCTAGTCAACAATCTAGAAGTCAAGGATAACAATCCAAGGATAACAATCCAAGATGGCGCCGAGCATGGCCGCCGTGTTGCGAGCTCCCAGCGAACTTCGTTGTGTTTTGTATGTTTTACTTGTATTTTTGTTGTTTTTCGTGCTGGATGTACACACTCTTATTGCCTACGACAGACACACACTTCGAGAAATTGGCTCCCTCGTCGCACACCGAAAACCGGACTTTGAGTTCTTCAACGACGCTCTGTTTACAAACACAACAACAGAGCCCTTTGTCTGGGCCACACAACCGAGGCGACGACGCAAACGCAGCCGGAAAAGAGGAAAGAGAGCCGGCGTCCTGGTCAGACTAAGACGCCGTGGATTTCGACCTCCGCTCCCCACCATTCTGCTGGCTAACGTTCAGTCACTGGACAACAAACTTTGCGAGCTACGGGCGCGCATTTCCTTCCAACGGGAAACAAGAAACTGCTGCATTATCTGTCTTACAGAAACCTGGCTATCTGCGGAGGTACCAGACACAGCTGCTGAACTTTCGGGGTTCTCCTTGCACCGCGCGGATAGAACGAAAGAACTCACAGGGAAAAGCAAAGGAGGAGGTGTTTGTTTCTTTATTAACAACTTATGGTGTGATGAGAGAAACATACACCCAGTTAGATCATTTTGTTCTCCTGATCTGGAATACCTTATGCTTCGGTGTCGACCATACTGGCTACCAAGGGAATTTACATCGGTCATTATTAAGGCTGTTTACATCCACCCTCAAGCCAACACAGAGCAGGCGCTCAGAGAACTGTATGGGAGCATAAACGAGCAGGAAACCGCACACCCAGAGGCAGCGTTTATTGTTACAGGGGACTTTAACAATGCCAATCTCAGGAAAATCGCTCCAAAATACTTTCAACATATCACCACAAACACGCGTGGCGATCGTATTTTGGACCATTGCTACTCTCCGTTCCGGGATGCTTACAAATCCCTCCCCCGCCCACCATTTGGCAAATCAGATCACTCTTCTGTTCTGCTCTTGCCTGCTTACAGGCAGAAACTGAAACGGGAACCACCCACCCTCAGGACGTTTCAGAGCTGGTCAGACCAATCGGATTCCATACTTCAAGACTGTTTTGATGACGTTGACTGGGAGATGTTCCGGGCAGCTTCTGATGACGACATCGAAGTGTACTCAGACACAGTTACGTGCTTCATCAGAAAGTGCATAGAAGACGTGGTCCCAACAAAAACGGTCCGTATCTACCCCAACCAAAAACCATGGATCAACGGCGAAGTTCGGACAGCCCTATCAGTGCGAACTTCCGCCTATAAATCCAGAAATGCTGAGGAACAAAAACAAGCAAACTACAACCTCAGAAAAACGATCAAAGCAGCAAAACGTCAATACAAAGGCAAGATAGAGGGTCAATTTAACACCAATAACGCAAGGAGCATGTGGCAGGGACTTAATTACATCACGGACTTTAAAAGTAATAAATCCACCACTGTGAACATTGCTGCGTCTCTCCCGGACGAGCTCAACTCTTTCTATGCCCGCTTTGAAACCCAGGACAGCGCGCACACACAGCGCGCTCCCGCGGCCGATACAGAAACCGCCAGCACACTCACTGTTTCTGTAGCGGATGTAACGAGATCTTTCCGTCGCGTGAACATCCGAAAAGCTACGGGCCCAGATGGCATCCCTGGACGTGTACTTAAAGCATGCGCACACCAGCTAGCGGGGGTTTTCACGGACATCTTTAACCTCTCGCTCTCTCGGTCTGTGGTTCCCACATGCTTTAAGACAGCTACTATTGTGCCAATACCGAAATCAGCTAAAACCACATGCTTGAATGACTGGCGTCCGGTTGCACTGACACCCATCTTCAGCAAGTGCTTTGAGAAGCTGATTAAAAATCACATCTGCTCTGTACTGCCCGCTAACACTGACCCTCTGCAATTTGCATACAGAAACAACCGCTCCACTGATGATGCAATTGCTTTCACCTTGCACACTGCTCTGTCTCACCTGGAAAACAAAAACACATATGTGAGAATGCTGTTTGTGGACTACAGCTCAGCATTCAACACCATAGTGCCTGCCAAGCTGGTGGTGAAGCTCCAGGCTCTGGGCCTACACAGCTCTCTGTGCAACTGGATCCTGGACTTCCTGTCAAGCAGACGCCAGGTGGTCAGAATGAACAACATCACCTCATCCACACTGATCCTCAACACTGGTGCTCCACAGGGCTGTGTTCTCAGCCCACTCCTGTACTCCCTGTACACACATGACTGTACATCCAAACACAGCTCCAACGTCATCGTTAAATTTGCTGATGACACAACGGTGGTGGGCCTAATCACAGATAATGATGAGACGGCCTACAGAGAGGAGGTGCACACTCTGACGCAGTGGTGTCAGGAAAACCACCTCTCACTCAACATCAGCAAAACCAAGAAGCTGGTGGTGGATTTCAGGAGAGAGAAGAATGAACACACTCCCATAACCATCAACGGGACACCAGTGGAGAGAGTCAGCACTTTCAAGTTTCTTGGAGTACACATCGCTGAGGATCTGACATGGACTGCTCACACAGACGCAGTGTTAAGGAAGGCACAACAACGACTCTTCTTCCTCAGGCGCCTCAGGAGGTTTGGAATGAGCCCCCACATCCTCCGCTCGTTCTACACCTGCACTGTGGAGAGCATCCTCACTGGCTGCATCACCACCTGGTACGGGAACAGCACCAGCAGCAATCGCAAAGGTCTACATAGGATTGTGCGAACTGCTGGACGTGTAGTAGGAGGTGAGCTTCCCTCCCTCCAGGACATCTACACCAGGAGGTGCATGAGGAAAGCCAAGAGAATCATCAGCGACTCCAGCCACCCAAGCCATAGACTTTTCTCTCTGCTACCCTCAGGCAGACGGTTCCGCAGCATTCGGTCACGCACCAGTCGACTGAAGGAAAGTTTCTTCCCTCAGACTATCAGGCTGATGAACACTTAACACACCCCACACAAACTCTCCCATACCCCACACCATAAAGATGTAGCATGCACTGCACTTTAACCAATCCATACTTAAACAATACTGCCTACAACTATGTGTACACCTATCCATCGTACGCATCACTGTCACATTGCCAAATTTACACTGTTTTGTTTCTTTTTTGTGAGTATGTTGTTGTATTTTGCACTGTCTGTATTTTACACTGTCGCTGTATTTGCACTGTCTGTATTTGCACTGTCTGTATTTTGCACTGTTGTTGTATTTGCACTGTCTGTTTTTTTGCACTGTTGTTGTATTTGCACTATCTGTATTTTCCACTGTCTGGAGCCAGCACCTAAGCTTTTCACTCATCATAGCACACGTGCTGCTGATGATGTGACAATAAAAGTGATTTGATTTGATTTGATTTGATTATTTGGAAACGTGGCACAAGGTAGATTTTTCCAATGAGTCGTCTGTTGAACTGCATCCCAATCATCATAAATACTACAGAAGACCTATTGGAACCTGCGTGGTCCCAAGATTCTCACAGAAATCAGTCAAGTTTGTTGAAGGAATAATCATGGTTTGGGGTTACATTCAGTATGGGGGCGTGCGAGAGATCTGCAGAGTGGATGAGAATGAGTGCTATCCTGCTGAAGAATTTCCACTCTCCTGTGGTTTGTAATGTAATGGGCTGCTCAAATGTCTTGATACCTCAGGCTGTTGATGTTGCTTAGGATAGCACTCATTCTCATACTTCAGACTACACATCAAAGTTCCTGAAAGCAAAGAAGGTCAAGGTGCTTCAGGATTGGCCACCAGACATGAACATTATTAAGCATGTCTGGGGTATGATGGAGGAGGAGGCATTGAAGATGAATCCAAAGAATCTTGATTCACTTTGGGAGTCCTGCAAAAAACTCTTGCTTTGCCATTCCAGATGGTTTTATTGATGTTATTTGAGTCATTGCTGAGATGTATGGATGCAGTCGTCCAAGCTCATAGGAGTCATACACAATATTAATTATTTGTCCACTGCACCATGACTTCATATTCTATACTGTATATTATTTCTGTTAAGTGACAAGACTTTTGTCTAAGCAAAATCAGACCTTACTGTCCTAATTAGCCATAATCAAGGCATGATCATATTTTATTTTGGTAAAATAAACGTAATCTAGAGGCCTTTGCCTTTTATATGAACCACTTCTGGTACCAAATGATCAAATAGAAGTCAAGTTATTATTTGTTGTTCCTCAAACCTGGATAGTCAACAAGACTTTTGTCAGGTGTGGTGTGAATGAATACACTGTAAAAGATCACATTATAAAAAGTCATGACAACTTATGTTTTGATGTTACTTTAACTTAATTATAATGAGGTTTCAACATATATTTGTTAAATTAAACAAATTTTAACTTGATGTTTTAAGTCAACTTAATTGATGCAATTTAAAATGACTTTTAAAGTTAAATTAGATCAACTTAAAAGTTTAAGTGAGCAACATATTTTTTACAGTGTAGCGGTCATGTCATAGCAAATTACAATTATGAGTTGTACAAGAATATCAACATTCTTTTTTTAGTCGGAATATTATAATTACGGTACTTATGAGATGACAGGAATGCAGCATTTGTTAAAGGACCTTATAAAATTATTAATATCTAACTTGATAAAATATATTTCATGTTACCTGCATTATATAACAACACTGCACTTTTCTAAAGATGCATTTGGTCATTAACATTTGAAGGCACAATTATACTAGCAAATGAGGAGATTTCTCTGCATGAAAGACATGCGAATAATAGATTAACATTCTACCTATCTCTAGTGCAGTAGGAAATGGTAAAACTTTATTTTGATGGTTCATTTCAGTATTAGTAGACTGTCTGCTTAAAAGTGGCGGGAGCCAGAGGGGTGTCCGGGGTGGCATTGGCTGTACACCCCTGACATGCGATTGGCCACCCTGGTTGCGACCCCAAAATTTGATTTGTTGCTGGCAGTTCCTGATGCTGATTGACATATCATTTTTCAAGAAGTTTTTAAATTTTGCCGGCAACGTTCAAACTATTTTCAGTCAATAACGAGCAGAAGACAAGAGCATGGTTGTAAGTAAGATGAATAATAATACATCATAACATAAAAAAACAACGTTTTATAGTTTATTATAAGGTTTGTTTGCTGAAGAACGTTTATTATCCGCTGTGTAAGTTAACGAGGCATCTATTATTTAAAAATGGAATTTATGTTACGTCTCTAAAGCTTGTGAAAACATAAAACATAGTATACGTTAATGCTTTTAATTTATAGTAGGTTATTTATTAAGTATCTGTACTGTTCTGTACATGGGCCTGTTGGTTAGAACATTTCTGCATTGTTATATGTGTCAAATTGTAAAAGTAGACTTTTAAAAATATATAATAAAATAAACTATATCCTACTTAATAAAAATTATTATAATATTTGTCATCATCATTAATATTATTATTAAAGTATGATTTTTTTCATTTCCTAATAAAAAATAAATATATATATTTTTCTTAATAAATAACCTCACTATTTATTTATTTATTTATTTATTTATTTATTTATTTATTTATTTATTTATTTATACATATATGATTTATATATGACAGAATAAGTGTTAGCTTTTGTAAGTGATTTTATGTTTTAGAATAGAATATGTAATGTTCTCAATAACTTGTGTAATGAAACATTGGTCCTATATGAGCCGTTTACATATATTTCAATTATTATGGAAAGCGAGTGCATGTTTTTACCAAACTAGTATTGGATTTTTTTTTTAAATGCGTGTGCGTGTAAAACAATATAATTTGCACAAAGAAAATACGGGATAACTCCACCCCGTTTAGAGCATCATTATGGGCGTTTTACGTTATAACTAACGTGGTTCAAGCAATAGATCTGCGACAGAGAAACTACGAGTTTTGAGAAACACTCGTCACTACATTGTTCTTTTCCCAAACAATGCATCGTACTATGATAGTTCAACCACGAGTTATGTCATTGTTTGGGAAACGCACCCCAGATCAATCTATGTCTGTCTATTCTATCTAGTTACCTACCTGTCTATATAAATACACTTTTTATTTTGACTTTTCAACTGCACCAAAGCTCACAGCAACTTTGTATTTGAGTACAGTGTGTGTGTGTGCGTGTGTGCGTGTGTGTGTGTGTGTGTGTGTGTGTGTGTGTATGTGTGGACCCCCTAAAAGAGCCGTGGCCACCTCCTGGCCACCCCATGTAAAAAAAATTGTAGCTCCGCCATTGCTGCTTAATATCTGTTGATACTGCTCCTTCAACTGACATTTAACTGACTATAAGAAACTTTGCAAGTACACCATCTTTAACCCTAACCCCAACCTAACAGTCTACTTATAATCTAATGAGAATTAGTTGGCATGTAGATGCAATGTAACTGAAAATCAATCAACGGTCCATCAAAATAAAGTTTGACCTAGGAAATAAATAAATGAATACAAATTAATATAAGAAATGTAGAAGATGGATGACGGGAGACGTAACTAAGCCTACAAAACTTGCCTACTCATCTTTTACACACTCCAAAATATGTACCACTTCATTAAATTGCAGAAATTACCTTAATTCTAATTTAAAGGTAAATTTCTATAATTCAACCTCTGTTATTTTACAGTAAATTTCTGTAATTTTATGGCCATTATTTTAGTTTTTTGCCGGCACCCCAGCTGCTAGAAATAAACCGTAAAATTACAGATTTTTTTTTTACAGTGTAGTATAAGTAGGTGAATTGGGACGCAGCAACTGTCTCTTTCACATTCTCTCTGTTTCGCTCTCCAGGCGGGCGCTGAAGGGAGGGAGAATTACTCAGCATGTTTTTTTGAAAGAGTGGCAGGGAAGTGGCCTGCAAGACGAGGAGAGATGGAGGGGAGGGTGACGGGATAAGACAGGGTGTTAATCAGAGAGGGTTTGGCCAGACGAGAGCGTATCCCTCGCCTTTTCAGCAGCGGTGCATGACATGGGCTGTCTACTTCACACCTTCGTCATTATGGCCCGGAGCCACCTTTACCATCCACCCACGCTAAGTGTCATGAGCGCCACTTGTCTGGAAAAAATCTCTGAAGGGGTCAGTCGATGCTTATTAACTCTGAAATTAACCTGTGTGATCCCACCGGTCACAATTGTGGTTGTGTCTTTTTTTCGTCTTGAAACTTTGAAAGTGCACAGTTGTTTAGACTAAAATGTGTCAGTGTCACATGGCCATCTGAAATACTCAAAAAACTCACATAAGTTATGTTGTTTACATTTGTGAAAGTACCCAGCAAACAATTCTGTGTTTAATAGACATCTAATATACATCTAAACATAGTTGTCTTGGCTAAAACAAGGCTAAACTTGGGCTGTCAGTGAAAATCTATTAGACATCGAAGAATAGCCCAAAACTAAACTAGTCGTCAAATAGACAGATTAGACAGACTTTATATGTGTAGTCATTCATTTCTGTTTATTTGATGGCTAGTCTAGTTTTGGCCTATTCTTAGACATCTATTAGATGTTCTCTAATTTAGCCTTGTATTAGCCAAGATCACTATGTTTAGACATCTATTAGACATCTTTAAAAAAAAAAAAAGCTTGCTGGGTATATAGTTATGGGAGAAAATGCATATCAGTAAATTAGATCTGTGAAACAAGCCAACAAGTTACTTTCCCAACTCAGCCAGACCATGTCTTCACAAGATCCCTTAAAAATTATTTAAATTTAGAATAATGTGATGCATACGTTCACATTAAAAACGTATATATCAAAACTTTTAAGAGAGTTTAGAAAAGACTTCTTAGTTTACTGATATAGAGAAAAACTCTCTTTGAAGTGCAACTTTGTACATCTCTCTGACCCTCCGATGTGTTTACACTTATTAAATCTGAAATAGTTTGATCCCACCAGTCACAATTGTGTGTGTGTTTTTTTTGAACACCTCTGAAAGTGCTGATGTTGGCTTTAAGTTCAACCTCAAAGCAAAAAAGGGAAAAGTTTTGACCAAAATGTGTCAGTGTCACATGACCAGATCAGCTTATGTACTTTCTGCTTGCATGTAAAAGGTGTAAATTTGTTAGTATAAAAATATATATATAAATGTAAAACACACTGTCCAAGTTGAAAACAACTGGACTGTTAATTTAACAGATATTTTAACTGACATGTATTTACTTTTATTGTTGTTTGTGATTTTAATAATAGGCATATTTTTTACATTAATTTATAAAAAAAGTCAAACTTACACTTATAAATGATGTATCCAGACTTAATTTAAAAGTAAATTAGCTTCACTATTGACAAAAAACAAAAGACATCATTCATTCATTTTCCTTCGGCTTAGTCCCTTAAGTCGCCACAGCAGAAGGAACCACCAAGTATTACGGCATATGATTTTTACACAAAGGGTGCCTTTCCACTCTCACATTCACACACACACTCATACACTGTGACCAATTTAGTTTATTCAATTCACCTATTGCACGTCTTTGAACTTTGGGTGAAACCGGAGCACCCAAAGAGCCTGCCCAGCCAGGACATGAATCAGCGACCTTCTTACTGTGAGGCGACAGTGCTAACCACTGAGCTACTGTGCAGCCCAAAAAGACAACATTCATTCATTCATTTTCTTTTCGGCTTAGTCCCTTTATTAATCTGCCACAGTTGAATAAACCACCAACTTATCCAGCATATGTTTTACGCAGCAGATGCCCTTCCAGCTGCACCCCATCACTGGTAAATACCATACAGATTCATTCATACACATACACTATGGCCAATTTAGCTTATTCGATTCACCTATATCGCATGTCTTTGGACTTGTTGGGGAAACCGGCGCACCCGGAGAAAACCCACACCAACATGGGGAGAACATGCAAACTCCACACAGAAATGCCAACTGACCCAGCCGAGGCTCGACCCAGCAACCTTCTGGCTGTGAGGCGAGAGTGCCAGCGTGCTGGCCCCAAAAAGACAACATAGAAATGTAAATAAATAAAATCATAAAACAAATGGATTAACAATTTAGATCATGAAAATTGTGCCATAAAATGTGAGCACTGTTGAAATTATTAGATTTAGATGTAAAGACATATACAGACTAAATGAACTCATCAATAAATTGATTCATTTGATTGATTGATGTTATCATTCCGCAGTTGATACATATGCGTCACAGTCAGGCCAAGTTCTTCCCACTCCCAATCACCAGAATCAGTGTAATCAGCACAATCTCTATCACCTGAGTACTAAACACTCCCGCACCTGCACGCCATTCCCTGTCATCACTCCATCTCAATAAAACACTGCACTCCACCTCATTTAGGGTCCGGTCTACTGTCACAAGAAGGGGGACTGAGATCAGAAATGTGACGTTATGAATGTATATGAATACTTCTTTATGAAGATCCAAAAATGCTTAAACATACAAGCACGTTTTTGTTGAATTTATTGTTAATAGTGGACAATATTGTTCTGTAAAGTATAAGCCTATGCTGCAGTTTTGTTGCTTTGGATGGATGGATTTTGATTGGCTGTTAGTGTATTTACTGTTTAGCAGCTGGAAAGGAATTGTTCTACCAAATATTTTATCTTAATACTTTTAAAACTGTATCTTTAGCTTTATAGGTAAAGAACTTGATAAGAACCAGCTTTTTTCAGCTCAAAGCAACCTGATTTTTCTTAATAGAAAAAAATAAATAATAATTTGTGGACAGCATACAGTAAGTTTACCCCAACATTAAAAATTGAAAACATTCTGAAATTATAAAAATAAGAATTTAATCTACAATCTCTAAAATCTATATCTGTATAAATTAAATCTTTTGAAGAATGGATTTGACTTCTATTGTGTTTTTGTCCATGCACTGGTAGTCAATGCAAACTGATTATACAGTAGAAGGAATATGGTTATGACATGTTGCTGAAAATTTTAATTTGATCGGAGGTGGTTCTTGGCACGAAGCGCTTGACAACCACTGAGCATACACATTTAATTCCTTTTGAATTATTGGCAACAAAATTATATGCAACAAAGATCATTTCATTGATATCACCAGGATTTAAATGAACCTTTGATTTGTACATAGCCGCTGAGCCCCAATAATAATAATTAAATTCCACCATGCAACGAATGCAAATGACTGTTTTTGTTAAAAGTGCACTAAGACATTTTTCTTCATTTTTGTTTCACTGTAGTTGAAAGCGGGATTACCAAGATAAAGTGAGAAGGACGCTCACGCAGTCATGAGAGGAGAACTGTCTTTATGAAGAGTGAAACAGAAGTCTTCATCTCATGTGAGTGTATACTTCACTTTACACACAGGTACATGTACTGGAACACTTATTCAAAGTCCTGTGTAGATTTAAATGTACATTTTACTGTTTAAAAGGCCATGAAACCCCCCTCTTTCAGTTTAAATCTACCTCAGAAATGTTTCAAAATATGCTCCGATGGGCGTGGAGCACTGTGAGCAGAGGAAGGATTGAGCATGGCCAGCAGTGCAGGGGAAAAAGAGTGGAGCAAACAACTGTTGTCAGTTGGCTCAAAATGAGACACAAACAGTGAGAAGACACAGGATTTTATAGTTTACATAGTTAAAATGCAAAGAAATAAACAGTAAGTAATTTAATGCTCTGCTACATATGCTATTAGTAATTTCATATACACATAACCACAATTTGCAATATTATTATAAAGACTATATTATTAAAGACTTTTATATAAACACTATAAATGAGGAGGACTTCTCTCCTCCTCAATCCCCAGGTCTGAATGCAGACACGGTGAATAGCAGTGCAGCAGGTGTCTTGCCCTATCTATTTCAACCATTAACCCTGCCGGTAATCCAGAGGATTTTAAGCATATGGCGAACACAGCAGCATGGATATAGGCGATGTGTCTGAATGGTAATTAACTCAACTGATAAAAAAATAAATTCCACCATTCTCCAGTTCTCGTACAGCTCTCATAATGAGAAACCGACGCGTCATCACTCCACTAGCAGATTTCGCTTCATCACTGATTTTGATCCCACCCCAAATCTTATTTTAAACCCGGAAGATGAAATTAGCTGACAAAATTATCTCCACAATTAAAGCTGACAGGCGCTAACGTTGTCTTAAGGCCAATTTATACTTCTGCGTCAAGCGCACGCGTGTGCTACGGCGCAGCCTACGCATGGACGCATAGCCCCTCGCTGTAACCGTCGGCGACATTGATGCGCACCTCTCAAAAAATTTACGCGTACGCGTAGAGCATGCTCTGTGATTGGTTGGCTTGGTAGCGCTGACGAGTGTGAGCGGAGGTGAGAGCCGCGTGCCTGATGCAGCGAGTGTTTACAAGTGTGGAGTCCCGTGAAGGAGCTCCGGATGGACTGTTGTTTTGTGTTTAGCTTATGATTATGAGTTTAGCTTATGAGTCACTTGTACATTAAGGAAGTCTTCAGAAAAAACAGAACACCAGCGAAGAAACTCGACACAGAGAAACATAAACACCTACTGCCAGCTAGCATTTCGGAAGTGTATTGCAGAGAAACAGAAACAGCGTGCAGAAGTATAAATGCTCTGCTACGCGCAAGGCATATGCCATAGGTTATGGCGATCACTTGACGCAGAAGTATAAACCAGGCTTTAACTGATGCTCAACACACACAAATCGGTTAAAATTTAAAAACCTTTAAAAAAGGAGTTGTTACTGACAAACACTAAAATGTAAATATATGGACATTAAATATGCCCTAATTTCTAAGAATCCATCTCCGAACTTTCAGCTCAAAATACTTACAGATCATGTTTTGCAATACCATGATATTAACACCATTTTTCTATGTGTGTCCCTTTAAATGCAAATGAACTACTTTTCCCCACCCTCATTTCCAGAAAAGGGTGGAGCCTTTACAGCTTGTGTCTTGGCTACTCTGAGAAAAATACACAAAACATGCCTTCAATTTCAGAAAACCCACTATCAGAAGTTTAAACTGGCATTATGAAGGCACACAAAGTGCACAAAGACAAAGCTGGCTGTCAGCATCTTGTGTAGGTATTAATTAAATTCCTAATTTATGAAATACTCATAAAAATACAAATAAGTTATGTTTTTATTTGTGACAGTATTGATCTTTTTCTTCAATGCGGAAGCCCGTTTTTGTGATTTGATTTAGAACTTCCGATTCAGTTGCCTATAGGAGAAATGACTAGTAATATGAAACAACAGAAAATGGTCAAACTGATTGCTCTATAGACAAGTGTGTTTATGACTATACATAAATCGTAGTGTATCATTTTGCAATATCAAGAACATTGACCATCATGTGCTAGAAGGAATGAGTGATTATTCTGTAAACCAGTGTTTGTCCACTTCTACTTCTGACTTTGTCTCAAATATTAGACACTGTGGCTCCTTTAAGAACCCACACTGTATCTTATATCAATCCCTCTCCATGGTTTACTCCTGAACTTCGTCATCAAAAAGGTCATTGCCTGGAGAGACTCTGGAATAAGACTGGTCTTGAAGTTCATAAACAGATGTATTCTGAGCATCTTGCTTCCTACAAGGCTGCAATAGTAAGAGCAAAATCAACATTCTACTCAAATCTTATCACCACTGGAGACTCAAATACAAGAACTTTGTTCTGTACTGTTGCCAAATTGTTGAAACCACATGATTCTGTTTCACTTAAGCCCACTCAGTGTGTTTCCTACTCTAATTTTCTCCATGCTAAGACTGATCATATTCACCATGAATTGCTTAATTCTGTTTTGATTTCTCACAATTATCAGTATGATCATAGCCACATTAGCGGGTCAGTAAGTATTCTCTCTAATTTTGAACTGCCCTCAGTTGATTTTATTACTAGGGAGATCATGAAGTCTAAGACCTCTACTTGCTCACTTGATCCCCTACCTACTGTTTTAGTTAAGTCCTGCATTAATTCGCTCTCCTCTTTTATTACATCTATAGTGTGTTCTTCACTATCAACTGCTACTGTTCCTTAATCTTTAAAAATGGCTTCTATCACTCCAATACTTAAAAAGACTGGTGCTGATCCTAATTACCTAAACAATTTTAGACCAATTTCCAACCTTTCGTTTGTTTCAAAAATACTTGAAAGAACAGTAGCAGCTCAACTTCATTCACATCTTCAAAGTAATAACATCTATGAGCACTTTCAATCTGGGTTTTGCCCCAAACACAGCACAGAAACAGCCCTCACTAAGGTTGTAAATGATCTTCTCTTAGCTACTGATTCTGGTTATCTGTCTATGCTTATTCTTTTAGATATTACTGCGGCTTTTGATACTATTAGTCATTCACTATTATTGAAACGACTGGCTTCTGTAGGAATAGCTGACAATGCACTTAGCTGGTTTTCTTTCTATTTAAGTGACAGAAAACAGTTTGTGCAAATAAAGAATAGATGCTCTGATCCTGTTTCAGTCCTTCATGGTGTTCCTCAAGGGTCAGTATTGGGGCCACTCTTATTTATTATTTATATCTTACCTCTAGGTCATATATTTCGTTCTTTTGGCATACATTTTCATTGTTATGCAGACGATACCCAAGTTTATCTCTCCACAAAACCCACAACATCTCACCCCCTTTCTGATCTTACTAAATGTTTACATGAGATTAATATGTGGATGACTCATAATTTCTTAAAGTTAAATTGCATATCCAGCCTGATCTCACGAGGAAACGTATGTATTTTACGTTTTGTCAGTTTAGTGGCTAATTTGTACACATTCGTATGAGTTCAGTCGTATGAAAATGTACGATTTTAAAAAGGAGGCGTGGCACCTAACCCCGTCCCTAACCCCAACCGTCATTGGGTAATGAGCAAATCTTACTAATTTGTACAAATTAGATCATACAAATTCATACAAATTAGCCACTAAAAGTTACGAATTGCGGTGAGATTGCGTTGGTATATCAGTAAGATGGATCTGTGAAACAAACTACTTTCGCAACTCAACCAGACCCAGACTCCACAAGAATTATTCAAATTTAGGATAATGTGATGCATACATTCAGTTAAAAAAAACCTCATAAATTGAAATGTTTAAGAGAGTTCAGAAAAACAGCTTACTGAAATAGAGAAAAACTCTCTTTGGAGTGCTTTGTAACTTTATATCATCTTTCTGACCCTTAAGTGCTGTTTACACTAATGCATTTTTGTTTTAAAACGCATACGTTTTGTTACAGTTATGCCTGGTGTCCACAATACACCGGCATCTTCGATCCATGAAACGAAGCATTTTCGAAAATGCTAAAGACCCAATTTTAGTGTTTTTAATTTAATGTTGCTGTTCTGTTTCAGAATAGATGGGATAAAACACAAACTTCTGAAATCAGAGGCATGGCTATACACAATTACTCTCTGATTGGTTTTCTGGACTTTATTTATCATTACACAACCAGTGCACTACAATCATGCATGCTGAAAATATGCATGTGCCCAGTTTTGAAGAGTTCACACTTAGCTTATTGCTTGATACTAACTGCAGGTTTGGCATGCTGTCCCGGGAGAGAACCCTGAGCTTTGAGATTATTGAGCAGGCTCCCGCATAGTCGATTGGCACAAAAGGGAGTTCGAGATCAGGTAGGTCTCGAAAGCTCCCCCTGGTAAAAGGAGGTAAAGGGAGAGATGGGGTGGAAGGGGGGGATTCTTCAAAAACAAAGGTAAGGGAAGTACAAAATAAGCTATTTATTGTAGGCTTGGATTCATCTGATTGGTTTATCAATGATTGTTGATGACAGACCAGTGACTATCAATTATAGCATGTGATCCTCTCAAAATTAGTTTATAAAACTTCACATAGCGTGGATGGAGATCATTTTTCTGAAACATAATAAAAATGGCATTCTGGACGAGGAGTGATTTTAAGCTCTGGTCACACTACACTTTTCATCCCATAGACTACCATTCATATGCATACGAATATGGCAGATCGGTCGAAAGGTTTGCATGTTGCTGCATTGTAAAATTCAAGCTTAGGGAACTCTGACTTGTGAAATCGCATAACATGATTGCGTGAGACCAATAGAAGATCAAAACATGTCCTCTCATTAATTCATTCATTTTCTATTCGTCTTAGTTCCTTTATTAATCTGGCGTTGCCACAGTGGAATGAACCGCCAACTTATCCAGCATATGTTTTACGCAGCGGATGCCCTTCCAGCTACAATCCATCACTGGGAAACATCCATACACACACATACACTACGGACAATTTAGCCTGCTCAATTTACCTATACCACATGTTTTTGGACTAAGGGGGTTACTGGAGAACCCAGAGGAAACCCACGCCTACACAGGGAGAACATGCAAACTCCACACAGAAAAACCAACTGACCCAGCTGAGGCTCGAACCTGTGAGGCGATCGTGCTACCCATTGCACCACCATGCTCCCATGTCCTGTCTGTACAGAAATTTAAAATATGGAGCAATCGCTCGCTTTTTTAATTTCTAATCATGTTTAATCCCTCCCTTTCCACAGCACCATACGACAAAATTTTGCATGCTCAAACTCTAGTGTGGCCATTGCTTTACACTGTAAAAAATGCTGGGTTCCACACAATTTTCACATGTTGTCTCAACACAAATCAATTTAAGTTAATCGTTTTTACATCTTTACATGGATTAAACATAAAACAATTTAGTTGTCCCCCACAGAAACTTTAAAATTGTGTTATTTCAACTCATTTTAATTAATTTCAACTCATCTCAACTCAGTAGTTTGAACAAGCAGCAAAAGTCATTTTTGAGTGTATTCTAAACCCTATTTTAAAGCGAAAACACATTGGCACCTGGTACTGGCAAGAGCAACTTTACACAAAGATTGTGTAAAAAGTGTAACACCTTTAATCTCTTTAAAATTAGTTATTCAATGTTTGATTATAGATTTTTAGAGGATCCTTACTATAATGTGCTAATAAGCTAACTGCATTTACTGCCATCCTGCATAAAACAACACAATCCAGAAGTTTGGATTTTGCTTTTCAGTCTTGTAATCACAGCCCAGGCTTGATGTGTGCAAACGTTGGCACGGCTATCAACACGAGCTGTCAATTGAGTGAGAACTGATGTTTTGCTATATTACTTGATGCTGAGTCTCAGAGACCTGTGGGGCTTCCCTGTCCTGTAGTCACCCAATCAAAAATATTTACTATCCATCATAGTTCTTTTTATTAGATTGTGGTTTGAGATTTCACCCTGTCAGAAGGTCTCGTTGATATAGTAGCGAGTAAAAAACCTGAAAGCTATTGGAAAAAAAAGTACCCGCCACTGTGTGGAGAGTCATTTTGGTGTTGTGTAGTTGTAGGTCATCTGTTGTTTGGTATTTTAAACATGTTTATGTGCCTTCAATTTCCATTTGTCACTCTCGGCAAAAGTACCCTTATTATGCTAACCTGGCTCACAAAAAAAAAAAGTGCCTCTAACAACATTGTTGCAATACTCTAGAAATGCCCCTTTTATATACACATAAGAGTCTGCGGTTTTCTGGTGAAATAAACACTACAGACCAACAACTTTTTACATTATAGTGTAAATTATCAATTAATTAATTAATTAATTAATACTCATTTTTATACAGTTCTGTGCTATAACCCTAAAACTTGTTTTTTTATCATACAGTATAGTGCATGATTTGTAAACTAACACATGTAAATGTTTACATCACTTAATTGTATGAGTGTTTTTTCTTGCAAAGTAGACTTGCTCAGTAACTCTCCTGGCACAATGTTTCAAGTTTTGTGGAAAAAAGAAGCTGAAATCAGTGTTGATATAATGTAAAGTGGTTTGGTAAGGTTTAGTATAAGTTGAATGCTACATTGAAAAGCAATAAATAATTTTAATGAAAATATTTTTGCACTGTTTATCAGCCATTTGATTTCTGAATGCTGCAATATACAGTTGAAGTCAGAATTATTAGCCCCCCTGTTTATTTTTTCCTCAATTTCTGTTTAACAGAATTTTTTTTAAACACATTTGTAAACATTATAGTTTTAATAACTCATTTCTAGTAACTGATTTATTTTATCTTTGCCCTGATGACAGTAAATAATATTTCACAAGATATTTTTCAAGACACTTCTATACAAAGGGTTCTTACACCTTTCAAACTTCAAATTTCAGCACTTTTCAAGTACTTTCAAGGTGCATTTTTATGCTTTTCCAGCACCTCTACAAAACAACCACAGTAAATTACATTTATATATGCTGTATGTACTTTTTCACATTTTAAATCTATTGTGCTATTTTAATAAAACACTATATGGCATTTTAACTTAAATTGTTGAATACTTTGGAGCATTGATTTATTGGGATAGTTCACCCATGCTTAAATTTCAGTTATTGGATGAAGCATTTTTTTTAAGTCTGGTCTCTTTCTACCTAAAGTTGATATCTCAAAAATGAGCTTTCAGTCAGATTTAGTTTGAGTGTAGTACCAAACTTTTAAGACCAGTCACTCATAATTTTTTTGTGCATTGCTTTTTAAAATCCATGTAACAAATTAAATCCTTATGAGTCTGAGAATAATCCTGCTGCAAATTAATGAACTGTTCTTATGTTAACTCTTTTAAAAATCAGTCATCAAATATAAAAACCATAGTTTGTAAGCTTTCATCAATAAATAAATGTATTCATTCATTTTCTTTTTGGCTTAGTCCCTTTGTTAATCAGGAGTCTCCACAGTGGTTTGAACTGCCAACTTATCCAGCATATGTTTTACGCAGCAGATGCCCTTCCAGCTGCAACTCAATACAGGGAAACACCAATACACTCTAGCATTTACACACATACACTACGGACAATTTAGCTTATTCAATTCCCCTATAGCGCATGTGTTTTGACTGTGAGGGAAACCGGAGCACCCGGAGGAAACCCATGCAAACATGGGGAGAACACAGAGAAAAACTCCACACACTTTCAGTAGTTATATTACTATTTTTTTTACCAAAGTGTGCTTTAAATGCTTTTAAAATCAGGTAAATCTTTGTAGACTATAAATATGTACTATGTCATTTATTTTACAAATGTGGGCAAAATATTATAGATTAACTATATTTAAAAAATATTTTTTAATGACCTTTAATGCTTCCAAACGGTTTGTTGCATTTATGAAGTGCTAATGTCTTGAGGTTGTTCAGTATGATGCGATTTACTTTCTATGTGTGATTTGATCAGACAAGAATCACAGGACTGATTAATCTACTTTATTATCTTGTCTATGAGTATTGGCTAAAGTAGTGACAGTAGGTTGAAGGAAAACAGTGGAGTAAAAGTACCAATACAGCACTAAAATGTACTCAAGGGAAAGTAAAAGTACACATTTTTTTTAAAAACTACTTAATAAATAACAATTTCTGATAAAAACTACTCAATTACAGTAATTTGAGTATTTGTAATTTGTTACCTTACACCACTGAATTTTAGTACCATAAAATTTCATTTTATTAATTCAATCTTGTAGTGAGTTCTTCTCCTTTACTGTTTCCGTAATAACTAATCAGTAATAAATTGACAACTCTAATAAAAATAAATAATGCCAGATAGAAACGCTCATGTATGTAAATTATGCAAGAGTAAATGTCTTAATGAGTCATTGAAATAATTGAGTCATCTAGCCAATTGATTCATTTACAAATGAAATAAATCGTTTTTAATGAATGGACAATTGAATCATTGGTTCACTTGATTCATTAAAAATGTGCTTTGAATCAGATATGAAAGTGTGTTGATTGGAGATACACTATGAAAACATCAATCAGATGCATTTTTATCACAGTACCTTACATTTTAGGAGTTTATCGCTGCATTTTATTGGCTCAATCTTGTGGTGAGTTCTTCTTTATTGTTCCCTCCAATAACTAATCTGAAATAAATTGACAGCTCGGGCTTAACGGTGGCACAGTGGATAGCACGTTCGTCTCACAGCAAGAAGGTTGCTGCTTCGAGCCTCGGTTGGGTCAGTTGGCCTTTCTGTGTAGAGTTTGCATGCTCTACCCGTGTTGGAGATACACTATGAAAACATCAATTAGATGTACTTTTATCACAGTACCTTGAATTTTACGAGCATATAACTGCATTTTATTGGCTCAAACTTGTAGTGAGTTCTTTAACTTCACAATCATGAGAAGGGTCTCTCCTCACCACCACCAGTGTGCAGCATCCACTTAGCTATAGTGGAAGTGGAGAGACAGTGATAGAGCCAATTCAATGGATGGGGAGAATTGGGAGGCCATGATGGATAAGGGTCAATAAAGGGAATTTGGCCAGGACACCAGGGTTTCATCCCTACTCTTTATGAGAAGTGCCACCTCGATTTAATGTCTCATTCGAAAGACGGTGCTCACTGACAGTATAGTGTCCCCTTCACTTTACTGGGGCATTAGGACTCACACAGACCGCGGGTTAAGTGTCCCCTGCTGGCCTTACTAACACCACTTCTAACAGCAAACGGCTCAGTCCTACTTAGCTTTAGTGAATACCTATTCTTGGGCTGAAGGGTGATATGGCTGTGGCAGTACCTTGAATTTTTAAGAGCATATAACTGCGTTTTATTGGCTCAATCTTGTAGTGAGTTCTTCTCCTTTACCTTTTTCCCCAATAACTAATCTCAAATAAATTGACAGCTCTAATTTACAATGTTTAAAGCCATGTGGAAACGCTCATGTTTCTTGGTTGACCGCTTGTGATTGGATCACTGAAAATACATATTAAGAGTAAAAAGCGCTTTAGATCGGCATGCATGGTGTATAAACTTTATTGAAAGAAGTAAGTCTTGTAAATGAGTTATGTTTGCTATGTGGAATGCACAGTCAGTTAAGTGTATGTATGCACAAGTAGCAGCGAACTGAAAACTTTGATAATCCACTGTAATAATAAGACACCTTTTAAAAGGTAGCGAAGTGAAGACAGAAGGAAAGTGTGTTGGGCTTTGTGCGTGCTGGTGTTCCTGTGTAATTGAATTTTATACATCATAAACGCCGGTGAGCGCAGTAGTCAGGCGTGTTCCACCACTGTGGCAGAAGCTATAAATTAAAGAAGAGCATTTTCTCTGCTCTGAAGACCCCCTCCCCCCCTTCTTATTCACTTATTCAGTTAGAGTGCAAAAGTGAGAGAGAACAATGGAAACTTATTAATGCGGGAGAATGATGGTGCTTAGTTTTCAAAATAAATGAAGGAGAATGAAGACCGTGAGGGATGTAGGAGATCTGGTGTAAAAAACTTTGCTTTCCAAATACCGGCTCTGTGACTCTCGTCATAATATATTCATGAATCCTGACTGCATTTAATTTTACGATTCTCTTTCATATAGTGTGACTTCTCTCATTTAAAGTCTCTTTGTAGAGTGATCTAGTTTCCGAATGAATCATACCCACATACTGCGGCAGAACTAGCTTACAATATACTCCTGAGACAGAAGGGAAAAAAAACAAAAAACGTAAGGGGTAAGATGTGTCACCTTCCCTAAATCTAGCAAATTGTGCATATTTTTTTATTTTTGCATGTCACCATATATTTCTATCATTTACAGTTGCCTGTGATTGAGTAAAGGGATAAGCATTTTGGAATCCTTTGCATGTCAAAGCCAATTTTCTACATGGCAGGTAAAATTTATTTAATGCCAAAGCAAATTTTCCAGGTTTAAAAATATAAATCATTTTGTATTTGAATCGGTGCACAAAACCACATGCTGATTATTTGGATTAAAGACTTTCTGCCAATTACTTAAAAGAAAAAAGGTATTAAAAATGTAGTTATACTGACTTTTTCTTCAAAATGTATATAGAAAGTACAATTGCGTTGCTTATAATTAAGCTAAACTTTAAAGTTATAACAAGTTTTTCTCAAATATATTACCAAATATGGTTCCTGTTATTAATGTGCAAAGTTATCTGATCTTAAATAATGTTCTCAAAACATTGGCATATTTATACATTGATCATGCAGTGTTTAATTGGAAAAATTTGTCAAATAATGGCTTGAGTGTGGGTAAATTATGGGGTAATTTTTAATTATGGGTCACGTTTTTAGATGAGCAGAGAATTTTGCAACAGGTAGGACACGGCATACAGCACTGCACATTCATATCCATGGTCTCCACAAACAGTAGCCATGTTTCCATCCGAAGATGCGAATTAAATTTATGCGCAAAACAGGAATATTGCATAAAAGACATGTGAATAAAGCAGCGTTTCCGTCCAATGAGTTATCTTCACTTCTTGATTAACTGGCACCAAATATAAAAGGAATTTGCTGCGGTAGGAGAAGCTGTGTGAGTCTTTTCTTTATTTAATTAATTATTTCCCCCTTAGAAGACAGTATGCTGACACACAATGAACGCATGGTGGTGTTTGAAGGCATCAGACGCAGAACACAGAATCGCTCAACAGTTCTGGAGGTAATTAATAATATAATAACACTAATGCTGACATGGTTAATGCATTTTAGAATGACAAAAACAACATTTCAGATGTTTTATAATTCGGTCAGCCTGATGATTTGTCCATTCACACACATTTTAATCATAACATGATCTCTTATAACAAAATCATGACTTTTTTAATGCACATACTGGAATTTGTTTGGTAAGTGTTTCTATCGTAATTTATGAGCATCTTTTCTCATTGTATAAAAAGCTTATCCTATTCAGTTATGCGCATATGTTTTTTATGCATATTTTCAGAACTTATGCGCATCTTGGCATTTCCATCAACCAATTTTTTTATGCACATATCCAAAGTGCGCATAAAAATAGGTGGATTGAAACGTAGCTAGTGACTGACTCACAAGAAACTCTCACACAAAGTCAATGGACATCAAGGCTGTAATGTGATTAGTTATTATAAAAGACACTCATATTCCAAGTTAGCTATTTTGTTTATCACGTTTTAGCCAACACAGGCTCATTTAAAATCACAGAAGTGAGCTAAAGTGCTGTACAGAACAACAAAATAAGCACAACAGTATATAATACACAAGATAAAATCTAGCTAAACTACCTAAAAAGGCATTTAAATAAAAAAAAAAACAATTTATTAAGGTCAGGTGTTAAATGTCAATGAAAAAAATAGTTTTAAGGCTGATTTAAATGAGAACAAGGAAGAAGCTTGTCTAATGGGCAGCTGCAAATCTTTCCAAAGTCTAGAACCTACCACAGCAAAAGCATGATACCCTCTAATTTAAAAACAAATGAAATAATCTTAAACTGTCTATGTTTCTTGGAAACCACAAATATGTACCTGGGGGTACATCTGGCTGCATGTGGTCTGTAAAATGAATGTTATGGAGCGACTTGATGCCACTGACAGCTTCTGTTCCTTTTTGCGCTACCTATAAGTATAGGTATGGACATACCATATGGACTGTTTTCTGGTGTTAGTCAGTCAGCAAGCTGATTGGCTAAAAAAAATTTTACGGCCTCTTGTAGACTTACACGAGAAGAGGATGAGAAATTTAAGATCGTCAAAAATGTACACAATGGCCTCTGGTGGATTTGCAAAAACAAAAACTGCAAGCAGCCATAGCTCTAGGTACATATTTCACAGTTCTCAGAAAATGTAGACCTGGGTACGTATCCACAATGAGCCTGGGATGGTTTTAGGGCCTTGCACTCTTCCATCTCCTAAATTCAGACTATCTATATTATCGGTCAGTCACAGAGGCACTTTTAAAGCGATAGTTCACCCAAACTGAAAATTCTGTAATCGTTTATTAAACCTTCATTCATTCTAAATCTGTTTGACTTTATTCTGTGAAACACAAAAAAAGATATTTTGAGAAATGCTGAAAATCTTCAACCACTGACTTCCATGAGCTGCAAAATCACATTCTACAAGTTTGTAATACATTTTACTTCAAATTTACTACATCACCATTAGAAAAGTATGTTCTATATAGTATGAATGTGAGTATATGAATGGAATTCACATGTACTACAGTACATCCGCCATTTGTCATTATTACATGACCTACAATACCTATGTCGGGTTTGTTGCTTCTCTCCATTTTATGAAGGTTAGATTTTTTTATTTACTTATAGACCATTTCAAAATGGTGATATCACTGGTCTGCAGTGGTGGAAAGAGTACTGAAAAATCATACTCAAGTAAAAGTACCATTGCTTGCCCAAAAATGTAGTGCAAGTAAAAGTATCTGTTGTAAATATTACTCAAATTATAAGCAAAAAGTAGCCCTTTTAAAAGTACTCAAGAGTAGTGAGTATTACACAGTAAAAAGTTGATGCGATTCCATGCAGTTTGTGCCGGGATGTGTAAACATAACATTCTGTAGTGCATCCTGTTATCTTCCTATATTCCTTCTTTCCTTCCTTCATTTGTTCGTTCTGTCCTTTCTTTATTCATTCGTTTGTTAGTTTTTTTCCTTCATTCAGTCGTTTGTTAGTTTTTTTGTTCATTCATTCGTTATTTCCTTCCTTTATTTGTTTAGTCCTTTCTTGAATCCTTCCTTCATTCATTTGGTCCTTTGTTTTTTTTTTATTAGTTCGATCCTTCCTTCCTTCATTCGGTCCTTCCCTCCGTTCCTTGTTCGGCCCTTGCTTGAATTGGCCCTTCTTTCCTTTCTTCTTTCATTCCATTTAGTGATTGTTTAAGACTGTTTGGTGATTTCAGTCACCATGCTGTCAACATCCTTCATTTTCTCTCTGGGTCATTGCGTTTAAAGATTTTGGACATCTTCTTGGACATTTCTAATTCTTTCAAAAATGTTTGGTGCATTTATAAATCACCCATGTTCAGTCTGATGCCATTTTTTTTTTATGTGTGATTTAATTTGACAGAAATAGAAGGACTGATTTTTCTACTTTAGCCAATCAACAAGAAAGAAATAAAGTAGTGACTGCAGGTTGAAGGTAAGTAGTGGAGTAAAAGTACCAATACAGCACAAAAAATTTACTCAAGGGGAAGTAAAAGTACACATTTTTAAAACTACTAAAATTCCTGAGAAAAACTACTTAATTACAGTAATTTGAGTATTTGTAATTAGTTACTTTACACCACTGCTGGTCTGCGAACAGTTCCTGCTTGCTGCTAAACTATTTCAGAACTGTAACAAGAGGTGATTCAGTCATAATGAATAGTAACACAGCTGTTATAATATGTTTTGTCAATATGAATTCATATTGGATTCTCAGAAGCTATGTTAATTAAAAAACCAAAAAAAGGAAATAGATTGGGACCATTCTTATTGTTTATCTCCCTCAATACTGTGTATACACAGTTTAACTTAATATTTTTTGTCAGTTTTTACGCAGTAGGTAGTGCAATCGCCTTACAGCAAGAAGGTCGCTGGTTCGAGCCTCGGCTGGGTCAGTTGGCGTTTCTGTGTGGAGTTTGCATGTTCTCCCTACGTTCACGTGGGTTTCCTCTGGGTGCTCCGGTTTCCCCCACAGTCCAAAGACATGCGGTATAGGTAAATTGGGTAGGCTAAATTGTCTGTAGTGTATGAGTGAGAATGAGTGTGTATGGTTGTTTCTCAGTGATGGGTTGTGGCTGGAAGGGCATCCGCTCCGTGAAACATATGCTTGATAAGTTGGCGGTTCATTCCGCTGTGGCAACCTCAGATTAATAAAGGGACTAAGCCTAAAAGAAAATGAATGGATGAATGAATAATGTACGTTGAGATGACTAGAAAAGTTTATTTAATTGAACTAAAAAGTTTAGGCAGCAAAATGTGTGTCTTTTACAGTGTAATACGGAAGTTCATTTTTACAGGTTTTAAACATTCTTCAGAATATCTTATTTTATGTTTAACAAAATAAAGAAACTCATTAAGTTTTGGAACCACTTAAAATTGAGTAAATAGGGAGTAAATATATATTTTTTGGTGAACTAACCTACTAATCTCTTTCTGCTATATTTCACTTTTGCTTAGCGACGCACACTTTGCACACCGTTTAATACCATATCTGATAATATTTACTTGTCTGATGTGTTTGCTGTTGATTAATTTCTAATCCAAATTTTTTACCTCCATTCTCTCCTCTGAGAAATCTGCTCCACACTTTTATAAGCTGCTGGTTAGAAACAAGCATTTAAATCTATTTCCCTTTTTTAATTAATAATGGTGGTAGCGAGAAGCCCATCTCCGTTTTAATGAGCGAGCACTGGGGAATCCTCGGTGCTATCTCCAATTTCTGCCATCTACTGGAGGTCCACATTAAACGTTAATGGGATGTCAACTATTGATTATAGTGTAAATAACCCACATTACAATACCAAGGCCTTTGATTTTCTTTTACCTCTCATTACGCCTCTTTTCTAGCTGCCTTTAATGGTGCCATTTTCTTTTTTCATCCACATCTGCTTTGTTTTTTGTACTACTTTTTCCTCTGTTTGGCCTGATATCCTTTTCCACCCGTAGAAATATATTTTGCGTTTTGCTGAGGCTTTCTTTGAAGATTTCTCTCTCATGCTGCGCAGTGTATTGACAGTCTCTCTCAGTTTTTGTCCTCTCACCTCAGATTAAAGGAGTATTTTGGGCTCTTTTAAACTTGGTGTCTCTGGACGCCATCCAAATCCTGCTGTCAATTACAACAGACACTCATTTGGACTCATCCTTCAGTGAGTATGAGCTTCAGATGCGTTACAGTGAGTACACTTTATAGTGGAAGCTCAGCGTGCAAGTGAATAAATGTAAAATATGCAGTTATCACAGGGTTTCATATGGAGGCCCCTTTATGCACAGAGTTTAAATTAAAAAAGGGTCATTTTAAGGTACTTTTTAAAATGAAAGTCACACTGTGAGAAGTAAAAGACTCATATGGGGGATGTAAAATCACAATTACCTTGATCATAGCATTAAATTGTTATACATATAGTGTTAGTTTAAGATTATTTGTCATAGTATAAATAGTACTAACATTCCATATGTCAACCAAGTAAAAATTGTGGTTATTATAGATATATTAGCAGATATTTTTTATTCAATTTTGGACAAATTTGCAAATAATATATGCAAATAATAAAAAAAGTGTATAAAAAAGCAAGTTTAAATTATATATAAATTATATATTGGCTTGAGGCCGCAGGTCGAGTGCCTTAGTGTTTCACCAGTGATATTGCCATATTGCACTGCTACTCACGATATTGCGTTTATGCAACAGTTTGACTGCATAATCATGTATATAAAAAAGAAAATCAAACACGGAGAGTCTCAAAAATCAATACGAGGAACTAATTTCTTCTGCCGTTCATTTAAATCTGCAGCTGACCAGCAGAACAGCAGAAACTCACAAATGTCACTTTAGAGCTAGTATTTGAATAGCATAATACCAAAAACGATGACAAAACAAGTAATTTTTTGCTCACATTTTAAGATTATAAGGCTGAACAGCATGAAATGCCATCAGTCTACAGAGATTTCCCAGTATTTCTCTGTTGCATTCAGAATTACACAATAAGTAACCCTAAAAAAGCCAAAGCAAAGCAAACACTACCAGATTACTATATAGTATAAATACAGCACTACAACATACAAATGAATGTGACTCACCTGTTCTATCATGCTTTATTCAGCTGTAGCTTGAAACCTATGCTGAGAAAATGCTGTCTTTCTCCCCTAAGGACTTATTATGTGGTTTCTGTCACCATCTTGTGGCAGAACATCAGCCGTCTTTGCTCTGCTCAGTATAACAGGCTGACCGCAATGCGCTGAATCTCAGAAATTATACATTATTAAAATAGGCACTATTCTTATAAATAAACTGCATAGTTGCAATCTAAACAACTACATTTTCATCTAAAAAAAGACTCAAAAGTACATTATGTTGCCCCACAGCAGCAATATTTGTCAAACTGTAGTAAGTTTATTGATCTGCTGTCACTCTATGTGGGCGGAGTAATACAGAATAGTGCAGAGGCTGTATGACTGCTGATATTGCAGAATTTTGCATGGCTATCAGCCAATCAGATTCGAGAACCAGACAGAACTGTTGTATGTGTGTGTGTGTGTGTAATTAATCTGGAGTCGCCACAGTGAAATTAGCCGCCAATTTATCCAGCATATGTTTTACGCAGCGGATGCCCTTCCAGCTGCAACCCATCACTGGGGAACACCCATAACCTCTCATTCACACACATACAGTACGGACAATTTTTGCTTACCCAATTCACCATGTCTTTGGACTTGTGGGGGAAACCGGAGCACCCGGAGGAAACCCACGCGAACATGGGGAGAACATGCAAACAAGCAACCTTCTTGCTGTGAGGCGATTGTGCTACCCACTGTGCCAGCGTGATGCCTGTAATTAATAATAATAGAAAAAAATATTAATAATAATAATTCCCTATCTTGTCAGTGTTGTTATATTAAGCTAAAACCAAACTGTAAAACTATAATCATGAAAAAATAAAAGTCAGTTACCAGGGATGTGTATTAACATTTTTTTATAATGACTAAAATAAAAATGGATAAATATAAGCGCAAAATAATCTGCAAATCAATCAATGAATTACTAAATGTCAACATTAAATGTCAAAAAGCTATTCATAAAAAACTAAAATATAAAATATTAAAACAGCAAGAAAATATAAAGAGATTAGTGTATATAACACAAAGTATGGAGTTCATAACTCGTATTTTAATTCTCCGAAACATACATTACATAAACTAAGATAAACTTCTGTACTGGAAGTATCTTGTCATGTTTTCTCCAAAAGCAAAATCAAAAAGTATTTATTAGTGTTTCTATGACTTGTCAGATTTTTTTTGTATCAGAAATGCTGATTAAGCAGCACCAATATTGCATTATTTCAATAATATAAATGTAATTTGATTTACGTGGGTTTCCACTGGGTGCTTCGGTTTCCCCCACAGTCCAAAGACATGCGCTATAGGTGAATTGAATAACCTAATTTGTCTGTAGTGTGTGTGTGTGTGTGAGAGAATGAGTTTTTATGGGTGTTTCCCAATACTGGGTTGCAGCTGGAAGGTCATCCGCTGCATAAAACATGTGCTGGAATAGTTGGCGGTTCATTCCGCTGTGACAACCTCTGAAATAGAGACTAAGCCGAAGGAAAATGAATGAATGAATGAATTCTAATTTGTGCAAAAAATCTTTGCCATGTAAATAATTGCAAATGCACCATCACAGCCTGTACAATGTCTATATTCTTTGAAGTAGACCATAACTGAAAATATTCCTTCAAGTGATTAGGTTACTGGTTAGAAAACGCTGTATTGGAAAGAGTCTCTCTCTCTGTCTCCAGTGTGCTGGCATTAGCAGAGCAGCTGTGCTTGGTTTCTGTCAGCGCTTGGTGGCCTGGTATGCAGTACAGAGACACCACGGCATAAATGATTATTTATGATCTGTCACCTTGCATCTCCAGACCGATCAGCACAGAGATTCATTAGTGCAACAGATTGTGTGCCACATCAACACAGACACACACACACACACACACACACACACACACACTACAGTCCTCCTCAGGCTCATACCTTCTTGTTTGTATGATCGGTGCTGTATTTGGTAATTGTTCTTAATCGCCTCATGCTCTCAGCTTTTCTGGAAAAAACGATTGAAGGCCTAATATGTTTGAGCTGATACTATAATGTAACATTTGTCTGATGGAAATCAGCCGAGATGCTAATAAATGACAAATCCTGACACTCCTCCATTTCTCTTGATGAAACTAAAATCATTTAAAAAATACAAAAATCTGTTGCCAATGATAAAGGATATATTTCTCATTTACATTTGGTTTAAGCTGAAACTAAAATAAAGACTAAAATAATATGAATGTGTGTGTATGTATATATATTATATTTATTCATTTTCTTTTCGGCTTAGTCCCTTTATTAATCCAGGGTCGCCACAGCGGAATGAACCGCCAACTTATCCAGTACATGTTTTACGCAGCGGATGCCCTTCCAGCTGCAACCCATCTCTAGGAAACATCCATACACACTCATTCACACTCATACAGTCAATTTAGCCTGTACCAATCCACCTGTATTGCATATCTTTAGACTGTGGGGGAAACCAGAGCACCCGGAGGAAACCCACACAAACGCAGGGAGAACATGCAAACTTCACACCGAAACGCCAACTGACCCAGCCGAGGCTCGAATCAGCGACCTTTTTGCTGTAAGGCGACAGCACTACCTTCTGCGCCACTGTGTCGCCATATATAATTAGGTATATTATATTTAGGTCCATAAATATTTGGACATCGACACAATTCTTACATTTTTGGCTCTATACACCAGCACAATGGATTGGGATGGAACACAGACATTACCAGACGCTGGTTTCATTCCTGGTGGTGCTCTGCCAGGCCTCTACAGCAACTGTCTTCAGTTCCTGCTTGTTCTTGGGGCACTTTCCCTTCAATTTTGTCTTCAGCAAATGAAATGCATGCTCGATTGGATTTAGGTCAGGTGATTGACTAGGCCATTGCATAACATTCCACTTTTTTACCAACAGCAGTATGAAATCACTGAACCACTGGTTTGACACACCTTCACACAAATATTCAATTAGCAATCAGTCCGCAAACCTTATAAAAACAGTGGAAGGTCTGTGTTGTTCTTTGCCAGCATGGATGGAGGAGGTCAATAGTGGCTATGTCTTATATTTACAATAGATTTGACAGTATATTGGTCAACATTTGTTTTCTCTAATGTTTACAGTATTTTATTACTTTTGTCTGTTTAGTTTTTTTTTACAGTAATAGTATTTCAGTTTTTAGCCACAGTTTGAAAAATGTCATGAACTCAATATAATTTATTCAAAGCATTTCTAATTCTGGATCCGATTCTTTGCAAAAAGGCAAATCTGACAGCCCAAATAGAAAGAAAACAAGTGGCATTGGCAATAGGCTACAATGGCAAGCAATGGTGCACTGATTCACACGGAGTTCTGTTTTTTGTATTTTGTTATCCATTGTGAAATGATTAATTGAAAGAGCTCATATACTTGTTTGCAAGTTGTATTGTTTGAAGGTAAAATGAGCTTTTGTTGCATATTTTAAATGTTTTGACACGGTATGTGCATTTTGCAAGCAAAATTTGTCATTTTGACCACGAGGGCCGCTGTTTAGGCCTGTGTGTTAACGGTTTTGAAAATGTGAAGTTTCAGTTGACGGCTGCTTTAAAGCAATCAAGAAAAACTGTAATCTGGGGTCGCCAAAGCGGAATGAACCGCCAGCTTATCCAGCATATGTTTTACGCAGCAGATGCCCTTCCAGCTGCAACCCATCACTGGGAAACATCCATACACATACATACACATACGGACAATTTTAGCATACCCAATACACCTGTACCACATGTTATTGGACTTGTGGGGGAAACCCACGCGAACACGGGGAGAACATGCAAACTTCACCCAGAAATGCCAACTGACCCAGCCGAGGCTTGAACCAGCGACCTTCTTGCTGTGAGGTGATCGTGCTACTAACTGCGTCACCATGTCGCCCCATAAATAAACACATAAACACCAGATTTGCATCAGAAACATGAGATGAAATGACAAAAAAGATAACATAAGCTATAAGTTACGATTTCAAATATATATCAACATTTTTCAGAAAGCACAAAGTACACGTTTTGAAATGTATTATTTACAGACCTACATAAATTGTGATAATTTGTTAATTGTTCTAAATCACTTTATGCTCAACTTTTCTGGAAAACGATTGAAGGCCTAATATGTTTGATCTGATACTGTTATATGACATTACTCTGATGGAAATCAGTCTAGATGCTAATAAATGACATCATGACACTCATCTATTTATTCTTGATGAAACTAAAAAACAGTTGCCAATATTTCTCATTTACATTAGGTTTAACTAAAATCTAAAATTAAGACTAAAACAAAAATTCATAAATGTATATAAACAAATCACTCAATCAATCAATCAATCAATCAATCAATCAATCAATCAATCAATCA
>CAIGQZ010032312.1:16010344-16027656 GCA_903798205.1 Danio tinwini
TAGGGGTGAATAAATGACTAAACTGTAATCCATGACACATATATTCCTTTAACTGTAATCTATATTTCCTTGTGATTACTCATGTAGGCAAGCGAATCTCCACTTCATTTTCTGTTGTCCGGTAAGTCATTAATGTGATCTTATTGATTCCTAATTTCGAGAGTGCTGTCAGGGTCACGTCCTCTCCTGACCAGCAGTACGGGCCCTCGGGGAGGACAGGACCTGCAAACCACTCGCTGGGACAGAGTGATTACTAATAATAAACAAATACGCACAAACAACGCCCACGCTCTCCAGCTCTCTGCATCACCCCTGCAGCGCAACAGCGGCAGTCGCAAATAAATACGCTCTGCTGTTGCTCAGTCTGACTCATCTGGTTGAGTCAGCGCTTGATTTGCAAGCAAACCAGGTCACAAACGTAGTTAAAGGCCTGGAGGGGTCACAACTGAGATCAGTGTACATGCAGAATGGTGGTTGGTTCTTGATTTCTAAATTGATTGCCATGTAGGGTCATCCAAACTGTAAAAGTTTAACTATGCAACAGTTTGAGGTCAGCTTTTTTATTTTTTAAGCCTGTTATGCTCATCAATGCATTAATTAATTCAAATAAATATATAAATTAATATTACTATTGAGAAATGCAGCAAAATATTTAAAATTATTAAGTTATTCCTGTCATAGCAGAGCTGATTTTAAAACATTCATTCATTCATTCATTCATTCATTCATTCATTCATTCATTCATTCATTCATTCATTCATTCGGTTTAGTCCCTTATTTATCAGGGGTTGCCACAGCGGAATGAAGCACCAACTATTTCAGCTTATGTTATACGGAGTGCATGTCCTTCCAGCTGCAACCCAGTACTGGGAAACACCCATACACTCTCGCATTCACACACACACTCATACACTAACCAATTTAGTTTATTCAATTCATCTGTACCACATGTCTTTGAACTGTGGGGGAAACCAGAACATCCTGAGGAAACCCACGCCAACACGGGGAGCATCAGTGAACTCGAACCAGCGACCTTCTTGCTATGAGGCGACAGTGCTAACCACTGAGCCGCAATTCATTATTCATATTTTCAATGTCACATAATGCTTTAAAAATCATGTTAACATGCTCAATAAACTGTTGATAACAGTTACACACTAAAATATTAAGCAGCACAACTTTCTTTTCAGGAGCATTCAGAAACATCATTTGTTTTTTATGACAATGCAAACATCTTTACTTTCACTTTTGATCAATTTGATCTACCCAATAAACATCATTTATATAAAGAACATTATCTTATAAAAATATCAAAATTTGGAACAATATTTACACACTTTTTACACCCCCACCCCTTCCCCTTTGGCCCATGAAACAGAGTGTGAAGGGGAAGTCTTCCCCTAAAATTTACCCCTAAGAAATAGGACACCACTACAACACCTGCACACGTCATCATATGTCATCGCAAGCTCATGCTTCATATGAGATCGGCGATTATGACTGCTGTAGTTATTCCAGTTGGATTATTTTTTTGTTATTTATCTTCAGGAAATCACTGAAGGCAATGATATCATGTTATCGTAATGATCTAATGTGGCTATAAGATCGCAACTGTACTGTGCATTTACACCATGGGCATATTCACCTATGTAAACACACAAAAACAACATTAACATTATACCAGACACTCTGAAAAGGTCATTCCCAGCCACTAAATGTTTCTGACAATTGTGTCATCGAGTGTAAGAATGTTGTGGGACTGCTCAGGAGTTATTATTATGGATTACAGATTAGCGTTTAAAAAAAAGCATGACTGTAAAACATGAATGCGGTTATGAATGTATTAAAACATATGCTTGTTTATTGTAAAAATTCGTAATAATGACAAAAAATACTACTTTGTGCATCTCCTTACTTTTGTGTGCAGCCATGCTGTCGCTGTAGATGGTATATTCTGGGAAATTTTTTTAGCCCTTGGTTTCGAGTGTGGTCTTGAAAAATCTAAATTTCTAGGGTTATCTAGCCTCCCCCTTAACCATACGCCTTCAAGCTAAAGAGAATTGGAACATCCCTACCCCTTCACTTGAATGTGCAAATTGAGGTGTAGGGGCAAAGGGAAGGGCTAATGGGTAGAATTGGGATTGGGCCTTACACTGTATTTACACACTAAATACTGTATTTACAAATGTAATGAATATTTCATTAATAATTCATTTAAATAATCATCATTTATACAGACTACTTGAACTGTACATTTTAATGTGCTTCGGTTGAAATTAAGATTGCATTAATATTGTCAATTATTAACATTTAACACAAGCTTAACATTGTATTAATTATAAGCTTGCAATATTTTTTCTGTCTGTTTTTGAGAACTATCTCAGCAGGCACAGGCCATAAACATTACATTAAGTTTGTTGTACCCCAACGTTGTTGGGATGTTGCATTTTGGGTGGAAATTAAAATTAGGTTGACGTGAGAACCCAACGTCAGATTGACATCATTGTACAACGTTGAATTTTATTCACTTTTCAACACTACCTAAAACAACCAAATATCAAGGTCTAATGATGCTACAGCTTGGCATTGTGTGGATGTTACCACTATGACGTCTATCAGATGTTGGATTTTAGTCGCCATACCTGACTAATAAATGTCAGTAGTTGCAGCCTGATCTCACAGGAAATGTAAGTATTTTATGTTTTGTCAGTTTAGTGACTGTTTGGAGTTCAGACGTATGAAAATGTACGATTTAAAAAAAAGGCATGGCACTCAACCCCATCCCTAAACCCAACCGTCATTGGGTGATGAGCAAATTGTACTAAATTGAACGAATTAGATCATACGAATTAGCCACTAACTCAAAAAGTTACGAATTGCCGTGAGATTGCGTTGGCATTTGACGTCTATATGACGTTGGTTTAAGATGTTGGCTCGACGTTGGATTTTTTGGTCACTTTCCAACACAATTCAAAATCAACCAAATATCACTGTCATTTGTTGTCATTATTGGACATCAAAATAACGTTGTCCTTAGACGCTGACTAGACATTGAATTTTGGTCACTTGACATCATGACCTAAATCTAACTGTTGTGTGCTTGCTGGGATTAATCTATATTGAAAATAATAATTAAGAACCATACTACTTGTTGCAATCTTTGGAGATATAAAAAAATATATATAAAATGTTCAACTTTTTTGGGGGGTGAGGAGAGAATTAGGAGAAAGGCAACATTCAAGGTCTAATAAAAAAAAAAAGTTGGGAAAAGAATGTAAAAATTTTTCTAAAAGTCGGGGAGGGATGTTGGTAATCATTTCTAGCCTTTCTTCATGTACTTTATTTGGACCTGACAGATGGTTTGTTGTGTCTGTTATGGTGTGATAATAATAATGTGCTTCCTGACAGATGGAGAGAAAAATCTACTTATAAAAAAGAGCAATTAAGTCATTGATATATATTGTATACACAATGAAATCACCTCTACGAGAAAAGGCTGAGGTCTCAAAATGATGATCACCTTCATCCCTCCTCTGATTCAGCATCTGCTATTCCCTTTCTGTCTGCTAAGTGGCTCTGCAGCCTCAGATATCACACACAGCTCTCTCTCTCTCTCTTGTTATCTTTCTCCATTTCTTCCTGTGTCTTCTGCTTGTGTCTCTTATTGCTTATAATGGGAATTGAATTGTTCAGAATGGTAAGGATGTGACCAGCATCAAATACAGTCATAAATATTGAGCTACTGAGGTGATAATGGTGATAAACAATGTTTGTGGGCTTTGATTCCAGTCAGCTTTCAAATTATTCACACTCTTACCAAAGTGTAATGGAAATGCAGTCTCTTTCAGGCATTATTTAGTCTTCACAAGAAGGCTGTTTCACACTGTAGCTTGTGTCCACTGACATGTAAATCAAGCTATTAGATTTTTAGGTGTGTAAGATTTAGCATAATAATAAAACATTCTATTCCTTTTTAAATTAATTTAAATTATATTGTTTCTCTGTAGATTTATTGTTGTAGTTATGGTTTGGACTGTACTAAAGTTTTATATTTACCAACATTTTAGATTATTTTAAACAAATTTTATGACCATAATTGCCATCCTTAATGTGAACGGATATAAATGACACCAACCTGGTGTAACCCCTCCATTTGTACTTGCCTTGATTTAAGCAGTGAGGTGGACATGCTAACATGGATGCTAGAGAGCCTTCAGCATCACTTGTGAGTCTCTTGAGGTCAGGGTTGTGTGGTTTACCAATCCTCTGTTGCATTCACCCTCCGCAAACCTCACTTCCATCCAGTTCACGGCATCAGTGCAACCCCTCTGATTCTACTCATAGCGCTCCAAGTGGCATTTGAACCAGCCTTTCCTAAATAGGAGATGGGGGATGCATTTTCAAGGATGTTACATAAAAAAATATGTATTTTTGCTGCTTGTTCAAACTACTTGTTTAAAATGAGCTGAAGCAACACAAATTTATGAAATTTTGGGGAACAACTTAATTGTTTTATGTTCAATCCACTTAAAAATTTAAAGTTAACTTAATTGATTTGTGTTGGGACAACATGAATGAATTGTGTAGAACCCTGCATTTTTTTTACAGTGTAGAGATTGCAGTCTTAAGCCCTATTCACACCTCCAGTGACTTTTTTCTTGTTGCCATTGGCTGACAGTTTGGTCACTAGTAGGCGTTCCATGTACTGGTAGGGATGGCTGACACGAAACTGAAGTTTCGACACAGTGTCGAGATCCCGAAGCGCAAGTGTTTCGAAACACTGCACTGTAGCATAATCCGAAACAGCCAGGTCATGTGACTAAAGTGATTTGAAATACCCAGATCACATAACTAAAGTATTTCGGAATACCCAGGTCACGTAACTAAAGTAATTAGAAACGCCCAGGCAACATGACTAAAGTTATTCAAAGCATCAGACATTTCAAAAGCCTTTCGAGATCTGGCGAATCTGCATTAGATTGACAGGGTAAAAAACTATTTTATGTAGCCTAGTGGACCGTGTTTGTGCAAAGAGTAACTGTGCTGCAAATGTCCAGATTTTGAATTTCCACTTAGAAATACCCAGACATTGTGACAATTTTATTCATTCATTAATTTTCTTTTTTGACTTAGTCCCTTTATTAATCTGGGGTCGTCACAGCAGAATGAATACAGCACATGTTTTACGCAGCGGATTTACCCACACATACACTATGGACAATTTAGCTCACCCAATTCACCTATAGTGCATGTCTTTGGACTTGTGGGGGAAACCGGAGCACCCAGAGGAAACCCATGCGAACACGGGGAGAACATGCAAACTCCACACAGAAATGCCAACGGACCCAGCCGAGGCTCAAACCAGCGAACTTCTTGCTGTAAGGCGAAAGCGTTATCCACTGCACCGCTATGCTGCCATGATATTTTTTAATATACATTTTTTTAATGACCAAAACAAGACATATTTATTCACAAAGTGTTCATTCGGATGTCAGACCAATGTTAAAACAAAACACGTTACAAGAACAGAGCATTTAAAAACTAATAACTGTCTATAACTGATTAAAACCCCAATTATACAATGTGACGTATTATCTCTTATTTTGTGTAACTGTTTCTTTGCTGAAGCTGTTCCAGAGCAATACATAAACAATGACCACTAGGTGTCACTGTAGACGGGTTTCGAAATGTTTCGAAGCTTCGACACATTTGCTTCAACTGTTTCAGTGTTTCACGAAGCCTCGCTCTGCCCACCACTAAGTACTGGTTGCCTAGTTATGTTTGTGAATGATTGTGGTTGAGTACCTTATGTAAAGAAATGAATCGGTTTTCTTGCCGCTAAAAACAAACATTTAAGGGGAATCGGCAAACAGCATGTAAAGTCTGTGTCAGTGTAGAGGAAGTTGCTGAGACTTTTATTTCAGTATGTTCATGTACTTCCAACTGAAATGGAATATTGAGTAGGGGGTGGGGCTTTCTAATTGCGCATCATTCTCTTTTAGCAAACTAATGGTAAGATGGGCATGGGTAAGAATATTATGGCTGAATTCATCAACAGAGAAGGACCGCCACTCCGGATGTGGTAGCAAATGATCAGATTTTGATTGAAACTTTTTTTTGTCCAGTGTGATTAACTTTAATGTATGCAAATACACCAGCTCAGACAGTAGCAAATTGCTGACTAATTTCATTGGCTGACGCTGCTATGACGATCGCGTCAGCCCCAACTTCAGACACACCCTCTGTCAAGTGTTGACGCTGAAGCCCCATGTGAATGGGGTGTTACAGATTGTACCAATCACCTGAGGACCGGGTGAAGGGGTTGAAATTCCGGGAGTTTTCCGGGAGAAATGACAAAATGGGAGGTGGGTCTAAAATACGGGAGACTCCCAGGAAAAACGGGAGTGTTGGCAGGTATGATTAACTTGCACAATTTTTTTTTAAAGAATAACAATGTGCGCTAGCAAAATAAACATTGTAAATATTGATTTCACATGTCAACATCAAATGAGGAACTAATGCAACAATTCTGCTATTGTGGCTATATATCTATATATAAAGCACAAATGCCTTTCTGGGTTCATGAAATAATTCAGGCTGGAGTCAGCCAAGAGGGTACTACCGGCTGATCTAGGAGTAGCGGCTAAATAAGTCACCATCACCCCATTGCAGAAGAAGAATCACATGCTCTTCCCTACTTCACTCCCATTGATAATCAATTGTGACAGTCGCTTCTCATTTGCATGAAATACAGAATTTCTAAACTTTTGTCATGTTTTAACACACCCACATCCTGTCTGGTTGCTGCCACTTTTGCTGCTGGATGTCGGCAGCTCTCCATTGAAATGAATGAGCTTTGACGCTGCATATTGCTGGCGGTGTGAATGTGGCTTTAGGCATCAGTTATTAGTGCACCTCTTGAGGCCTATAGAGACTTTTTACTTGCACAACTAACTGCTATCTGTAACACAGAGACCCCCAGAACTCACTCTCATTTATGTCACAACATCAATGTATCCCCTCTGGTTCTACTCATAATGCTCCAAGCGGGATTTGAATCAGCATTTTCAACATGGGAGGGGAGGGAGCATGCTAACAACGATGCTAAAGACTGTAGCATTGGGTGCTGCTAGTGGCTGATGTTTACCTGCACAACTAGCTGGTCTCTGTTACATTTAACTCCCTATACCTCAGTCACATCCAGGTCACAACACAAATGCAAACCCTCTACTCATACTGTTTCATGCAGGATTTGATTTGCAGATTCTGGTGCTAGTTGTGATCAGGGAATCAAGGTTTGCTTACAAAGCTTGTAATAACTTGCATCTGTTACACTGGTAAGCTTTGTAAAATGCAGCTAATCTGGCAAATGATTTCCTAAAGGCACAATTTTGTTAGCGAACAGACTGTAAAAAATATGGACGACGCAACTGCCTTTTCCCATTGAACGCTTTGAATGAAAAACGTCTCATGACGGGCACAAACTGTCGCAAAAAACTGCTGAAATTGGAGCCTGGGCATGCAAAGAAGGACTACCAGATGAAGCCAGAGGTGGAGCCGCGGAATCAAGCTTCCAACCAAACACTTGTATGTCAAATCAACCACGCCCCCCGAACTTCCCATTAGACCGCCCGTATCTGCACTATAACAAAGGCTTGCTAATATAAATATAAGCACTTACATTTTAAAACACATAATAATATATAGGATTTATTAAACTCAACTCTGTAAGCTATTTTTGATAATTAAATGAAAACAATATATGCTGGACCGCAAAATAAACGATCTTTCACTCTAGCCTGACTTGGACTAAGCTATAAGCACAAAAAATATTTCTCTTATAATAGGTTGTTGGTATTTGTTATCTTCATAGGGGTAGAAATAACACTTGTAAAACATGAACAATAACATGTAAACAGCACATACATTTTTAGTAAGGTTTTTATTTTTAATTAGCAATTGACAGGACCCAAAATATACACACCTTGGACAGCTATTAGCCATGGGGGAAAAATCATGCACTGTAAAAAAAAATGTAATTTTTCAGTTTAAAACCATAAAATAACAGCCGTTAAATTACAGAAATTTACCGGAAAATAACAGACATTAAATTACAGAAATTTCCTTAAATTTAAATTTCTGGTAAATATCTGTAATTTAACTTCTGTTATTTTACAGTAAATTTTTGTAATTTAATGAACGTTATTTTACGTATTTTTTTCCAGCACCCCAGATTTTTTTTTACAGTGTGTGTTTAAAAGATAAATACAGCAAGGTTTCTAAAAATCAACAGGATATACACATCCCATCCCTGCATTATATAAAAAAATCCTTATCAATTTGTACAATAAACTAAGCAGTATTAATACATCAACTGATGTCTATCAGCTGCTGCAATGTGTATATTGTTTATCATTTTTTGCCTCCGTTTTCATTTGGTTTATTCGATGCCTTAATATCTGGCAAAGAGGAATTTACCTTCATTTTAATGTTTATTAGGAGTTTTCAAATAAAAAGCTAAAGGTAAATGATGTATATGAATAATATATAACATTTACAGCTCTATTTGTTATATAAGATTCGATTTCTGGAACATAAAAATTTTATAAAAGCAAATTCACTAGCTAACTTGCCGAAGCTCAAAATGTCAGAGACGTCTTGTAAATAAAGTTCAAATAACGTTACAGGAGATCAATGTGGAGATGGGCTAACATTAATTTTGTCTTCCTAATTATTATTTCAGACCCATAAAAATAATTATTACTGGATAACGATCATCTGTATTTTCCCCGTCATGGCTAGGCGTGTATCAGCAAACTAATAATAAAGCCTGCTAAGCCCTCACTTTACTGAATAAACAGTGATCCATCAGCTCATGTAGGTCAAAATGTATAGTTTACTGCTGAACAACTCATTTTATCATGGTAAAATAACACAAAAATCAAACATTGATACTTCAGTCTCCTCCCGAAGCTGTCAATCCCAACTGTCAATCATGATGACACGCCCCGTTTTTATAGCATTAAATTACTGGCTTATACTGTTTACAAAAATGAAGATCTGCATATATATCAGCATGATAACCAGTGCCTTAATTGACCAAAACCATCTTTCGGGACATTTTATTGCAAGTGTAATAATTTTTTTATTTGGGCTCAAGTCTCGTCAATTAACATGGAGGAGGCGGGGTTTATGACTTGTATTGCAGCCAGCCCCCAGGGGCTGATCTAACGGCTGGGAGCGTCACTCAAAAGCAGGCGTGTGGCACACGTGGAATAGACTGATGAAACCTGTCAAATCAGATAGAAGCTTGTTATTTGAATTGTTTTCCAGTGTTGTACTCAGACCCATTGGACAGTCAGGTCATGAATTGAGAGATCTGTTTGTGTGTCGTCTGATGTTTAGATTAGCTGAAATTTTATGTTTTTGTTTTCTATAAAATATATATATTTTTCTTTTTTTATCTCTTGACCCAACAACCCTTCATGAATACCCTCAGTTTGTTAAATTCAGACTTTTTTTTTCTCCGTTTAAAGGTCTGCTTAGTCATATTTTTTTCATATTTTGTACACCCATAAGCAGTATTTGAACTTTGTCAAAAGAAATAGATAATAGATAGATAGATATAAGCAAATCCAACACCATTGGGACAAGAATAGACAGTCAATGCAACTGAAAACTCACTGACTTATTTTAAATAGTCATACCTGCAGTTGTTTTCATTATATAATGCAAAAAACTAAGAAAGATTATTGCTTTATTATGAATTCCATCTCAGTCCTCTTATGAAGAAGCGCATATTTGGCCAAGCCTCCTGCCACTGCACCGAGAAGTATTGAAATCAAAGTTGGTGGGCAATGAACTCAGCTAAAGTTAGCACTGCATGGATGGATTCAAGGCTCCCTGTCAAGATGTCACAAGCACTTGCAGAGCATGTCGTCACGCTCCACTTCTCCTTCTCCACATCGACAAACGCGTTTGAGCCGTGCAAAGGAAATATTTTAATTAGGCTCAAGTCGGTCAGCATAAATGAGGACTGGTCTACGTCAATGGTGGATGCATCAATCAGTGAGGTGGAGAAAGGACTTGCCCATGCCCTGCTTTGCTACTCTGAGCCTATGGTTAATTGAAACCCATTTTAAAAAGAACAGTTCACGTAAAAATTGAACATCCTGTCATCAATAACTCTTCCTAATGTCCTTCCCAACCTGTCTGTCTTTTTTTCTTTCGTCAAACACAGAAGGTTATTTTTTAATCTCAATGGTTTTCTGCGTAATGGCAAAAAGAGGTGACGGGTTGCTGAGCTCAAAAATCAAAGTCAAAATTAAAAAGGAAAGAAAAAAGTAATGACAAAAGGTACATTTTTTGGGTGAACTATCATTTTAAAACACTTGTAACACAGCGTGACTTATTTGATTGCATCAGTGCTTGATTTGAACATCTGCCAGAGAATCCACAATAAAGGTTTTATAAATCTGTTAAAAGATTCGTTTATTCAATCATTGACCTCCTGAAGTGATTCATCAAGGGCCCTGAAGGGCATACAGTCCTTGTGGTCCACTTCCAAATTTACTTGATGATGCAATAATTTTAGGTTTTGGCATGGTTTATTAAACTTATTAAAATGTGATTTCATAAAGAACAATGGACACAGAAATTGATTATTTTATCTTGTGTTTTCAGTGGACAACAATCAGCACTGCTTCTGAGGTATTCACAATATATAAATATTTTTTATCCTCCATGATGACCATTCTGACATAACATAACTGTGGTTTTGGTGAATAGGATCTTTGAAGTTCATTCATATAAAGCTTTCAAACAAGGTAAAATAAATGAAATGGAACAAGGAACTAATGGAGGAAAGGTTCATGCAGATATGGCAACAATATTCCAATAGTCATTGCTTTTTGAGCTATGGATTTTTCACCCTTTTCCCAAAGAACTACTATCCAGTAGACTTCAGTTCCAACCTTGCTCCAACACCCCTGCCAGTAATCTTAAAGAATGCTTTTAATTAGCTAATTCCAGTTTGTTTAATTAGGATTGGAGCTTACATCTGCTGTTAGCTTTCCATTCACAAAAGTTCACAAAAATAAAATTGACTCCCACTCAAGTGGTTCTAAACTTTTATGAATTTCTTTCTTCTATTGAACACAAAACAAAATATTGTGAAGAATGTTTAAAAAATATGCATTTGCATTGACAGAAACAATCATATCATGGAAGTCAATGGTAGGCTGTTTTTTTTCTAGCATTCATCAATATATTGTTCTTTATGACAAAAACTCAAACAGGAGACCATGGAACAAGTGAAGAATGAGTAAATGGTGGCAGAAATGTATTTTTTTTTGGTAAACTATCTCTTTAAGTTGTTGTTTCTTGAACTCAGCTAGTCTTGCTTTTTGTACACCTAACCCCAACAGTTAATTTTATCAAATGAAATGAGTGTAGTTAACTCAAAATTTACTGAAAGTTAATTCCATTCATTTGAAAAGAGTTTTGAACTCAGTGTTGAAGGTAATGAATTAAATACCTCTTTACTTCAACTTAAATGGAGTGAGTTCACAGTACTCATATAGATAATTCTTTTGATTCAAATGGTTTGTAGCAATCGGTTTCCTCAAACGGTTTAAGTTGCCTTAACTTATTGGGTTTTAAAGTACATATTTGGTTTGAGTTCTCTTTATTTATTGGGTTTTACTGTACTCAAATTGCTTTGTTTACTCAAATGGATTAAGTTCACAGTACTCATAAGATCTCAAATGGTTTGAGTTACCTTAACCTTTTGGGTTTTACAGTGTATGACATCACATACACCATTAAGTACACCAGACAATGATTGGTTGGCAAACAAGTTGGACATATTTTTTGTCATGACATGACAAGAATTTAATTGCATAACCTAACACAGAATTTTATTTTTTTACTTAACTCAAAATTGTAAGGCAACTTGCTGCAGAGCTTTTTTTTATTTGTCTTAACTTTCAACTTAAGTACTGCACTTGACTTGACTTAAGTTGAGTAAACATCCTCAAGCTGGTTGCCTTAAAAATTTATATTGAGTCAACAGTTTTTTTACAGTGTAAAACCAGCATAGGTGGGTGTGATTTTGCCAAGTAGGATGCTATCTGTTTTGTTCCTGGAAAATGTTCCTGTTCGGAAATGTAACCCAATCCTTACCCCTAAACTTAACCCTAGCTGTAAATTATTCCCAAAATCAGAGGGGATTAATAGCTGGATTACAAAAAGCAAGAAGCACATAACTGTAAGCCTAAACTTAACATAAACTAAAAACCTTAGTTCTGATTGGCTAACTGGAATATTGTTCCAGGATAAACATAGATGTCGATACAGGAACATGTCCTACTTGGTGAAATCACACTAACCAACCAGTAGAACAGAATGCCACAAAATTCTGACTGAACAGCAATTCACTTTGGTGTAATAATTGTTGGATTTCTACTTGATTGACTGCATGGGATGAAAGCACGGGGCAGGGATGTGGATTGTTGTTAATACAATCGCCAGATTAATTGATTAGTAAAACAGATGGTAGTCCACTCTAGTGCAAGCACACGAAACCCTTTTAAGTCATAACGTCAAAATGAGTTGGCAAATGTGCCAATGGCACCGCAGAAGTGCACAATTCTGGGCCCCCTCCAGAACCACATGAGCATTGATAGAAAAAGACAACAAAAGCTGTTAGCGGCACGTCTTGAAATACCACCCAGCAGGAAATGCAGTCTGTATGGTACAGGGTTGTGTAACGCAGTCGAATGTGTGATTCCACGATTTGAAGAGCGCAAGGAAAGCAAAGACAACAAGGCTAAAATAGAAGCTCATCAGAGAAATCGCATTGGTTTCATTTCATCTCGTGCTGCCAGAGAGTTGGCTTGGAAAGATTAATTGCGGAAGTATCCTCTGCCAGCCATGGAAAGTTCTGGAAGGAAGGAGTGGGGGGTGAGAGGGGGGGGTGATCTCCACCTGTCTGAGTGCAGATAAAATGCGGATTGAGGCTAGCACGCTGCTTTCTTTAACATATTTTCGCTCCCTCTGTAGGGCACTTTGATCAGTGCGTTATCTGCACGGCTGAGGCCTAATCCTGTGTTTGCTTCACGTTTAAGCCGGATCACCGTGCCCGAATCAAAGGGAATGGTCACAGATCAGAGGAAAAGGAAGACATACACATGCGAGGATGCACAGACTTGCTCATGCAGGCAGGGAAAGATCACCCACTCGTGCGTTTACCGCGGTACAAACCTTTTGCTTGTTCTACACACACAAACACTTCCTCATGCACTGACTAATGAATCCTCATTTGCATAGGTTGTGCCTTCTATGTCTTTCCTCGGGGCGTACATGTAGAAAGTGCCAGCTTCACGGCAGAACTTGCTCTTGGCAGTCGGTATCTGATGGGTCTGTTCTCACTTATCTGTAAAGCCAACTGCAGCGCAAAGCCAGCCTCCACGCTTCATAGTGCAAAACATGCTGTTTTCTCTTCTACCAGGAGGATTGTCTTTTAGCTCCACATTTGGCTCATTCCTTCTGGAGAGATTTAGCTATGACTAAACGCTTCAGAATTGATATTTTGATCTTCGTTGCATGTTGCAGTGCTGTTAGCAAATTATTGCGAGCAATGAGTTTGGATGGCTGCATCAATGACTTGAAAAGGGTAGCTTTTGGTATTTTAGTTTTAGCTTCGATTTATTTGGTATGTGGTGATTTTTAGGAGCTGAAATTTTAGTTCAATCTTGTAGTACACTGCTAAAAATACTCCACATAATTTCTTTATGTTGTCCCAATACAAATTGATTAAGATAATTGAATTGTTTAATCAAATTGAAGTGGATTGAACATAAAACAATTAAGTTGTCCCAAAAACAAGTAAGAATTGTGTCGATTCAGCTCATTTTAAATTATTAAGTTAGAATCCTTTTTTTGAGTGTAACTAGTTTTTAAATAGTGAAAACTTGATTTCAACTTTGAAATTAACCAACACAGACTCATTGTAAAAACGTACCCCCGTATAAATTTCTGGAGAGTGTGAATTCTTTAGCCAGAGATACGTAAGGCTGCATTTCGTCTTTATGATGATTGCTACGAGGTGGTATGATGCCGCCAATGGCTTCAGTTTCTTTTCACGCTACCAGCTGACTGCTTACCTCCATGTGTAAATGTGTATTTGAAAACACTATCGGTTGGTTTTAGAGAAGTGGGAGATCAGGTCAGTCAGTTCTTTTGAAAACACTATCGGTTGGGTTTAGGGATGGGGTGGGTGGGGTTTTCGGTCAGTTGGTCGGTCGGTCGGTCAGTCAAACAATCAGATGACACCAGCCTCTGGTGGATTTACGTGAGAACAGCAGGCGCAAATGACACTCGGGAGAGAAATTTGAGATCTGAAAAAGCATACAGCAGCCTCCAGCTGGTGGATTTGCAAAATTAAAAAACTGCAAAAAAAGTACCTCCTGAGATGTATTTCGTGGTCTCTAGAAATCTATACAGGGGTACGTATCAATAATGAACCTGGTTAAAATCAACCTGTTGTTTAATATTTTTAAGATAAAATTTTGCAGTGTTAATACGTCTTCTTAACTAACCTAAGCAAAGATAATGATTAGATGAATCTTTTTCTCTTTAAAATTTTTATTAATTGGTGTTTTTGCAGTGTAGTGTTAACAGCGTGCTGTTAGACTACTTGGTAAACATTTCAGAGTTGTCTCTTCTCCACTTTAAAGCTATTATTTATTAGTTTAAAACATTTATTTATTGATTTGTTTATTTATAAAATAGATAAATGAATTAAAATTAACAGTAAATACTTTAATAATCTTAGAAAAATTTTAAATACGTGCTGCTCATTCAAACCTTTTATTCATCAAATAATTCAGAAAATCCAAAGTATCAATTCTCTTCTTTATAGTTTTTAAGTTTGTATTTTTCTCTCTACGTAACCATTTTTTCAAAACAAGACAAAAAAATGACTATTATTACACTTACCATGTGTCCCATTTTGTGCATTATTAATACATTTTATTACACAGGTAAATCTGTTGATGTATGTGATTAAATCTCAAACAAACAATATGTAACATGGGAGTTGGTTGCTCTAACAAAATAGCTAAAGACCATGACCTCTAGTGTCTGTCGCTAAAGCACCTTTAGAAATCAGAGGAGTGAGGTTTATCTGCAAAGCACTTCACTTGCTGGCCTCTGTTACACTCACCCCCTAAACCTCACTTCCATCCTAGACGAGCCCCCAAGTGTAACCCACCGGTCTTCCTGCATTCAATCCAGTCTGAGCTGGGATCAAACTAGCGATTCTTTTTATGAGAGTCTATTGCTGTAACAAGGAAGCTAAAGACCATGGCCTCTAGTGTCTGTCGCTAGAGCACCTTCAGAGATCAGAGGAGTGAGATTTACCTGCATAACACTTCACTAAGTGGCCTCCGTTACACTCACCCCCTAAGCCTCACTCCCATCCCGGACGAGCCCCCACGTGTAACCAACCAGTCATACTTCACCCAACCCGGTCTGAGCTGGGATTGAACCGGCGATTCTTTGCATGGGAGTCGGTTGTTCTAACAAACAGGCTAAAGACTATGGCCTCTAGTGTCTGTCGCTAGAGCACCTTTAGAGGTCAGAAGAGTGAGATTTACCTGCATAGCACTTTGCTAGCCGGCCTTCGTTACAAGTATAAACCTTAGAAAATCTATTATGCCAATTTATAATACAGAAAAAGCGACTTTCGTTGTTCAAGCGAAACTTAAACAACTTTTTATTTTTTAGTTTTGCATTTCCTTAACTTCAGTTTTTCTTTTTTATTCCCAACGAAATGACAGTACAAAAAACACAGCCTATTATTATATTTGCCATGTGTCCCATTTTGTACATTATTAATTTATTTTATTACACAACAGGCGACTCAGGCTGTTGATTTCCAGTCTATTGTTATGGTCGAGTCTCGTGAGTAAGGCAATGAAGAGATTGCCTTATTTTCTTGCTGGCAGTATGATGTGCAAAACAAACACACACACAAACACACACACACACACACACACACACACACACACACACACCAATTTCTTAGCTCCTGGCAAGATGAAGACAAACTCACTTGAGCTCTATCAGCCGAAATGGAGGAGCCGAATGGAAGTTTAGGTGATCATTTTAAATATTTGGACTGGGACGCCATTAAAGAATGCCTGCCTTTATTTTGCTGATAATTCCAGCGGCTTTCCAATGACCTCCCCATGGTGCAATCCACACCGAGAGATATACGCCGCTGCCTCTTTCACAGCCCAGGGAGATAATGAAATAACTTATGTAGATGTGCCTTTTTCCTGAAGACAGCCAAGTAATGGCCCTGGGTCCCAATTCCACCAGTGAGAGGGATTCTGGGTATAGCAGCATTTCATTAAGGCTGGGTCTGATCGACTCTGCATAAGAGCAGGGCAGACTAAATGGAAGCTGTTATTTCCAGGAAAAAATGAAGGGGACAAGATGAAAGAAAGGAAGAGAAAAAAATAGATATAATAAAAGCAGTAAAAGCTTCAGCCACGAAGAGATAGGACTCGTAGTATTGTGGTGCATTTCTTCTGAAGATAATTCCCAGGTTAGCGCAATGCATTTACGCTAAAAGTTCAAGGAGAAGATGCCCAGGGAAGGTGACTTGATAACAATGGCTTCTCTGGGGAACACGTCTAGTTCCATTCATTGATATGGTCTCTGCTTTTATGGCTCAGGCAGTGTGGTAAATGTTTGTAGAGCATGAAATACACAGTCGCATGATTAGAAAGGACATGCGAGACTTGAGTGCATGTGGAGGCTCTTCTGTAGGGACTGTCGCATAAAATGTTGGATGTTTTTATGCAAAAAGAAACAATGAGGAAAGGGTAACCAGCGTTCATTTGTGCATCACGCAATTGTAAAAAGTGACAATTTCCATTTGCTTATGTGGCTTAGATGAAATCCAGTGCAAGGCTTGCATCATTGTGAAAAAGCTTATTATTTGAAGCAGATTAAGAAGGGGTTGTTTACATAACAGAGTTTGAAAGCTGAACATTTTTTATGCATTTTGGGTGTTCATTCATATGACAATGGCCTTTGAGGGCTTATGAAGATGCATTTGAAGGCATTTATTTTTTAAATACATGAAAAATATACATTGTTGATGATTTTCGTAAATTACACAGTGCCCTACTGTAATTTTACTGTGGGGCAGTTATGCAGTACTGTATTTTAAAATTTACTGTATATTTTTCAATATATATATATATATATATATATATATATATATATATATATATATA
>CAIGQZ010032312.1:16032916-16044376 GCA_903798205.1 Danio tinwini
TAGATTTTACAGCAAATTGTTTATAGTGTATATAATGAATGCATAGTTTTCTTTAATTATATAAACTGTTTTACATGGAATGTTAATCTGATGTAGTTTTAAACAAATACAATTATTTATTAATAATATTAGAAGACATACACATGTTAATTATGTATGTTTAGCAGAAAAACACTAAATATCTAAATTAGTTCACCATATCATGAAAAAAAAAGAATTAAAGGCAACTTATTCTTTATCATGTTTCTTACATTTTCATACAGCATGTCTTACTGTTCATCGTCATATAGAGATATAATTTCACTCGATATTCAAAGCATTAAATATTTATTTAGAATGTCATATGATTAAGTTTGCTTAAATATGTATAGTTAACAGTAAATATTCATACTCCATTTATATGTAAGCCACAGGTCCTACTGCTCCCAACTCGGTCTGAGTTGGGATCGAACCTGCAACTCTTTACATGAGAGTCAGTTGCTCTAAAAAAGAGGCTAAAGACCATGGCCTCTAGCATATGTCACTAGAGCACCTTTTGAGGTCAGAGGAGTGAGGTTTATTTGCATAGCCCTTCGCTAGCTGGCCTCTGTTACACCCACCCCCTAAACCTTACTCCCATCCCAGACGAGCTCCCACGTGTAACCCACCAGTCTTACTGCTCCCAACACAGGCTGAGCTGGGATTCCTTGCAATGGAGTCGGTTGTTCTAACAAGGAGGCCAAAGATCAAGAACACCTTTCAAGTTCAGTGGAGTGAGGTTTACCTGCATAGCACTTTGCAATATGCAATCAAAAACAGTTTACATTTTACACATTTATTAATATATTTAAAATGTTCTACTATTTAAAATTAGTTTTTGCAACCTTTGCTAACAGCAAACACTTGTGTTTGTATCCATTAATGTGATAATATTTCCCATTGTGCATCATATATACCTTATATTTACAAAAAATAAAAAATAAATCAGAAAAAAAACATGCATGTAACGATTTGAATGTATCTAAGGGAAATATGCTAAAAGCCACAAATCTCTTTTGAATTTATGCAGTCTTAACAGTGCTATCAAGAATGGGACAAGTTTGAAAGACTCGCGACTATTTAATAAGAGAGCGATGAGCAAGAGAGGCCTACGAGGAGACTGTAAGGCTATGAATGGGGTCATAAACTAAAAGAGAGTCACAGAAAGAGATGGAGGAGAGCGAGAGAACCGACCGTGAGAAAAAGCCAGAGCGGAGGAGCATAGAAACTGACTCAAATGATGTGGGATCAGTCTCAGTAAATAAGCACCTCTCTGAGCACAGATTTCAATAAGAGAGAGCCTGGGTAGGGCAACGCTTTAAACCCATCCATTATTCATGAGTCCAAAAGAGAGACGTGATCCAGCACAGAGAATGAAGAAGAAATCATTTCACCATGTATAAAGGCAGAATCCAATCTAGCGTCCATTAGTCCACACCTAGTCCTCCGCAAAGAGGCTCGCGCTCTGAAAACAATTATGGAAATGAAAAGAGGCAAATGGATGGTCCGCATCACCGAAATGACCACGGAATGAAACTACACGCATAGACAAGGCTCATCGGAGAGATAATCCCAACCGTATAGAGGCCATTGCGGTGACCAAGCAGATGTCCTAAGTGCTATTTTCCTTCTAAGCGAATGGCTAAAGTGCTATTTAATAATTGCCTGCTCGACGAACGCTAAAGAAGCGCTAGCAATTATTGTTTACTTCTTTCTTTTCACTGCAGGATATTGATGTCGGACAATCAATATAAATTCACCTGTTAAGCAAGCCGGGCACTTTGGGCGACTATTATTTTAACCAATCATGCTCTAATGGGCGCTTTTGTTTTGCGCTAAACGCTGCTAAGATTAGCTTCTGTAGCGGTGCTTTTTACCAATTAGCCACTCCCTTGTGAGAGTGGGGCGTAAGGATGAAAAAGTCAGCTATCATGCCACGGGAATGGAGGTGGGCTTCTGGTTAATATGAGGCAAATGGCACATTTGGAAATGAAGTAAAATGAGAGGCAATAAACAAGTGGCGATGCAGTTGCTAACTGCCAAGTTGTTAGCGCTAATAGGAGCGTCCGTGGATCAAGATTGCTGGCTGCATGGAAATCAGGGCTGTTCTTGTTGGTGCTGGTTAGAATCCCAATGTATGATTTAAACAATGCAAACATACTTTGTGTAAGTGCTTTCCTTTATGAAAGAAAATACTATAGTAATTTATTGTAAATACTATAGTGTTTTTGAACCATAGTATGATACTTGCATTAATCTGTTATGCTAATTCTAGGGTAAATTACACTGCAATACCACAGTTTACTCTAGTACAAACTAAAGTATACCAAAGGATTTATTACAGTTTATCAGTTCACTTTAGTTATGTATTGTAGCATTAATACTGCAAAAATACTGTAATATATACATCATAATATAACTTGATATGATTCAAAACACCCTAGTATTTACTATAAACTACTATAGTATTTTTTCCATGTGGGTTTTGTCTGTTTGTTAAAATGAGTTTTCTTATTCGGGGTTATAGACAGCTTTAAGATACTGTACACTAACATTTATTACATTGCCTAAAAATCCACACGTTTGATACAAACAATTTTCTTCTCTTAAACTCAGACAAAACAGAATTATTACTTATCGGGCCTAAATCCTGTACACAGCAGTTCTCACAACTTGACCTGCAATTAAAGGGATACAAAGTTAGCATTAGCTCTACTATAAAGGATCTGGGTGTCATGTTAGACAGCAATTTAACTTTTGAAAATCATATATCCCATTTCACAAACTGCCTTCTTCCATCTGAGAAACATAGCTAAATTGCGAAGTATGCTATCCATCTCAGATGCAGAAAAACTAGTTCATGCTTTCATGACTTTCAGACTGGACTACTGTAATGCTCTGTTTGCTGGTTGTCCAGCATCCTCTATTAACAAACTTCAGCTAGTGCAAAATTCAGCTGCCAGAGTTCTTACCAGGTCTAGAAAATATGATCATATCACCCAAATTTTATCCTCCTTACACTGGCTGCCTGTTAAGTTTCGTATTGATTATAAAATATTGCTTCTTACCTACAAAGCCTTAAATAATCTAGCACCTGTTTATCTAACCAACCTCCTGTCTCGCTACAAACCAACCCGCTCTTAACGATCTCAAAACTCAGGGCATCTAGTAATACATAGAATAGCAAAATCAAGTAAAGGAGGTCGAGCCTTCTCATTTATGGCCCCTAAACTCTGGAATAGCCTTCCTGATAATGTCCGAGGCTCAGACACACTCTCGCTGTTCAAAACTAGATTAAAAACTTCTAAATCTTTTTAGCAAAGCATACACTCAGTGCATTACATAGCAGTATGATGCATGATGTGCCCCACACAAGATTTTGCGTCTTGTTTTTTAATACACTATGAACAGCAGCTACGCTAATTATTCTCCTTATTCTGTACTTCCACCTGGGGGTACTCATCCCGAGACCCACAGACTATGCAGCGCCACTGATGCGATCCAAGACCAGCGACGAGATGATCCCAAGGTTTACATAATCCTGGACCAGACCGTATCCTGAGCAGCTGCTGTGGTGGTCATGGAAAAGTGGAGAGCATGAGACTGATTCCTGTGACGCTCCAAGGACAGACGAGTCTTCGCTGAGGTCCAGCTTCCTGCGCCTAGACTGCAGCTCTGCACAAGACGTTTAGGCATAGCCATTTAGCCATAGGAGAAATGGTCGTGCCCAACTGAGCCTGGTTTCTCCCGGGTTTTTTTTTTTTTTTTAAATCTTCACTTTCACCAATTGGTGAAGTTTTTTCCTCGCCAATGTTGCCACTGGCTAGCATGGTTCGGGATCTGTAGAGCTGCGCATCGATGGATTTGCTCTTCAGTGTTTGGACTCTCAGTAGTGAATATTAACCCACTCTGACCTGAGCTAAACTGAACTGAACTGAATCTCTGAAAACTAAACTGACACTGTTTCAATTCACTATATTCTTCTATGTGAAGCTGCTTTGACACAATCTACATTGCATAAGCGCTATACAAATAAAGATGAATTGAATTGAATTAAATTGATAACAGTCCTGACCCAAACAAGTTTACATGCTAATATTTAGATAGCGCCACCAAGAATTTTAGATAGCGGCAACAAGAAATTTCATGTTTTACACTGTAACAAACTCCTACAAATTTCTTCATATCAGCACTAAATTAGTTTGGTGTTATCTGAAGGTTCTATCCATGTTATTTTGTGAAGATCTAGAGTTTTTGTCAAAAGCTGTGTGCGTGGTAAACTGACTAAATTTGTTGTTTCGCTGAGGAAGAGGAAGTACTTCTAACACAATGTCCGATCTGCATAAAAAGTCACGTTCGATAAAATTCCTCTCTTGAACACATCTACATTTCAATATGGAGTTACAGTCATAGCGCCACCTGCTGACAGAAGGAAGATTTCAATATTGAGTTAAAGTCATAGTGCCACCTGTTGACAATAGGAAGTTTGGCATAAATCAGTGATTTATCAGGGTTTTTTGTATTCATGAGCTTAAATTATTATTTTCCACTGTTATCTGTCATCCTAAGGCCAGCGGGCGGCGGTGAGCCTGGGTGCAAGGTCCCTTTCATCGCTGCTTGCAGCTTTAATTTAAATAAGAATTTTATGTGCACCAAAACTAGGATGCATTTATTTGCTTAAAATTTCATATTTTAAAATTAAAATATGAAGTCTTTTGATATATTTTAAACTGTAATTTATTGCAGTCAATTCAAAAATCAGAAATCTGATGTCAATGTTGAACACAACAATAAAAAAATTGGTAGAAACCATACTAATTTCAGGATTTTTTCATAATTCATTCATTCATTTTCTTTTTGGCTTAGTCCCTTTATTAATCAGGGGTCGCCACAGTGGAATGAACCGCCAATTTATCAGTATATGTTTTACGCAGCGGATGCCCTTCCAGCCACAACCCAGCACTGGTAAACACCCATGCACTCTTGCATTCACACCCACACATACACCAAAGCCAATTTAGTTTATTGAAACCCATGCCAACACAGGGAGAACATGTAAACTCCACACAGAAACGCAGACTAATCAGCAACCTTGCTGTAAGGCAACAGCGCTACCCACTGCACCACCGTGTCACCCATTTTTTCATAATTAGAAAGTTTATTTAATTTTAAACCAACATGAATGTCTTTAATTTTACAAACAAACAAATACATACACACACACACATACAGTACATATAATAGTTGTGCAAAACATAGCAGCCAATGATGTTTGGGGCATGATTTAATTTTTAACCAGTGAAAGAGTTGTCAGCAAGCGTGCTCATTTAAAAGATTTTGCTAAGGTCAAACTTTTTGAATTGGTTATTACTGACATTTATTATTTATTAAATATTTAATATATCTCTCAAGATTTTTTTCCTTCACTTTTGTCAATTGGTGAAGTTTTGTTCCTCGCCACTGTCGCCACTTGCTTGCCTGGTTTGGGACTTCTGTAGCTGCACATCGATGGATTGTCACGTTTGTGGGTCTTTCTGTTTTTCTTGCATGTGTGTGTGTGTGTGTGTGTGTGTGTGTGTGTGGGAAGTGGGTGTGTCTTGTTTGGGTTCTTCACCGCATGGTGTGTGTGTGTGTATGTGTATGTGTGTTTACATTCATCAGCTGGGTGGTCACGTGTTTTGTCGCTACTCTCTACGCACAGGTGTTTGTTATTAGTCAACAGCTGATGCGCATTCCGCTCGCTATATATGTTCAGTGTTTTGTAGTTAGCATTATCAGTTTGTTATTGGTTCACTCCTGTGTCTGCCTCTGTTAGACTCTCTCGCTCGCTTGGGTGGAGGCTCTCCGTCATAACCTCTTTCTGTTGGACCTTATGCAAGTCTTCGTCTCTTTGATGTTGTTACTACCGCCTGCTCTGAAGACAACATTATCTGTGAGAGACTTCACCTCATATATGTTTCTCTCATGAACTTTACTGTGGGTAAACTCGACGATTTCCTTGAGAGCGGCTCCTTAGCGCGACCTTCCCCTTCCCTTGATATCTGGTGAGATATCCTTGAGAGACTGCTATACGACGCTGGTTCACGGATGAACCTTCATCGATGTTTAGCGTGTCGTATTCTGGTACTTATACCAGTTGTGACTTTTTAAATAAATCATCTTGTTTTCACTTGCATTTGGGACTCCTGTGTATATCATTGTGACATGGATTTGCTCTTCAGTGTTTGGACTTCCAGCAGTGAAAGTTAAACCACACTGAACTGAACTAAATTAAACTCTGAAAACTGGACTGACCCAGTTTCAATTTACTACAATTTCTATGTGAAGCTGCTTTGACACAATCTACATTGTAAAAGCAATATAGAGATACAGATGAATTTAATTGAATATTTCTGAAAAGCTTGTTTTGTAATCATTTTTATATAGTAAACCACTGAGTTACAAGATCATCAGTTGATATAATGTTTTGTGGCCATATATTATTTCATTTTTTTTGTATCCATGAGGCATTTTTATTTATTTTGATGCCATTTTTGCCACACACCCCCATTAATTTAATATCCAGTGATGCACTAATTAAGATTTGACCCAAAACCAGGCCTTTTCTATGCTAAAAACAATTGCAACCACAAAGCAGAGTCATTTATTGTGATTCCAACAGCGTCGGCATGTAAAACAACATGGCAGACATCCTATTTGTTTGGATAATCCCAGTCTTCATTTGTTAAGGCCGGACCGTGGGCTTGGAAATGCTTACAAAATACTAATCGCCATAATTAGACGGCTTGTTTCCAAAGTCTTGTGACACAGGAACAGGTACAGATGCGGTGCATTACTCATGTATCACCAGCACCTTAATGACCAGACTCTCAATCTGCATTGTAAATGAATTAACAGTGTGAAGTAAAAAAAAAACAACCCCACACACACCAAACAATCCTGACAGGTCGATAATGGAGCTCCCACTCGCTGGTGCTCTCCTCAACCTCATGCTTCAGAAAGATCTGCCTTTTCCTGCTTTATTTACAATTCAATAACACACTGCGGGTATTCAGGGTGCTATTCCTCCTGGTTGTTTGGCTTTTTGTCCTCTCATAAAAATCAAGAGAGTGAAAGTTATGAATAAACCAACACGAGTAAATGAGACTTATAAAGAAATAAAAACCCCAGCATGCACTACTGCGCTCAAAGCTGGAGATGGCTGCTCTGTTAGATCATTGTGGCTGTGAAAGGATATTTACAGTCTGCCAGACTCCTGCTAGAGTAACGGCGAATGTGAAAAGACCTGCAAGGCCGTTGCAGACACCGAATACCTCATATCTATTGCTGTTTATTTTTTAATATGGGAGGCTATATGTCTGCCCCTTTGATTAGATATCGTGCTGCTGGATTTGACGGTGGCATTTGGGTGACTTATGTTTTGGATTATGATTCGACGATGTCTTGCAAACTCGACAACGTTTTTACTTGGCGACTGTGTTGCTCGGCAACAGCGAAACATTTAGTCTTGGCTTGATGAAACGGCAGTATTTTTTTAACCGTGTTAGGTAAATATTGTCTCATTTTTTTGTTGCAAAGTAACACTATTTATTTATTTTTTTGGGTGGTGTGATTATTTATTTATTTTTTTTCTAGATCTGTTAATAACCCCTACCTAAATGTCAGGGTATGAGGGGTTCGGAGGGGTTACGTGATTATGAGTGTTGGCTGTATTTGTGTCTGTGCATGATTAGATTAATACTCATTAGAGACTATCTGTATCAGCCTTATTCCTGTCCCCGCAGGTGCTAAGCAACAGCATCCATGGCAATTAAAAACAGGAAGCTGTCACCCTCCATCAGGGTGGCATTGTGTGTCCCCTGGAGACGTTCACTGATATCATTTTTAGTCTTCTATGTTTACTCATACCCCATCCGTGCTGTTTCTCCATCTCTTCTGTAGCAAACAGGCACGCATACATACACACACACAGGCTAAATGCTTTGTTGATAACTTGAAGGAGGTTTATCTTTCAGCAAACACATCATTATAACTCATCGGACTTATCATCATTACCCACAAGATTCACTGCCCCAGTTTTGTTTCATCCACTGTAGAGTTGATGTGCTTCCCTGCGTAATAAAAAACAGCTTAAACCAGCCTAAGCTGGTTTCACAACCTGCTGAGGCTGATGTTATTTTGATGGTTTTAGACAGGTTTTGTGGCAATATTTAGACAATTGGCCCAAGTTTTTTTATTTTTTATAACAATTCTTTATACAGTATGTAGTTGAATCTTCTGAATTATTTAATTATTTATGATTAATTAAAACTTAAGCTGGTTTGTTGGTGTCCCACGTCATTTTTTTGCTCTGAGCTATTGGTCATTCATTCATTCATTCATTTTCCACAGCGGATTGAACCGCCAACTTATCCAGCATATGATTTACGCAGTGGATGCCCTTGCAGCTGCAATCCAGTACTGGAAAAAGCTTTTGGTTATCTTATAATTATTAATAATATAATTATTTTATACAAATAATTTAATTTGGGAATCTATTATTTAAATTTAGTTTAAAGGGCACCTATTTTACCCCTTTTTTAAGATTTCATATTAATATTATGGTTCTTCTGAGTGTGCCAGTTTAGGTTTAGTTCAAAACACAATTCAAATTTTTTATAATGATGTGTTAAAAAGTGTCATTATGGGGGCATGTACACAGTTCGTAGTCTAAGGGGCGTGTTGCTTTGCATGAAAATTAGTTTCGACTTCTCGCCCAACTTAACAAGAGGGTGGAGCCAAGAGCTTCCCTCTTTGTGTATGGCTACAGATAGGCAGACAGAGAGAAGCAACATGAGTGAGAGGACCAGCATTCAGCTGTACATGTACGACTCAGACACAGACCAAGCAGAGAGTACAAAATCATTTGTGTCTTTGTATAGTTTTACAGCCAACTGTGTGCTAGTTTAAAGCTCTGAGCTTGTAGCCTACACCGAGACTAATAACCAAGCACACTGAATTAACTTTGACTGAAGGGCATCATACACTTGATGCACTGCGACACGGCGCGCACATGGCAGTTGAAAGTATTGCACACTTGCGGCGCCGGTCTGTGTCACCTGATAGAAACTTATGCTTAGAATTTAGAAAAGTATGCCGCTACGTGGCGCGACACTGCTTGTTGCAGAGTGGCGCTTCTGGTGTACGACCTGCTTGAGGCTATAACTAAAGTGCGTCATACACCGGATGCGCCGCTCAGAGCCAAGACATGACACACCAGACAAGCTCATTCGCATCTTATTTAAAATGAAACTATTCAGATAACGCTCTGTGGCGCGGCAGAAATATGAACAGTGTCCTGAGCATAGAGTTGACCTAGGCGGCAAAATAGTGAGCGAACCCCCCGGTACTCACTTTCATCCGCAACAACGCAAAATGCATGGTTCTGCGTCGTTAGTTCGTTATTTCCAATGGAGGGACGCGCACGTGAGGCAACACGCTCGCACTTTCCAGCGGCACCTAGTTAGGATGACAGGGAGCTTCTGTGACTGCAGGAAATGCAAACCGCTGAAGTTTAAGGAAGACGCAATGAAAAGTAAACATGTAAGCAAACCCACCAAAACTCACAAACACTGGCGGCGAGGAGAGCGAAAACGTGGTGAATGTTGAGCCCAATAAGCCTTACATCTAAAAATAGAGCAAGGGTGTTTTTTTGGTGACGTCGCTTTGACTCACACGCTGAAAATGGCGGACGTGAAACTGAGGACAACATACTGAGGATATGGTAATGCACACCTGTCAATCAATATTGGTGGGCGGGGGGACCGCACTCCTACGCCAAGTTGCAGTTGATCTCAAAACCGCTCCAATTGGTCCATCGTTTTTATGTTGTTAAATTAAAAAAAAAGGACTGAGTGTGTTTATATCACCCCAATATGACGCTCTATACACTATACCTACACATATGTCTGTCCAAACACCTTGAAAAGTAGATTTTTCACCATAGGTGCCCTTTAATTTATTTTATTTTGGAGCTTTTAAATTAATTTTAGATTTTAATTAAAATTCAATTCAATTACTCTGGCATATGTTTTACACAATGGATGCCCTTCTACGTCTAGCCACAACCCAGCACTGGAGTACAACCCTTAGTGTTGGAAAACACCCACACACTCTCCCATTCACACATTATGGACAATTTAGTTTATCCAATTAACCTATATTACATGCTTTTGTACTGTGGGGGAAACCAGAGCACCCGAAGGAAACCCACACATTGTGCCACCTTAGTTTTTATTCATTCATTCATTTTCTTTTCGGCTTAGTCCCTTTATTAATTTGGCGTCCCACACCAGAATGAACCCCCAATTTATCCAGCATATGTTTTACGCAGCGGATGCCCTTCCAGCTGCAACCCATCTCTGGGAAACACCCATACACTTCCATTCACACACATATACTACAGACACTTTAGCTTACCCAATTCACCTATAGCGCATGTCTTTGGACTGTGGGGGAAACTGGAGCACCTGGAAGAAACCCATTCCAACATGTGGAAAACATGCAAAATCCACACAGAAATGCCAACTGACCCAGCCGAGACTCGAACCAGCAACCTTCTTGCTCTGAGGCGACATCGCTACCCACTGCGCTACCGCACTGCCTTAGTTTATTTAGTTTTATATCATTTTATTTTAGCCTTTTTATTATTTATATGATTTATTATTTATATGATTTTATAATTTATATTTAATTTTTTTATTTTATTAATTATTTAATAAAATGCTTGTTTTTTATTGTATTTTGATTTGATTTCTTTATAGTTTAATAGGTGACAACTGTGAAATTAAGCTTAATTGTTGATTAAATAAAGATTGTTTAATAACACTTTTGCATCAAATTTGCTTATAAGCAGACTTATTTGATTCTGAACTGAATTTAAGATGTCTTTTTTAATATTAATACAAAATAAATAATAATAATGATAATAAAACTTGATTAGTTGTCAAATTTGCTAAAGTGAATCCTTATTGGTGCAACCCATTGCGTTTTAGTCAACAAAACAAACAATACTGCTCCCATTGTGGTCCGTCTAGTTTGTTGGCTAATTTTAGGGTGGTTTTAAACACCTTTCCATGGTCAGTTTTGAACCCGCTTAAAATCAGAGAAGGGTATAAATGGGGGTTGGAGCCAGCTCCAAGTGGGCTGTACAAACCTCCTTGAGTTTTCATTTATTTAATCTCTTCAGAGTCCAACCTATTGTATTTTATAAATGTTTATATCTACCCTATAACACTAAATCCAACCTCACTGTAACCTGATGTGTTTATTAATGTCTACACCTACACGTACCCCAATCCGAAACCCAACCTCACAGTAAACTGTTGTGTTTTATCAATGTCTACACCTACCCCAACCCTAAACCCAACCTCACAGTAACCTATTGTATTTTATTAACGTCTA
>CAIGQZ010032312.1:16055232-16069114 GCA_903798205.1 Danio tinwini
CATCCATCCATCCATCCATCCATCCATCCATCCATCCATCCATCCATCCATCCATCCATCCATCCATCCATCCATCCATCCATCCATCCATCCATCCCCAGTGAAATTGTAAATAGGATTGACTTCATATTAACTTTAAGAAAAGCAATTATTGCAGACATAAATTCTTCTAGAAGTAAATGCGCACATTCAAAATTGATCTTGGCGATGTTCTTATCCTATCAGTTTCTTTTTCATTAGCATCTTTAGAGTAGTTCTGTGAGTCCAGGAATTGCAACATAATCATGTACATGCATTTCAAAATACAGTCTCATTTTTCAGCTCTGATGTTCCTTTTAAAAATGAGTTTGCTCCTGTTCGCGGTCCTGGCAGGCAAACTTTATTAGAAGAGGCTGTGTCTTTCATTCCTCTCTTAGCTGCTGGCTTTGTAGGGAAGCCTGCTTTTAAATCCATCTTTTTCCCTTCCGCTGCCAGACTCTAGAATATAGTAGTTTGTCCTCCGGGTTTCTCCTCTGGGCTCTTTCACTCCCTCTGTTTGTGAGAATCACTCATTTTTCTCTCTGACTTTGTTGCTGTTTTTTATGTGTGTGTGGAACTAACTGGAGGAGAAGACTAGTGGAGAATGGAGCCATTAGCTGTTGTATTTTTATTTTGGGGCTTTTAAAAGACAAATTATAATTTGATGTATTTTGAAGGATTCCACATTCCACCACTAGAGACTGCTGGAGAGCCCAATTCAACAGCAGAGGCCTTGTGAGACCAACAGACACTGGTGTGGAGACTATTGACATTCATGACTGTAATCAAGCCTCAATAAACGTGAGTATAAGATTTAGTATTTATTTTGTGTATGTGTGCATGTGTTTTGTTATTTGTTTATGTTTCAGTCTCTGGCTTGCTTGCTTTGATATTTGTTTAGCTTATTTGCTTAGTTTTCTGTAGTTTTTGTTTTATGTCACCTTGCTTACCTTTGCTTTGCTTTCTTCAGATTTTTTGTTTGGCTTTGCTTTGTGTTTTTGTGTTGTGAGGCATGTATATATATATATATATATATATATATATATATATATATATATATATATTTGTTTGACTTTTTTGGTTGGTATATTTGTTGTGGTTTGCTTTGAATCTTTAGTTTTGTTTTGCTTAGTTTGCACGTTTGGCTTTGCTTGAATTATTTTATGTTTGCTTAAATTGTTATTTGGCTTTGCTTTGCTTGTTTTGCTTAGCTTAGCTTTTTCTTTGGTCTTTCTTTGAAATTGCTTTGCTTGGTTTTCTTTAGTTTTTGTTTTGTGTTTTGCTTTGGTTTTTCTGTTGCCTGCTTTGTTTGTTGAATTTTGCTGTGCGTGCTTGTATTTTATTTTTGTTTTGAGTTTGATTTGGCATTGCTTTGCTTAGATTTTCTTAGATTTTTTTTGCCATTACTTAACTTTTTCTGTGTTGTGTTTTGTCTTGCTTTTGTTTTCTTCTGTTTTATGTTTTTGGTCATTTTATACATCTAAATTAGTTCCAATAATTAAAATCTAAAAAAAAATATATATATATATTAGCATTAAAGCTAACTGATATGTGCTAAAAATTATAAACCATCCCATTTTTTTTCAAAGAGTGTTTATCATCTCGAACTGAGTCATAGTGGAAATTAAAGTCCTGTTATATCTTAAAGGGATAGTTTTTGTCATAACAAGGTGTATGTGGAAGTATGCGAAAGGACTTTTAATTTGTCAGTAATCTGAGTCAAGCGCTTCCGGTGAACTGTATGCCATTACAAAATCGGTGCGTTTAAGGTCTGCTTTCTTTAACAATCAGCGATCTTCTGTGGCTGAGTGACATCTGATATAAAGTGGGTCTCAAATTGTACAAGAAGCACTGTATTAAGTTGCATTTTCCCCGCCATGTCTTTAAAATATGAACATTTACCCCAGTATATTCAATGGAGCTTTTGCGCTAGCCTGCTAATCCTGACGGGCACGTGCTTGTAAACAGCTTTTCATCTTGTTTTACGCTTGAGCAACTAAATGAATGCCAAAGTCTATTTAACTGATTATATTTAAACTACATTACAACCTCAATGCTGTAAAAGGAACCGTATAAAATAGAAAAAGTCATATTAACCATTTACCGAAAGCTCTGCATATACCCTATTTACTCATTCTTCACTTTTTCAAAACCTATTTTTGAGTTTATTTTTTTCAGTTAAACACAAAAGAAGATTTTAAGAGTTTTAAGAAAATGCTGGTAGCTGGCAAACATTGACTTCCATAGTAAGTTTTTACCTACTATGGACGTTGATGATGCCAGCATTTTACAAAATATCTTCCCTTCTCATGTCCAACAGAAGAAAGAAACTCATAAATGCTTAAGATAGTTTTTATTTTGGGTGAACTATCCCTTTAAGTGATTTTAAAGAGAGAAAAAAATGCACTAATATGCTTTTTAATAAGTAATTTATTTCTAGCATACTTTCAAACAAGAATGGCCTATTTCAGGTTTCCTTGAACTGGTGGCTTGATCTTCGTTTTGTTTTGGTAAACAGGATCCAGTGCCTTTCTGCGCTGAGCCAGAAATGCACCTCCACAAATGTTTGTACATCATCTCTGAATGAAGGGTAAATAAGGTCGAGTCATCAGGTGAGAGCTAAACACAAAGTAACATGTTCTGACACCAAGCCCCCCTCAGGTTTAAGCGTGAACGTATCTTCAAAGGTAAACATGCTTCGATGGTCTTTAACGGCATTTGCAGCTCGCAGCACTAAGCTAAAGCGATGCCAACGCTTCCTTTGAGAGTGAATTAGTTGAAAGACACAAGATCAAGCATGTCAGGAGGATCCAGATCTGGACTAAGGCTCTGATTTATGGTATTAAAAGGTCCACATTTTTCTAGCATAAAGCTGTGTGCCTTATGTGCTACATTTTACAGTTAAAACCATATTTTGCAATAATTTCGTGATGCACAATATAAAATGTAGGGTGTTAACAGCTTTGCTTGTTGCAGAAATTATTATAAGACAAATGGAAATGCATGGTGTCTATTTTTAGCACCTTTGATGCTAATCCACATACTTCAGACATGCAATCAAATCTCTGTGGATCATATGACATATATATATATATATATATATATAAAATGTGTGTGTGTGTGTAGATATAATCGTAAAATGTTTCCATATTATTTTCTGAAGCTTGTTTTTACATTAAAAGTGATGATAATGTCACTTTGCGTATCCTAAGAGGCTCATGAAAATACGTGCATAAAGCACATTTAGGCATTTTATTATTTTTTATATTGCTTCTTGCACATGCTCTGGCAGTTTAAAAGATTCAGTGCTAAAAGGTTTATCATGATTTAAAATAATATAGTAAACCTTTTCTAAAACAAACCAAGTAATGAAAGTGCATTTGCTGAAGTAAAACCAGCCAAATTACCTTGTTTATTCAAGACTTTATGCTCTCTTTTCAAACTGTTTCACTTGAGTACCTGAGCACTTACCTTTCCTAGTTCAACATTATATCAGAGGCCTGTTGCACAAAGCTGGTATTTTGAGTTTTTAACTCAATTTTGCATTTAGTTTGAGTATTAGTTAGTAGTAGTTTGAGTTTTTTGGCTTAAAATAAAGTGGGTTGATTTTGATCGTGTAACTTTTAATTGATAAAATGTTTTGTTGCTAATAATTGGTTATATAGGTGACTGTTAAAAGCAGAGCTTCTTAGCCAGGTAAGGCAAAGTAATGCAAAAGTAATATAACTCATTACTTTCCATTAAAAAAGTAACTCAGTATCGCAATTAGTTACTTTTTTGGAGGAGTAACTCAATATAGTAATGCACTACTTTCAAAAGTAACTTTCCCCAATACTGCATATAGGTATAGATCTGTGATGCAACATTAAAGTTTAAGTGTAATATATTGTGTTGTCTTGCCTATAGATGAATTACCAACCTACGTCACACATGACATCACACGGGTCCCCGGTTTCAAAAGACCAGCTGCAATAGCAAAATGTCGTGTTTTGCAGTCGAACGCCAAATTCCAAACTCCAAAAATAGAAAACATAACTTTTACCATACACCACACTGCTTTCAATGCCGACTGCAGACATCTTTGGCTTAAAGGGAGCTGAATGAAATGACGACCTAATTATAAATGCTGGACTCTGCTGTTCTCATGTTATATCAGGTAAGTTCAGGCTGTGCTGAATCATGTACATTACTCGTTTTTGATTGCAGCAATGATTTCGGCAAAACAGTTAAACATGGTTAATTTAACTGCGGACACTGAATGCTGAGAATGAAATGTGAAAGTGTAAGTTATTAAAGTTGGTTTTATATTCACACGTTCATTCAGTGACATCTTGTTACAGCTCCCTATATAGTTTACCACGGCACTTTGAGTATTCGGTCTGAAATAATCTGCAAGTGTGACTTGAAAACAACATTAACACTGTTTATTTGACTGTGAACAATGTTGTACTTTGATAGTCATTGGCTGCTAATATGATTTCGCTATTTAGAGTTTGCAAATAATATGTTTATGAAATTATATTATTAAGGAGAAAGTCTGAATGTGCGAATATAAAACCAACTTTATCTTTATGTGTAAATTCACATACCCTGAGCCTGCCGTACAGGTGTAGTTCGCTGTCAGAATGCTGTTGATGATTAGGGCCTACCCAGGCCTTGTATAACATTACCTCCGTCTTTTTTCCTTGTCTTTGGCCCGGCAGAACCTCGGTTTTTACCACTACATAGTTTTGAATCTGGTAATCAGGGAACATTATTTCTTGCACATGACCACACAGAACACAATTGTTGGCATACAAACACTTGTAGTCCTTTAACTTCTCTCGTAAAATCCCTTGGAGCTTCAGTGAGATTGTATATTTCGTGCTGGATGCTTGGTCATTTCGTCTTATTCAATATCCATTGGGAGGGTGCTATCGCAAATTAACCTGTCAGACGAATGCCGCTCACTTTAACGTTAATTTTGCAGAATAACTGTGCTTATCACTGGGTGACAGGCTGTTATAATATGCTGAAAGCATTATGTAAATAATATATATATAATATGTAATCAATATATCTTATTTCTAAGACAACGACAAATTCTGTACCACATTGGATGTCATTCCCTCGCTGTAAATGGTAGTGCTCCCAGCTTTTTACTGCCACCTCCCTGCGTGCGCATCCTGAATGTTTACAAACATGGTAATTGGTCTATAGTCTTTATTTCAGTAAACAACCACAGCAAATTGTATGTATAGGTGCGTTTTTTGTTGTTGTTTTTTTCCTCCAAATTCTTTAAAAAACAAAAAATCTCCTTGGGTGTTTGCCAAACAAAGAATCCTCTTGTGTTATTAATAAAGGGCCAGTATTAAAAAGCCTTTTTTAAAATAATTCGAGTCTGTTTCACTCCCTCTATTCTCTCTTTATCCCCCACCCTCCCAGTAACCTTCTCTTTTTCTCCCCTCCATTTGAAAGACTGCCAAGCTCTGTTTGCCTTGATAATTAGGACCCAAAGCGTGCAATCGCAAGTCCATTATAAAAACAGCCAACGCCTGGGTGGTTTATTGATAAGGCATTACGTGTGTGGAGGTGTGGAAATGTACACAGGGCTGGTGGCACATCAGATAGATTCTCATGCGCTTTAAAAAAGGCCTTTATCCAGATTAAATGCCATTATGGTCCAAACATTGTAATTCGCCAGCTTAGATGACAAGAAAGCAAAAACATATTAATGTAAAACGGGACAATGGAACAGCTGTTCAGTAGAGAGTGCAGCAGCTTGTGACTGCAGTCAAATGTCAGTTTAAAGATGTTTGTGCACCATTTGGTCATTTATTATTATCATTATTGTTATTTTTTTACACAATAAGTTTTTGTCTTTATTTATTTTTTATTAAATGGAAAATGCCAACATAAGAATTTTTTGTGCCAGTGATAATGTGTGTTTATTAACCTTAGAGCCCTTATTCTACACTTAAAAAATACTCATGAATTGCCACTAAATTGCTAAAGTAATAATGCATTATATGTTAAATGTTATTTAATCAGTAACTTTTTATCAGTTATGTATATACTACTAATATATACTAATAATTTAAACCTTAGCAGTATACTACTAATATATACTAATAATAAAACATTTGCAGTTTTTAATTAGCTTTTTGTTCCAGCCAAAGTAAATTAAATAAGATAAAATATGAACAAAAAAATTTCATAAGAAGGGCGGCACAGTGGCTCAGTGTTTAGCACTGTCACCTCACAGCAAGAAGATTGCTGGTTTGAATCCTGACATTTCTGTATGGAGTTTGCATGTTGTCCCATGTTGGCGTGAGTTTCCTCCAGGTGCTCTGGTTTCCCCCACAGTCCAAAGACTTGCAGTGTAGGTGAATTGAAAGTACTAAATTGGCCGTAGTGTACTGTATGTGTGTGAATGAAAGTGTAAGTACTGGGTTGTGGTTGGAAGGGCATCTGCTGTGTAATGCTGGTTAAGTTGACGGTTCATTCCACTGTTGCGACCCCTGATAAATAAAGGGACTAAGCCGAAGGAAAATGAATGAATGAATAATGCATTTCTTAAATATTTGTTTCAATATTGTTATTTCGTCTGTAATTTTTTATCAGTTATGTACTTGTGTCTTTTTGACTTATAATTTCCAATAAAGTATTCTGGCAAATTTTTTGTTTAATCCAAACTTCAGGTAATTAAAATACCGAAAATGTTATATTAATTATATTTGTTAGTATTATATTTAGTTTCAATAATTATGCACCTTTTTGTTACAATATGTTGAAATGATTTAATTATTTTTAATATATTTTTAATAAAGATAACTTGATCATGCCAAGAAAACATTTGTAAATTTTGCTTCTTTTAATGCATTTCAATATTTATAAATGTAAGATTTTTAATCAGTTATATACTTGTGTCTTCTTGACTTGAAAAAATATTTTTCCCATTTAGGCCATAGTAAATTGTAATCAGGCTTTAATAACATTTAGCTTTTTTTGTGGTTATTTTTAAGTTATTTCATGTTTTAGTCATTTTGGAACTTTCATAATATTTGTTTTACTTCACAATAATTTTTGCACTTTTTTAAAAATATTTTTATACAGTCAGTTTTAACTTTTTATAAGTATTTAATTTTGAATGCAGTTATATATGAAAGTGTTTTATTAATTATATTTGTTATTTGCACTTTAGTTTTTAGCCATTGTTCATGTATTTGTCTGCAAATTTGATCAAGTTGAACATAACTTATTAACTAAAAATAAATGTATACATACTTTATTATACTTTATTTTGATGGTCTGTTTGTTGAGTTTAAGTTGCATTGCATCTACATGCCAACTAATTCTCATTAGATTATAAGTAGATTGTTAGGTTGAGGTTAGAGTTGGGGTTAGGGTTAGTGTAAGTTGACATGTACTTGTAAAGTTTCTTATAGTCAGTTAAATATCTTTTGAAGAAGCAGTATCAACAGATATTAAGATATTAAGCAGACAATCTACTTAATATACTCAAACGGACTATCAAAATAAAGTGTTAACTTTTTAGCAGATTTTTTTATAGGGGTGGTGCGGTGGCTCTATGGTTAACACAGTCACCTCACAGCAAGATGGTCGCTGGTTCGAGCCCCGGCTGGATCAGTTAATGTTTCGGTGTGGAGTTTGCATGTTCTCTCGTGTTGGCATGGGTTTCCTCTGGGCGCTCTGGTTTCCCCCACAGTCCAAAGACATGCGATATAGATTAATTGAATAAACTAAATTAGCTGTAGTGTATGAGTGTGAATGTGAGAGTGTATGGGTGTTTACCAGTACTGGGCTGCGGCTGGAAAGCCATCTGCTGTGTGAAACATATGCTGGATAAGTTTATAAGCGACCCCTGATAAATAAAGGGACTAAGTCGAAGTAAAAATGAATGATTTTTTTTAAGTTAACTTCTTTTATTTCAATTAGATGTCAAGAATACATTAGTAGATTTTAGTTTGTTTCATTTAATATTTACATTTTAATTTAGCAAAAAACGCTTTATTAGTTTCATAATAAAATAACAATATAAGAAATGATTTAAAAAGAAAATTAAAGGCTGCTAGTGACTTTGAGATACAAGAGAATACACCAAAACACCAGCGGTAAAGAGAGAGAGAGAGAGAGAGAGAGAGAGAGAGAGAGAGAGAGAGAGAGAGGGTGTGGAAATGATATAAAGACAGCGAGAGAGAGAGAGAGTAATTGTTTGGAGACAGGAGGCTGTAGCAGGATTTTAATATGTTTGCTGTCTCCCGGTTCCAATTGGGCCCCTCAGGACGTTGTGATATTTAAAAGTGACATGGCTGACCCTGCACATTTGCGAAGTGTCATCATGCATCAAGCACAGAGGTGTGGATTAAAGCTCTCCCTAATGTTGTGTGCATTGGGATTTATATTTCCAATTAAGTCGGCAAATTATATGATCATCCAGAGCTGTGTGCATGGGCCATTTTGGAAATGGGTGGATGTGGTCTGTTTTTTTTATTTATTTATATATTTATGTTTTGTTTTTTCCCCCCACTAATGGTAATGTTGGAAACGCGATCCGCTTTGTGGCTGGAATATTAATCCTCTTCACAACTGTCCAATTATACTGTGCATTGTCACATTGGGATTCTAAGTGAGTTGTCCTGCAAAACACATACAAGATACGGTGTGCAGTTCATTATGTTCAGTGTAAAGTGCGACACTGGGTGACTGAGTTAGTGTGGATTGTTCAGCACAGAATATATGGGTGACTGAGTTAGAGTGGATTGTTCAGCACAGAATATAAAAGTTCTAGAAGGATTTGGTGTGTAAAGAGCGCACAAGGCCATTGCTCTGTGGATTTCATGCAGCCTCTGACTCTGCTCTTATCCTGCTAAACAGACCTTGGACTGCATGCAAAACTGAAACTTGCAGTAATCCAGAGATGGTTTAATTGAATTTGCAATTCAGATGAAAGAAAAACAAAAATACTAAGCGAATTGGCAAGTAATACTTGGAATAATATTCACATTGAAGCTAAGAAACAATGTTCAGGGTTTTTTTAATGCACATAAAAAGTTTGATGAAAAAAATGACATTGATTTATAAACGATATGCAGTTAAAGACAAAATGATTAAACATGCCATTCTTTTATTTAACAGAGATTTTTTTAACATATTTTACAACATAATAGTTTAGATTAATTGACACATTTCTTTTGCCATTGGCATGATGACAGATTAGAGCAATATGGAAAGAATACAATCTCGATAATTATTTTTCATATTGAACAATGATGATATGCAGTATATTATGACATTGTTACTGCCTCCAGATTTAAGAGAACCCTAACAAGGACTAAAGCCACAGAAATTAGATGGTCCATTGAATGGCATATTAATATATATCATATTTTTGGCTGATAATTTTCGGTGGTGGAAAATTTGGTACATCTCTAATGTCAACACACTTTTAGATTCCCATTCTAGCACATTTCTGCTATGTGATTGGCTCTTAAAATCAATATAGAGTAAAAAAAAGTCCAGCGCTTATCATTATTGACATAATTTTATCGCAATTTGATATAATATTGTTTATTGGCCCAGCACTAATGACAGTACATAATATTTCTATAATAATTTTGCAAGGTACTCTAGTATTCAGCTTAACTTGTAATTTAAAGTCTAGTCTAATTTAGCAGATTTTTAATTTTCTTTTTGTTCCAGCCTGAAGAATCTAACTAAGGATCTGAGAATCCTTGTAGCAAACTTATGTGTGTGTGTGTGTGTGTGTGTGTGTGTGTGTGTGTGTGTGTGTTGCTTCAAGAAAGCAACCATTCATTTGTGTTGTGTATTATTTTCATTTGTTTATATTAGTTTATTCTTCATTTAATTATTTTATTTAATCATAGGATGGGCAACACGGTGGTGCAGTCAACTGCTATATTGATAGGAGACTGTTAATTCAGTTGAATACTGGTTAACAGGTTTGGGTATTGGGTGGCTCTGCTGGCTTGCTGTCTGGATACCCAGAGAAACAGACATTTTCTGCAGGATCTGCTGTCCGGGGCTAGATCTTGCTATCTGCATACTCCACATGTCTTAATTTGATTTCTCTTTAGTTTGATTATGACCTTAATCGGATTAAATTAATCAAAAAATCACTGTTTACATGGTAGAATCTTAATCAGAGTATTGACTTAATCATATAAAATCTGATTTTTGGTGTCCATGTAAATGTAGTCAAAGTTGCTTGAGACATTTTTTTAATTGTTTATGCAACTAATGCAGTTAACCAATGTCAACAAATACATTCTAATTGCAATGTTAATTTTTACTTTTTAAAAAACAAGTATATCTTACACTCTCAGAAATAAAGGTACGTGAGTTGTCATTGGGGTGGTACCTTTTCAAAAGGTCCAAATTTGTACCTAAAAGGTCCATATTAATACCTCAAGGGTACATATTAGTATCTAAAAAGTACAAAAGTGTTCCTCTTAAAATTTGTAGGTACTAATATATACTTTTGAAGTACCAATATGTACCCTTCAAGTACAAATGTGTACCTTTTGAAAAGGTACCACCCCAGTGACAGCTTGCGTACCTTTATTTCTGAAAGTGTAGTGTAAGTCAGTATTAGTCTTCATATGAGTATATTACTTTACTTTGATCTCACAGCTAATATTAGCATAAGTATTAACGATAGGCTATTACTTTTTCTTTCATCTAAGACAAACTTCAGTATTACTGTAAGATTAACATTATATCTTGAATAACGTTTTAGCTTGAAGTATGATTTTGTGGTAATTTTTAAGATATTGCAACAAAACTTAAGTAGCCATTGTTTGTTAACACTACTTTATATTTTTCATTTGCTTGTTCCCTTTTTTGATGACAACATGGATGTTGTTAAAAATGCAACACATTGATCGGTCAGCAGTAATGTTTCTCTTTTTTATAATTTTTTGGTCAGTGACTCAAATTTAGAAGTATAAACTGTTTAATCTGACTCAATGACTAGACAAAAGTATTGTATATTCCGAACCCACCATAACATCAATATTAGGAGCAATAATAATAATGTGAGTACTGTCCAAGTCATTCCTGAGCAAACTTTACCTGTCGTTTTCAATCAGGCATGCAAATAAGAGCGAGCCAAGACAGGGCTGGTGTTTTGACAATCTCCTGTTTAATGAGACAGGCCTGGGATCAGTCCTTATCAGTGCAGATCCAGCATGCCAAGCTCTCACTTCAGCCGTTAATTGCTAAAGGAATTGATAACGGTGAGCCCGGTTCTCCTGATAAACCCGCGTATCCATCTGTCAAAGCGCACACCTCTGACAGGAACACCATTCTCACCAGATCCTCTATGGTGTAAATTATTGATTTTTACATGACAGCTGCTGGAGATGGTGTCTGAATCCAGGGCTGAAGGAAAGACGCCAAATATTTTGCTATTGCTGACCTGTGACTGGAAAAAATGCTTTTTCTTGGAGGATGTTTGGACTACTAGTTGGAGAGAATGAAAGAGAAAGAAATAGGGAGCGAGAGACAGGCTAAGATGGATATGATCCTGTCTGGAGTTTGAAAAATCCAACCCGATCTCATGAGGTAATATAACTATTTTAGGTATTGTTCCAAAAAGTGACTAATTCGTATTCATATGATTTCATTTAGATGAAAACGTAAGCGTTTTGAAAGGATGCGTGGCCCCAACCCCCACCATAAAGGTATCCCTCATTTGGGGATGAGCAAATCATGCTACAATGTACAATTGTGGTCATATAAATGAACAGAAATATGCCACTAAATAAAAAAAACTAAACTAAGCATTTAAAAAATCATGTTTAGGTGTTTTTGATTAGTTCTGAGAAAGATTAACAGATCAAAAGAAAATCTCTTGATTTCATGTCGACTTTATTTGCAGTGGTGGAAGGAGTGCTAAGAAATCATACTCAAGTAAAATTACCATTGTTTGCCCAAAAATGTAGTGCAGGTAGAGTACAAGTATCTGTTGTAAATTTTACTCAAAGTATGAGAAAAAAAAGTGGTGAGTATTGCGTTGTGAAAGGCTGATGCATTTACATGCAATTTGTGCATTTGTGTAAAAACGTAACATTCTATAGTGCATTTATTATTGTTTAGGGTCATTTGGCGACTTCAGTCATCATACAATAGGAACCTGTCATCTTCTCATCAGTGACATGCATCTAAACAATCTCTTGGCCATTGCGTGTAATGATTTTGGATATCTTCTTGGACACTTCTAAGCTTCCAAATGGTTTGCTGCATTTATAAAGCACCCATGTCTTGAGTTTGTTTAGTATCATGCCATTTACTCTCTATGTGCAATGAGAATCACAGGAATGATTGTTTTACTCAGCCAATCCCCATAGGCAAGAAAAAATAAAGTAGTGACTGCAGGTTGAAGGAAAATAGCGGGGTAAAAATACCAATACAGCACTACAAATGTATAAATGACAGTTCCTGAGAATACTACTTAATTACAGTAATTTGAGTGTTTGTTGTTTGTTACTTTACACCACTGTTTATTTGTGACATATATGGACAAAATGGTACTATGTAAATAAACTAGAAGGATAAAAAAAAAATACTAAACATTACTTAATCAATCTTAATGCATTATGAGATAAATCACCCAAAACTGAAAATTCTGTCATCATTTACTCATTCTTTGCTTGCCACAAATAAAAAAAAAGTTTTTTTTCTGCTCAACGCAAAAGTAAAAAAAACAAAAACAAAACAAAAAAAACAACAACTGGTAACCATTGTTTGTTTTTCATACTATGGAAGTCGGTGGTTACCAGTTTCTCACATTCTTTAAGTCTTTTCATTTGTGCTCAACAAAAAACACCCACTCGTAATGGTTTGGTGAGTACATTTTTCACTTTTTGGTGATCTATAGCTTATCAACCAAACTTTTTATAAGCTTCTTTCAGGGGAAAAAAAGGCTTCAGTGCCAATGTTATTTTACTATCAATAAGGTATATAATTTTGAAGCCAGGCTTATTGGAGATTTATGCCCAGGGCGAGATTTTTGAGAACCAGTAAATAAAGTCCCGGGGGCTACAACCTGATCTCACAAGGAAATGTAACTATTTTAAGTTTTGTCAGTTTAGTGGATAATTCAGTTTAGTATAAAAATGTTACATTTTGAAAGGAGCCCGCCCCTAAACCCAACCGTCATTGGGGGATGAGCAATTAGTACAAAATTGATCGTACTAATAGATTGCATGAATTCATACAAATTAGCCACTGAATCGAAAAGTTACAAATTGCCATGAGATCGTGTTGGGGGCTATGTGTTTTTGCAGTTTTTGTCACAAATCCACTAGAGGCTGCCGTGTACATTTTTGTTCGTGTACATCTCAAATATGTTACTAGGCACGTTTTCTCATACGTGCCATTTCTCATAAATTCACCAGAGGCTGCTATGTATGACTCTGCCAATCACACGCACGTATCCGTGAAAGAGAAGCCGGTCGCCTTGTCATAATGCATAATATGTCAGCTTGATATTGACTGACCCACCCACCCCTTTCCCAAAAACCCTACCGATAGTGTTTTCTAAAGCAAAATAAAAGAGAAGAGCCATTACAGCCGTGTACTTTTACCATGATTTCATACTGCTCTTTTAGGTTTCAATTTATCTGGTTTCTGGAACCATCATTCACTGGACTCAAACCCCTGTTCCACTCCGCTACACGTCGTACATGGAGAACCGAGCAAACCACTCATGCTGGAAAAGTCGTACATACGGTGGTAAACAGTCATTGGTTTTGCCAGTAGCTTTTGTTTTACACAAAATGCCGCCATTATGTACCCCTGGGCATTTATTTCTCTGTGCTCATGAATGCAGCCCTGGGTA
>CAIGQZ010032312.1:16069514-16082092 GCA_903798205.1 Danio tinwini
AAGATATATTCATTTTATTAATACATTGATATGGATTTTTTAAATGTTAAAACTTTTTTTATTTTGTTTAAAATTAATTTCAAGTTTAGTTTCAATTATTTTAGTGCACTGATTTCCGCAATTAAAGCCATTGTATATGCATGTACATATATTTTGGTTTTATCTGCATACTAACACATACAGTTAAATGCAACATTATTAGCCCTCATGTGTTTTTTTTTTCTTTTTCACACATTTCCCAAGTAATGTTTACGAGAGCAAGGACATTTTTACAGTATTTTCTATAATATTTTTTCTTCTGAAGAAAGTCTTATTTTTTTAACTGGAACAAAACCATTTTTACTTTTTTGTTGTTAACTCTTAAAGTCAATATTATTAGCCCCCTTAAGAAATATTATCATTTTGGCTAAAATTTTGGCAAACCACTGTTGTCCAATGACTTGACTAATTAACCCAACTTGCCTAGTTAATTAACATTGTTAAGCCTTTAAATCACACTTTAAGCTGAATACTAGTGCAAAATAGCTTTTAAAATATTACATACTGTCATCACGACAAAATAAATTAGTTATTAAAACTATGTTTAAAAAGTGTTAACAATTTTCTTTATTAAAAAGCACTTTGGAAATATACAAACAGGCTTATAATTTTGTCTTCAACTGTATCTTGAATTATGACAACTCAAACCTAATCTCACAATATTTACTTAGATTACTGGCCAACCAGCCAACTTTCCTTAATTTGTATTACTCAAAAGCTTTTTATTAAACAGGGAAGAATGAATCACCCGAAAAGATTTTGAAAGAGTGCAAGTGTAAATGAATGAGGGAATGCGGAGAAAGAGATGAAAGGAAAAAAAAAAAAAGATTGGAAGTGGGAAGGGAGAAACGGAGCGATGGAGGAAGACAGCCCGAGGAGAGCGACCGAGGCAAAGTGAGAATTGAAACTTCTTCAATCTGACGGTGCATGTCTCCCTCGGGTCCATTTTGATCTAAGCATATTTGAATGTAAATATAAGACGGGCTGCTTTTATTGAGTGGTGTCGGCACGGCACAGCTGATGACCACTGGCGCTGTCTGACACTTCAGCGAGGAAATGCATTCATCTATATGATGTGCCTCTCTCTACAATTAAAGATAATTTATACGCCTCCTGTTTACACCCGTCTGTTTAAAATGTATAGCTTTTGTTTTCTTCTTATTCTGGAAATCTCTGGAGTCTGTAATCCTGGAGACTTCAGTTTATAGAGTCAGATCCGTATTAAAAAAACATAAACTAAGAAAACACCATCGCCCTTCTGTTGATGGTCAGCCACGGCTATAATTCATAAATGTAAATGGATCAGCTGTGAAATAGGGTTATTTAGAAAGAGAGAGAGAGTTCACACAAAAATGAAAAGTTTATCATTTATTAACTTAGCTTCAGGTTGTTATAAACTATATTGGAGTTTTGGTGAGTTTTTAAAGTGCTTCTGTTATGCTATTTTAAGATGTGACACCGCAGGCAAAAACACTGTTTTCATGCACCAATTTTGGGCTTTTTTGTATTTTTTTTCAGTCCGATGTCAAGAACTACAGTTGTAAGTGTTTCTTTTGTTGCACTTAATCCATTTGTGTCTTTAAAATTTTCAATTATAGTACATGTTTTTAAAGGCTCTTTTCTTAAAATGAGTTTTCTCTCCAGCACTGAGCTATAAACCTCCAGTATAACCTATATGTTAGGGGTGTGACGAGATGCCTACTCCACAAGACACGAGAACAAGACGAGACGAGATTTTTACACTATTTTTAAGAAATCCTCAATGATGAAATATATAAATGGAAAATAGTTTTTTATTCAACTGGAGAAAAAAACCCAAATCGCAAAACTACTTAGGTGCTTTCTTTAAATCAACTTGTAATGAATGTTATTTTACTTCTATTTTAATGAATTATACGCAGTAATGGACATGCAAACACTGCTAAATATTTAGCTATAAACTCTACTGACTGGCTTCTCCCCTGTACAAATTCACATGATATACCGATCTTATTTCCACACACTGAAACAACTATATGTACATTTTTGTATTTAATTTTTTTTTAATAAATGAGTTTCACTTTCATTTAGCAAGATTTCATTCAGGCCCCTTGACTCACTCTGAGCTACTCGATGCGATCATGCGAATATGAAGGACTAATAGGAGAGTTGTTTTTAATGGATTTTGATACCGCACGCAGAATGAAAAAAAAAATTTAGCTTTTCCCGGACTACGTAAACGTGTGTTCCGTGATGATGATGTGACGATGAGTCTCCAGGAGTTCATTAAGAGAGTGTGTGTGTTTGTTTGCGCGCGCTTAGAGATTTGTGTGTCTGTGGTGCTTTACTGACTCGCTAGGTGTGTAGGTCCTGTCGCAAAATGCGGCTAAAAGTCCTTCACGGTGTCAATAGTTTGATTACAGCGTTTACATGTGTGCACTTCAATAATGCGACTAAAATAGGAATACTCCACGTCGTAATTTTATTTGTGTTTACGACGATTATGCCTTTGAGCATATCTGAAGTGCTATTCCATTGCATGGATATGAACCATAATGTGAGGCTGTAGTTGTAGCCTATGTTGGATGCGGCACCTGCTAAACTCCGGTGGAAAAAAATGGTTACGTCACACCCGCACACCCAACCGAGTGACAAGCTCAACTCTGTACTAATGCATAATAAAAAAAAAAAAACAAAAAAAAAAAACAAGCTCAACTCTGAGGCCAGCCTGGGTTGCCAGGTGTGTGCAAAGCAATTTATTTGCAGATCAAATCCAATCCTGCCTCCAATCGTCAATGCTAATTTTACCCCCACGCTCCATCATAACATAACAACTCACAAGACATATTGTCACCTCGACAAGTAATCTTGCTGCGATTTAATCTCGCGAGATCTCGTCGTACGAGATCTTGTCACACCCTTACTCTATGTATATCGCTACTAATTATTTACTGCTATAAAAAAATATTATTTATTAATCCTCACTTTTTACAATTTATGAAGTTAAATTAAATAGTCTGGCCTAAAGCCAAGGGTCGCGTGGTTTGAATGATCAAAAGTTGGATTTATTATTATTATTATTATTTAAATGTTTGCATTTTTCTTTTTATTCAAATGGACAAATTATGACTGAGGAATGTTGACTGTACTGGCCAGTTTGCTATTTGCCTATTCAGTCATAAATTTAAAACAAGTTCAACAGATTTCTAAAGAAATGTGTATTAATAGATGATAATAAATTTGTATTTTAAAAATAAGAATCTTTCATATTTTTTTTTCCTAAATTTTCATTATTTATAAAACTGTAATTTAAAACTTACAGTTTAAATGCACGTGGGTCTGATAGTGTAATGTTAAAAGAATGTTTATTAACTCGCACAGGAAATTCCCCTGCACAGTTTTGGCGCTGCTTGTATCTGAACGCAGCTACAGCCTCTCACATGACAGGAGGGAAAGGCACAGCCAATCACAATGTTCATATGTGTTTGGGGGACAGTGAGGAGAGAACGTGATTTAACCTTTTTTGCATGTCTAGGTTAAAGCCTGGTTTATACTTCTGCGTCAAGTGATCGGCGTAACCCACGGCGCAAGCCTCGCGCGTAGCTATGCATTTTCTACTTCTGAGCTCTGTTTCTGTTCCTCTGCAATACACTTCCTAAACGCTAGCTAGCAGTAGGTGTTTATGTTCTCTGTGTCGAGTTTCTTCGCTGGTGTTTAGTTTTTTTTAACATTTCCTTAACGTACAAGTGGCTCAAACTCACTCATTTTGAGGCGGGAACCGGCGGATGTGTTACAACTTTAATCATAAGGTAAACACAAAACAACAGTCTCCATCCTGAGCTCCTTCATGGGACTCCACACTTGTAAACACTCGCTGCATCACGCTCTCGCGGCTCTCACCTCCGCCCACACTTGTCAGCGCTACCAAGCCGACCAATCACAGAGCTTGCGCTACACATACGCATTACATTTTTTGAGTGGTGCGAGTCAACGTTGCTAACGTCCACAGTGAGGGGCTATGCGTCCACGCGTAGGCTGCTCTGTAGGATATGCGTGCGCTTGACGCAGAAGTATAAATTGGCCTTAATATTGACAGCACGATTTTTTAAAAAGTGAATTAAATTATTCGTGAGGACAATCGTTGATGGATATTGGTGGTGACGCGTCCATGCTAAATCTATGCATCTGACTTACATATACACAAACCTTTTTTATTCACAGTTTTATTCACATCTACAGTTAAAGTCAGAATTATTAGCCCTCCTGAATTTTTAGCCCTGTTTTTTTAACACATTTCTAAAAATAATAGTTTTAATAGGTCATTTTTCATAACTTTCTTTTTGTCTTTGCCATGATGACCCTACGTAATATTTTACTAGATATTTTCAACATACCAGTGTTCAGCTTAAAATGCAATTTTTAAGGCTTAACTAGGTTAATTAGATTAGATTAACTACACTGAGAAAAATTACTCAGTGGAGTTGTAATTGTAATAAAGAATAAAAAATATTTTCAACAAATAAATGCATTTTTTTTATTTAATATTTGAGCAACTTATTGAATTCGTTGAAAACATATTTTTCACAATTAAATGCTGAATGTTGTATCTTGCATAATTTTAACAAGACTTTTTAGATTTGTGCCTTTTCCTCATACTTTTAAGTAAATTTTACTTAAAATGTATAATATGTGGGTGTGGCTTGTCTAGAAGATTCTTGATGTCAACGCCATATTGAATTTCCTATGGTCACATTTTCTGACAAGGCCATAAAAAAGGTAAGACTGAACTCCTTAAATGACAAAGCAAAATGTTTCCTTTTTTAACATTGTTTTATTGTTTAATTACTGTAACTCTAGCTTAATCCTGCAGAAACTAACATTAAAGTTAGGTCAAGACTTTTCTTCTTTTTAGACCATCTGCATTTAAAAAGGTTGGAAATGCACTAAATATGAGAAGATTGACGGTTTAATGCTTTAAATGTCACCAGAGATGGCATGATGAAGATAGTTGCAATTTACTGGTGTTTTTTCCCCCATATATTACCATTAAATGCACCTGGTTAACGTTATTAACGATTAATGATTGTGTGCCTTTTTTTGTTTATTTTCTGTTAGCACTCCTAAATTGTTAGGAGTCAAGTTAAGGTAATTAGGCAAGTCATTGTATAACAATGGTTTGTTCTGTAGACAATCAAGTAAAAATATTGCTTAAAGCATATTGATTAAAATGATTTAAAAAATATGAAAAACTGCTTTTATTTTAGTCTAAATTAAACAAATAAATATTATAGAAAATACTGTGAAAAATTCTTTACTCTGTTAAACATTATTTGAGAAATATTTGAAAAAAAAATCACAGGAGGGCTAATAAGTTAGCTTTTAATTATATATATATATATATATATATATATATATATATATATATATGCAGAGGATTTTCTTTTTACAGCGGGATATATTCATATACTATTTGCCTGATTAAATACAACATTTTATTATACAGCAAATATTGAAAATAGTTTCTTCTGTTTATCATATTTTCCAAATTATGGATTGATTTAAAAAAGAACCATATAGAGACAAAACCAACAGGCAAAACCGGAAACTTTCTATTGTGTGAATCCCTAATTTTGTTTTTGGAGGTTTTATAAGTTTAAGTTCCTTTGAGGCCAAAAACACTTCAGGTTTTCTCCTAATAAACAAAGCAGCATCAGCTCTTTTCTCACAGTTGGTTTAAGGATCTGTGCTATCTAAACCCCACCTTTCTGAGAGCCTACTATGCTGTGATTGGTCAGTTAGCCCACATTGTAAAAACTTATATGCCAAAAAGTCCTGATGACAAATGTTTTTGTTTAACAATATTTTTAGTCAGTTTAATAACATAAGTTGAGAGGACTAGAAAAGTTAATTTATTCAACTAAAAAAGTACAGTGCAGTCTGATCTGATTGGTAGCTTATTGCACATATCGGAAATCCAAACATCATTACAATATCTGAATTTCATTACATTGCGTTGTCACAAAAAATCTAGGCTCCTAGAAATGTGGTCCTAGAAATGCAGTCCTGAAAATGCAGCCTCCAGTTTTGCAGGCAGATACTACTCAATTTCTGGTGTTGCCCCATTGGAATTTTAGAATCTGCAGAAATCTGTCTGGCCAATTGCTCTCTCATGCGCATGCGTTTTTGCTTCAAGGTTTGTTCACCAAACACAAATATTTCACTTCTGTTCGATAAATTGGCTAAACATAATTCAATATGTTTGGTGAATATATACTGTATTTTTATTTCTAACTTCAGCCCATTAGCTAAAAATTCAGTAAACACTTTTGCTTTATTATATCCTAGTCCTCATCCTTTGGAAGCATATGCAAACTACTGACAACCTGTTTCAGGCAGTTTACAATTGATTGTTTCCTTTGTGCACTGTATGAAAAATTACACCAAAAGATGCATGATAGAGACACATTAAGATCTACATTGACAATTGTATGCAACATTTCAAGTTTCGCTATTTATTTTGTTTAAGTGACCCAAATCAATAATTTTTAAAACAGGTCTGATTTGTAACTCACTTTAAAGAGGCTAACAATGTCACTAAAGTGGATAATTTTCATTATTTTTAATTTCAGTACACTCAAATAACAGTACAAAATCTGTCACTGTGGTGATACCTTTTCAAAAGGTGCATTTTGTTCCTAACAGGTCCTTACAGATACATACTAATACCTAAACAAGTTCAAATGTGTTCCTTATAGTACCATAAAGGTACAAAAGTGCACCTTAAAGCTACTAATGTCCAACTGTATGGTACACAAGTGTAGCTTTTGAAAAGGTACCACCACAGTGACAAATCTTGTACCTCTATTTCTTAGGCTGCGTCCGAAACCGCATACTTCCATACTATACAGTAAGCTAAAATCAGTATGCGAGCCGAGTAGTATGTCCGAATTCATAGAATTCGAAAATCAGTATGCGAGAAGTACCTAGATGACTTACTACTTCTGGCGAGATTCTGAAGTTCGCATCCCATGCACGCTGCGACATCCCATGATGCCCCGCGAGAGAATTCATGAATGGGAGTGAAGCAACGCAACTGACGCAGGTACTGTAGGTCACGTGATCATGACAAAATGGTGGATGTAGTGCGTCTGAATTCCATTCATACTTCTTACATTCATACTGTATAGAACGTACTTTTCTAACGACCGAGTAGTACGTTTAAATTCAAATGCAGTACCTACTGAGTAGTGGGCAATTTTAGTGTGTATTGAAAAATGTATCCTTTTGTACTGCACAGAAATAGAAATCATACAGATTTAGAACAACATAATGATTCCCATCATGATTTCCCCATTTTCTCTGTGGATTAATCCTTTGAAAGTGTGTAAAAGGTATTTCCAATCATTTTGTTGAATGATTAAAAGACAATTACTCAAAAGAGAAATGCGATTTAAGTGACATTTCATTAAATGTACATAGCAATTGCAGATGATGTTAATCCTTTAAGCAGGGCGAATATTTCATTAATGTTTAAATAATGGAAGATTAAGGCATGCAAAATTTAAGGACCAAAACTCAAAGGGATATTTCAAACTTCTAAATCCAAAACCGCGCCAAGTCTTCAAAGTTTGCAGCGTGGAAAACGACGGGCAAACGATCAAACGTGTCAGGTGGACATCTTCACACATGTTGTCCCAGTAATTTAAAAGCTTTCCTATTTTCATTTAAACTCCAGCTCCATTTAGGGGTTTCTGTTTTCATGCCTTTCAAATGGTAATGGATCTCTTCAAAGTCTCTCTATCGCTCATTAGCAGCAGTTCAACATAAAACGGAACATAAATGAGAGAGAAAAAGCCTGAGAATTTATTATTATTATTCCCACCTTAAGATATGATTTTCTGCATGCTAATACAAAGGATGAAATAATTTCCAATATTTTTATAGCTAGTTTATTGGACCCAGCATTAGGTTAATATTATTTCACTGACATTAAACTGCTAGAGCAATTATAACTGATTATAATCACTGATGGCTTCTAATGGGGGGAAATGTTTTGTTTTGCCATAGGTTTTTTAATAGCAAGTTCTTTAACAATTTTGGGGGAACTATGCTTTTAACAGTTACATTCTTGGTGGAAAAACTACTACATTCAGAGAGTTGCAAAGAGCTTTTTGGCTCTTTCTCTTACATAAAGGACCATAAATTACATAATCAAGCTGGTCTTGCTGTGCTTTTAAAAATGTATATAGAATTTTTTTTAGCTATAAACTTAAAATATTTAGTTGTCATATGTAATTTACAACTTTCATTTGAATAGTTTTATATTGGTTTTATATCTGTAACACTTTAGTTTAAGTATTCTTACTAACAATTAGTGGCTTGTTACCTGCTTATTATTAAGATATTGGCTGTTTATTTGTACTTATAATGTACATATTCTACAACATCATATTCTGCAATCCCAAATCCTACTCAAGTAAACTCAACTACTGTGTTAATGTAACAGAGGCCAGCTAGCAAAGTGCTATGCAGGTAAACCTCACTCCTCTGACCTCTAAAGGTGCTTTAGCAATAGCGACAGCCTCCAACTAGAGCAACCAACTCCCTTGCAAAAAATTGACAGATCGATCCCAGCTCAGAACGGGATGGGTACAGTTTGACCAGTGGGTTACATGTGGGGGCTCGTCCAGGGGTGGGAGTGAGGTTTAGAGGGGTGGTGGTAACAGCGGCCACCTAGTGAAGTGCTATGCAGGTAAACCTCACTTCTCTGACCTCAAAAGGTGCTCTAACGACAGACGCTAGAGGCCATGGTCTTTAGCCTCCTTGTAGCCGACTCAAAGAATCCAATACAAAGAATCACCAGTTCGATCCTAGCTCAGAATGGGATGGGTGCAGTAGGACCGGTGGGTTACATTAATTACTAATTAATAAGCAGCAAATAAGAGTCTATTAAGATAAAACTCATAATACATCTTTTGTACAGTATTAGTGTATTCTTATACTTGACCTTTTCACTAAAGGAACTGAAAGAACCATATATAGAGAGTCTTTTTTTATAGGCTTTTCTTTTTATTGTTACAGTAAATAGGTAATAATTGTTAATAGCGAGAATTGTACATTCAAATTTGTGACCCTATTACGTTTGTCACGTGCAATGCAATGTCTCATTGTAGTTGGTATTCATGCATTTCTGTATTTTTGTTCCCTGTTTTCAAATAAAATATGTTATGATTCATTATATACCTGATTGAAAGTGAAGTGAAAGTCAAGTCATGTGACCAATACTTGGAATTTGTGCTCTGCATTTAACCCATCCAAGTGCACACACGCATACAGCAGTGAACACACACCCGGAGTGGTGCGGGGTGCCTTGCTCAAGGAACTCACCTCAGCTGTGGTTATTGAAGGTGGTGAGAGCGCTGCTTATTCACTCCTACCACCTGCAAACCCTGCTGGTACTTGAACCTGCAATTTTTCGATCATAGGTCTAACTCTAACCATTAGACCACAGCATGACTTATACCAATTGAACTTTTTAATTGGCATCTTTCAGGTAAAATGTCAGTTAAATGTCTTAGAGTGGAAGTTGAATTGTTAATTATAATCGCTATCTACAGTACATACATTGTGCATTTAAAGACCACTCCAATTTGTTTTTTTCTCCTAGAGTTAAAGTTTTACCATTTTTTAAATCCATTTAGTCAATCTGTGGGTCTGGCGAGGGCACTTTTAGGCATTAGCATCTCGCTCAAAAATGCCAAAAAAGCATTTTGATAATGTTCCTATATAAATCTTGACTATTCTGTAGTAACATAGTGTACTAAGACCAATGTTTGGTAATAACTCGATGCCAGTAATGCTAATAATGTAACACATTACTTTTTAAATATAGTAACTTATCATTACTATATGATGCATTTGTGCGTTACTTGGTGTATCTTCTTGTTTACAGCGGCAATGCATTGTGGAATTGGTGGATGCCAACCAACCACTGTAAAGAAGATGCATCGTGTACAAGGCGCCAGACTGGACAAATGCGAAAGCAGAGAGACCAGGTGCGCGTGAGAGAGGTCGAATTCGCGTGAGGTAGGCCGATTAATTACTATTACTAATACTATTATGTTTGTTGTTTCAAATAAATAAGCACACGTGTTATCTGTATAACAAATTGATTAGTTGACACAGTGACACATTTCTGTTATATTTCAGAACACGTCATTTAAAATCTATAGTTTTGTATTGCCCCAAAAAATGCTGTGATTTATTTTTTTATTGTTTTACATATTTTTATAGCTGTTATACATATATTAACAGCAGATTTTGCATTTTGAATATACACAGCTTACTTTCCATAAGTTGTTAATATACCACCTTTAATTTGTGATTAGTTTGACAATTGCTCATAGATTTAATTTTTGAGAAGCTGTTGTGTTTTTTTTTTTTTTATGCAAAAAATCTATGGTTGTCTATAATAGCAGTGTTATGGTGCTGACTTTCACCAAACTGATTCTGAATCTGATCATTCAGATAACTTTTTTCATTTTTTTCATAAACATTTTGTGTTTGTTGTTCATTGTTGCTAGTTTTCATACTTAAGCTGTGAAGGAACATGTTTAAGAGTGATGTTATAAGGGCATTAATAGGAGCATTAAAAATGTTCTTTGGAAAAGTAACTCAAAAATTACTTTTAACAGTAATGCATTACTTTTTGGTGTAAGTAACCGATAAAGTAATTGAGTTACTTTTTGAATGAAGTAACTAGTAACTTTAACTAGTTAATATTTTTCAGTAACTAGCACAACACTAGCTATGTTTCCATCCAAAAATGTGAATTAAGTTTATGCGCAAAACTGGAATATTGCATAAAAAATGTGCAAGACGCTCTTGATTCTGAAGGTCTTTAATAATATAATAACACTAATACTGAAATTTTTAAGGCATTTTAGAATGACCAAAACAACATTTCAGATGTTTTACAATGTGCTCAGTCTGCTGGTTTATCCATTCGCACACATTTTTATCATCACATGATCTCTTAAAACAAAATCACATGACCTTTTTTAATGCACATACTGAAATTTGTCTGGTAAAACGGTTTCCATTGTAGGTTATGCGCATCTTTTTTAGGGAAAAAAAGTTGATCCTACTTAGTTTTGCGCATATGTTTTTTATGCGCATCTTGGCGTTTCCACGCCATTTTTTTATTTGCATATGCAAAATGCACATACAAGTAGGTGGACGGAAATGTAGCTACTGACTAAGACTAATTGCTATTTTCTAGGTCGATATGGTTAGGAACTATACTCTCATTTTGATGTAACAATCAAGAAACTTTGCTTCTGTATTCTGTACTTTTTTTTTGACTGAGATGCTGATGGTCTAATCTAATTCATAGATTTTTGCTAAGCTAAGAAAAAAGTGCAAAGATCAACTGAATGCATTTAAACCTCTAGGTGACTTGTAAAATTTCCAAAAAAAAGTTAAGTCAAAAAATTCTAGAGACTAGCAATGGCCTTGGTAACCACAGTGTGACTTTTAGAAAGCACCCTTCGTATTTACTTCAGAAAATGTACAAATGTAGCTTTCATGGCTGTGATTAAATGCACTCCTTGTAAATGACATCCAGAACTGAGGGCTATATGAAGGACTGCGGTTGTGACACAGTTCCTCTAGGAGATGAAAGTTATTTTTTTTTGAGTGACAGTGTTCTAACCAGCATCCCTCTCCCGCTGACCTTCTCAAACGAGCGCCTGTAACCAAAAATATGCAAAACAGGCAGAACGAGAGAGGAGCAGGGTGGGGGGGATAAAGAGAGGGAGGAACAGATTGCCATCCGTCACAAGATAAACCCCCAGGTTTACCGTACTATCCGCGATTCTTAGCAACAGAAGTCAAAATGTAGTTTCTGATGAGTATAGATTACATAACAACATCTGGCTAATCCTCGACCTACAGGCGCACAAGCATATTTTTCTCTAATTAGATTTATTTGCAGCCTTTGTTGGATTCGTCTTTACCCCTGGCATTTTGCTCCAGAAGCAGATGTCATTAAAAATTCCCGGTCCACAGGAACGGATGCGTGATTATGTTTTATGAAGAGAGAGAGAGAGAGGGGAGGGTCTCTCCTTGATCCTGGTATGTTTGAGGGTTAAAGTGAGCCGTCAGTCAGTGTGTCCTCTGTGCCGCTGTGATGCCAGAGAGGACACACTTGTCACTGGGCTCTCAGTCATCTGACAATAAGTAAAGGCTTCATTCATTATCAAATTTTTTATTTATTTTCAAAAATGTACTGCATGTCTATCTATCTATCTATCTATCTATCTATCTATCTATCTATCTATCTATCTATCTATCTATCTATCTATCTATCTATCTATCTATCTATCTATCTATCTATCTATCTATCTATCTATCTATCTATCTATCTATCTATCTATCTACAGTATATATACCTGTTTGCCTGTCTGTCTTTATATATCTATTTATGTATCTATCAGTCTGTCTATTGTTCCATCCATCCATCCATCCATCCATCCATCCATCCATCCATCCATCCATCC
>CAIGQZ010032312.1:16100033-16110756 GCA_903798205.1 Danio tinwini
ATATATATATATATATATATATATTTATTTATTTAATAAAAATAAACAAAACAAAGAACAACAAAATTACAAAAAACTTTATTAATTTTAGCAGATGACAAAAGTAATAACTAAAAATCTAATTACTATCCATTTTAAAAGTGAAAATGACCTAAAATAACTTGTGTTAATGCAGTATTTGCTCATTTACACTAAAATTACACTGTACAGAACTGTTTTACACTAAAATTACACTGTTCATATATGTTTAGAACTTAAATTAATTATTATCTATGAAATATTTCGATTATGAAGAATTACTGAACAAACCATTACTGACAAATCTCTTTCTCTCTTTCTAACTGAAGCACAGCACACAATACAGTGCACGAGGCAACTATTTAGTGAGAAAAAAAGAGGAAGTGATTACTAGGAATGAGTGTGAGAACTGCTGATGCAGTGGGTGTGAAGATGACGTGACGGTGAAGCAAAGATGCTAGCTTTAATGAAAGACTGAGCAGTCGAAGTCTGTCCGTACGCTGACATTCGACATCCTCCTCTGTGACAACATCCTGTCAGAAAGAACAGAATGAAGGAGGATAGAGCAGGAGCACACGCCATGTTCAGAAAAGAGAGACAAAGGCAGATCTGGAGAACAGACAGTCTTACATTTAAAGGAATAGTTTGCTCCTAAAATAAATTCAGTCCTCATTTACTCACCTTGTTTTATCAAACCTCTATGACTTAATTTTTTTAGTTAACATATTAGAAGGATTTTCGAAGGATTATGGGACACTTGTTTTGTTTACATGGACAGTTTTGTTTCAGTCGGATAGAAATGATTCTGATTCTGAACATAGTTTATGTCACAAACGTCAAATTTATCTTCTGACGTGCGCAATGCGTGAATATAGTTTCCTGCTGATCTAGCTAATCCTCCTACCTTTCTTAACCCTTTATACAGTGTTTCATAGATTGTATAAAAACAAGGATTGCATTTGTAGCGATTTAGCTCAAAGTGAATTAAAGATTTACTTAAAGGGGGCTTCAAAAGAATTGACTCTTTAAATCCGAACAAACGAATCATCCAGCAATCATTCGAACGGACAGTTGACTTCAATTAGGGCAATTGCTATTAAAAATAAAAACCCATTTATGTTTAAGCAGGGTAACAAGATCAACGTTTAAGGCATAAGATTCATAAATATGCACAGGCACCTTTCTTTATACAATATTCATACAGGTTGTAGAGAAGGGTAGAGGAAGAAAAGTAAGAGTTTGAGAATGAAATGATGGAAAAATCTCAGATTTTGCAAGACCTAACCAAGCAAACCAAAAATAATCAAGTTAACCCTTTTATGGTTTCTTTAGGTTTGCATTTAATTTACACCACTTTAGTGGTAATCTGGAGGCAATAATTGCGTTCCTTGTTTGTTGTGAAGAAACTCCTTCATAGTGCTAATGTTCCCACATGGTTAACTGGTGGTCGACTCTTTAGCCCAGGGGTCACCAAACTTGTTCCTGGAGTGCCAGTGTCCTGCAGATTTTAGCTCCAACCCTAATCAAACACACCTGAACAAGCTAATCAAGGTCTTACTAGGTGTACTTGAAACATCCAGGCAGGTATGTTGAAGCAAGTTGGAGCTAAACCCTGCAGGGACACCGGTCCTCCAGGACCGAGATTGGTAACCCCTGCTTTAGCTTATGGAGCTTCGAGTCGAGTGGAGTTTGTCGTTTCAAGTGTTTGAGGCAGCAAAAGGACTAGTCATGTTGACTTCTGGTTTCGTGGTGCACTAAACTTAGACTCTCAATGTAAAAGAAAGAAAGAAAGGTATCGGAGATGAAATTATCTGAGCTGAGCCATTTTTGCCAGGGTCCAAGTCTCTTCCCTTGGCCTCGAAAGAGAAGCTGTCCTGAGCTGGAACAGAACAACTCTCTCTCCAAAGGTTTGTGTCGTTCCTCTTCCTGTTCTGCTCTGGGTGCTCTCTGGGGGCAGACCTTAGTCACCAGCTTTTTTTTCTGGTACCACCCTCAAGAGCTGAGTTGACCAATAAGAAGTTATTTTTTTCCATAGGAAGTTTTATGGGCTTTTGTTGGGAAGCTTGGTGATTTTGCATATCCATTCTGGGTGAGTGCTGATGCAGAAATGTTTAGAGTTTCTTAAAATGTTAATATGTTGCACATGTATTAACATAAAATTTAAACAATCGTTCAGTACACCGATCGTAAGAGGCTGATGGTGTATTATTTGTTGAATAAAGCAAAATAATTTTGTGTCTGATTGGCCACATCAGTAACACATTGATTATTAATTAAAGTTAAATCATAAACAAATGATATATATCCAGTCAGTTTTTATAGAGAGCACATCATTAGAACCCACTGTCCTTTACAATATATAGTCAAGTCCAGAATTATTCATACCCCTGGCAAGTTCTGACTGAAAGTTTTCTTCAAATGTAAATAAATGTTGAGAAATATCCCCCCCCTCCCACGATTATGGCTCTTGTACACCGTCTTAATCTTTTGGGAGAAGCCTGTGTCATTTGTGGTTAAAAAAAAAAAAAAAAAGCTTGCTAGTTGAATAAAAGTAACTTTAAGTCAGAATTTGCCAGGGGTATAAATAATTTTGGTAAAGATAACCAATTTGTATAATTATTATATATATTTTTTTCATGTTGGTATACTGTTTTTGCAGTACAAATGTTTTGACCTGATGTTCATTGAAATGGACACAAAAAATCTATTAAACAAATATATATTTTTTATTATTTTATTTAGTCTCATTCCTGGAAGTTTTAGGAACAGAAAAAATTACTCCTATATTTTTCTCAGTGCCACACTGTCTATGTTAATTGTAGATAATGCTTTGTAACAGTGTTATTGCATGTGCACAACTTTCTAATTCATTTTTTATCTGATCAAATGTTTACTTTTTTGATGCAGTTAGAAAAGGTATAAACCATCCCTTACAATCTGACTAAAATATAATTCATATCGAGATCTGTTAGAACAGTAAAGAGTACATAAAGTCATTTTGTAATGTTATTGAGCTGTTAATTCGATTACCCGTTAGCCTATTTAACTGCATGTAAACATAGTGGGGATTGGAGTAGTGGCTGCAAAAAAAAAAAAAAAAAGTCATAGGATTTAAGTACGTTTTAAAGTATTTGTCAATAAAATTTAAATTGTAATATTTCACCAAAAATATGATATTGTTGTATTTATCTTAATGGTCGTCAAATTTAGTTTTTGGCTAGTTTAGGATTTGATGAAAATTGATGAAAGATTGTTTGAAAAGAAAGTGCAAAATGAAAACCTTATATTCAAATGTTTGATAATATTAATTAAAACGTATTGGTATCTAGGCATGGGCCGGTATAAGATTCTGATGGTATGATAACCTTGGATAAAAATATCATGGTTTCACAGTATTACGGTATTGTGATTACTGCTCTAAAATAAGTTCTTTTTAAATGTCTGGGTAAAAAAATATAAACTTTTTAAACATAATTTATTTTGTGAAATATTTAAAATATTTTGAAGCAGTAAACATGTCAGGCTAAATAATTCAAATGAATCATTGACACAATTCAAAAACACAGATTTCTTTACAATTTAAAACGGCATCTTTTGATATCTTTTCTGCTGGAGATACTGTTGTCATAAAAACACTTTTAAAAAAATGTAAAAAATCTTAGAAACGGTATTACAGAAAATTTTGGCAGTTTTAAAACTTTGACTTTTCCAAACTGCGGTATACCTTGAAAACGGTTATCGTCCCATGCCTATTGGTGTCAGCATAAAAAATTGTGTGAAAACCTGTAGTAGGTAAACACTGTGAAATTTGTGTCACAGAAGGATGAACCATAGACCACAAAACCAGTCAAAAGGGTCAATTTTTGGAAATTGAGATGTATAAATCATCTGAAAGCTAAATAAATATGCTTTCCAAGTTTTTAAAGTTTTAATTTATGGTTTGATTGGATACAACAATATTTGGCCAAGATACAGCTATTTCATAATCTGAAATCTGAAGGTTAAAAAAAATCTAAATACGGAGAAAATTGCCTTTCAAGTTAAACCGATTAACTTCTCAGCAACACATGGTACTAATCAAATCCTACGTTTTCATTTATTTACAGTACAACATTTTAAACATGTCTTTATGAAAGATGATCTTTACTTCATATTCAATTAACTTTTGGCCTAAAAACAAAAGTCATTTTGACTCATACACTGTAATTTTGGTTGTTCCCACAAATACCCACCAAGGTTATTATAGTTAACGAAAACGAACGAAAAAAACTTAAACTAGAACTTAAAAATAATTTTCCTTACCTGAAATAATAATAAAAACAATAGTTTTTGGTTTTTTTTGAAAACTAGAACTAACTGAAACTGTGTAATTAGAAAACTGACTGAAACTAACTAAAACTATAGCAAAAACATTCTTCGTTTGTGTCTTTGTAAATGTATTTAATTTAATTTAATCAGTAAATTTAATCAGTAAATCTATTTACTTTGATAGCACCTCAGTGTCTGTAATTCTGATGGCATTGGCCAGATCAAGGCCAATATTTTACAATATTTTCACATTTGTAATGATATCCAGTATGAGGTTGAGCAAATGATGACAAACGTTTATTTTCATCTAAACTATGCCTTGAAAATCAAGACATGTTGATAAGTCTAGGAGGTCCTTGAAAAGGTCAGAGAGTGTTTTGGTGAACTCTTGATCACAGTCTGTTCATTTGCTCTGTGAAGCCTGATGTTTTTGACAGATTTTACTGACACGATTGTGTTTTTCCCCCTCCGCATGTTTGGCACTGACTGAAAGCTGGCAGAACGCTGGCAGACACTCGGAACAATCCCGTTGTTTGTCAGAGGTGTCACACGATGGGAGCCCCGCATCCCTGTCCTCTCGCACTCCTCATTTCCTCTTGAAGCAAAGCTTGTTTAGAGTGGGCGTCGGCCGTGTGTGTGTGCGTGTGTGATAGGGAGCCTGAGGGATGCGAGTCGGCACGGCTCTCAGAGTAATTGAAAATGTGACCTGGAAAATGTTTGCCCAGCAGAGCATGAAAGTTACCTCCGGAGCGCCGGTTGAAGCTCACCTGCGGTGCAGACTGGGAGGGCCTGGGAATGCTGGGATATCGGGCTGAGAGCCACTTTATCCCTGCAGAGCCATGCACACCAACGTCTCATGCATTATTCACAGCCTCTAAATAAGCACAGATCAGACCACTAAAACCCAACCTGCTGGCCCTTTCCTGAGGAGTAGCTCTCTCACCGCTGACCTCTGCAAGGGCATCGCAGATCTGTAAGCGAGTTCTTGTTCGAGTTCTTGTGCGTGTCTGTGTGTGAAAGAGAAAAAGACAGGAGAGTTCTGAACGCCAGTAAGAAATGTGGTCTGTGCCTTAACTCATTCCTTAAAAACAATTATAAGAACTTTATTGCTGTCACTTCAGTGCAGTAGCATTCAAATATTCAGTCCAGTTTGTATATAAAATTATGATTTAAATGTGAGGATACATATAAAACAGATATAGACCTAAATCCAATTTCTAAGTGCTAAGTGCTGTTAGTGCTACCTTTGCTAATGTAACAAAGGCCAACTAGTGAAGTGCTGTGCTGATAAACCTCACTCCTCTAAACCTCTAAAGGTGCTCTAGCAACAGATCTCAGCTCGGAAAAAGTTAGGTGCAGTAGGACCAGCAGGGTTACATTGGTGCCGTAACCCAGATGAGAGTAGGTTTGGGGGGTGAGTGTAGCGGAGGCCAGCTAGTGAAGTGCTGTGCAGGTAAACCTCACTTCTCTGACCTCTAAAGCTGCTCTAGTGATAGACGCTATGGTCTTTAGCCCCCATGGTCTTTAGCCTCCTTGGTAGAGCAACCAACTCCCTTGCAGAAAGTTGCCATTTCCATCCCAGCTCGGAGCGGGTTGTTTGGTGTAGGACTGCTGAGGTTACATTGGTGCCGTGAAGTGGATGGGAGTACGGCTTAGTGGGGTGAGTTAGTTAGAGCAACCGACTCCCATGACAAAGGTCGCACCCAACCCGCTCTGCAGGTTACTACCGCATAGGAGTCGGTTGCTCAAACAAGGAGGCTAAAGAGCACCTTTAGAGGTCAGAAGAGTGAGGTTTACCTGCACAGCACTTCACTAGCTGACCTCCATTAAACTCACCCCCTAAACCTCTCTCTCTCCCATCCGGGTCATGGCACCAATGTAACCCAGTCAGTCCTACACCACCCAACCTGCTCCGAGCTGGGATTAAACCAGCGACTTTCCACATGGGAGTCGGTTGCTCTACCAAGGAAGCTAAAGAATATAGCCTCTAGTGTCTGTCGCTAGAGCACCTTTAGAAGTCCAAGAGGTGCAATGAAATTGATAAACCCATGAAGCATTGCACTTTAGGCACACTATAGGCATGCTTTTTCTCAAAGTGGCCTGATTGGTAGATTTTTTTCTTTACTCCAAAATAATTCAAATATATTTTAAATGTGTGTCAAGACAGGCCAAATTTTTGTGGCCCACATATCAATTTTTAACATCTGGGCTAAATACTAAATTTTAAATCTTGTGTGTCCGTGTCACATAGAACAAACCCTGGCCATGTTTGGCCCACATGCTGTATGCCAGTGCCACAAGAATGCCTGCTGTGCCAGCTTTATCCCAAATCTGGGCCAGAATTCTTTGCTACCTGGATATCTATATCTTTAAAAAGCAGAATTTCTATGGTTAAACCTCATTTTGTATGTCTCTGACCTTGGATATGATGAAAGTTCAATGGCTGATCTTCTGCTGGAGTGGAAAGCCAGAACACATCCTTAATAGCTTTGGCACAGCAGCAGCTAAATATCTAATCACCTTGTTTTGGCATGAGGAGAGCATCAGTCTGGCACGTCCGGCGGCATTCTAACCCCACACCTGGTCCACGTGCACCTATTGATTTGGCTAAATAAGCAGACATGGGATTGATCCGTGCGCACATTCTCCAACTAGCATGCAAATCAGACAGAATCAGACACAGAGAGATGGAGAAAAAGAGAGAGAGAGAGGATTCTGGCAATCGCCCTTTCCGATCACACAGAATTGAGGTGAAAATCTTGCTCCGAATGAAATCACGCGCGGAAGCATCGGCAAATCTGGCTGCAATTAATGGTGTGGATGAATGCAATCAAAGCATCACCTCTGTCTCATATGACCAAGGTCCTCTGGGTCATTTTCATTACCCACTATAATTATTTCAAGAAATCTAATTAGCAAAAGGAGCTTTTGCCTGTTTTATTGTAAGAGACAAAGCAATGTCAAATCGCAAAGCAGTGGTTTGCAGATGGTAGTGGAAAAAGGGTGGGGCTACACACTTCACTGAGCTTTTTGTGTTTGTTGAAATCTCTGTCTTTCCAGTTTCAGTGTTTGTTTGAAAGTCTTTTTTTCCTAGTGGGAAATGTTTGCAGTCGTGTGTATGTAGGAGTGTGAAGCTGAATGCTTTTGAAGCGCTGCCGTCTGTGTTGGATGCAGACTGGCGAGCGTCTTTATTCCCAATCTCACGGCCCGGCAGTCATGTTGAGGGTTCGGTGATGAATTGGATGGCTGCTCTCTCTCCCTGAGTTTCGCCTTTTCTTTCTCCCTTTCTCCTTGTTTCTCACCATTCCTATCTGTCTCCCTCCCTCCTTTTGTTTCTTTCTTCTCCGCTCTTGATCACTGAAGTGGAGGCTCTCTACAGGATGAAAACTGTCTCTCTCGCGCACACACAGATATCATGAATATGTAGGGGGTTTTTGCAGGAGCACATAGTCTATGAGGAAAAGCCAACTCTGTTATTCCCTAGGCTTTCGTGTAGGGGAACACTTGAGGGAGAAGACAAAGGCGATTGGTCAAAACAAGGTCTTTACTTTAGTTATCCAACAGAGTATACAACATTTCTGTCCAATTCTAGCCTGCCAAAATTATCAGGTTTGATCAACCATGGAGCGGATCAGGTTAGTTCATTGTTGTTAGCAAGGGCATTGCTTGGAACTTGGCAGGCCTTTTTTACAGGTCATTGCTTTGGGTTACCCTCAGTTGACATCGTATTATCCTCCCCCAAATAAAGATCCTTGTAACCCTGTTCCATCATTACCTCAATCCAACATCCCTGCTAGTTAGTACTGGACTAGTACTGTTTGTTAGGCTGCTTAGTGCTTACTGAATTAGTTTTACCAACTTTCTTTAGTAAGTCTTTCTAGTTTTCAGTATATGCTAGTCAGCTGTTACAGTGCCTTCAGTTATTTTGGAATAGTCAGATATACTAATCTATCAAACAGAAAAAAAAAAAAATGTTTTACCCTGAGTTGGAGAAATAGAGCACACATGGAAAAAAATATTGGTCTGCATTCTTTTGGCCACACAACAAGCAATTTGATCAACCATTACAAATCTATTGACACTGGTAGTGATGATTCTCTTGGACCAATTGGTAATCAGCAGTGTGTATACATTCTGTTTTGGTAATGTTACGAATCGATTAAAACCTCACGTGAGCTTGCACTAAAAAGTACCAGGTAGAGGTTTGCCAGGTTTTATTCTGCACCTGACTGATTCCGCTGTATATTTAGTCTTTGTTCAACCGCTGCCTGACTTTCTACCTGTCCAACTGTCCCTGGCTAAATTTAGATCTGGTTTCCAAAATCTCACATTCAAATCTACCAAAAGAGAGAGAGAGAGAGATAACAGATAAAACTGTAGGTTGTGCAAGGATTGTAGGCTAAATGCACCTTTGTTAACCTTTGTGATGAGAAATAAATGCTGCCTTAAACCTGAGGTTCCAGTCTTCTGAAGCTGGTCGCACACCGGATGCACCGCTTTGACAGCTGGAAGTAATATTCGCTGGACGTGTACATTCGCACGTTATTTAAAATGAAACTATTCAGATGGCACTTTGTGGCATGGCAGAAATTTAAACAGTGTCGTGAGTCATAAATGGGCGCCATGGACAGCTGCCGATTTGCAGCACTGATGTGCGTACCCTGATAGAAATCTATGTTTAGAATTCTAAAATGCATGGTGCTGTGTGATGTGGCGCGATGCCAAGTGGCACATCCGGTGTGCAACCCTCTTGACTGCTAAAGGGTACATTTTTGAGGTATTATCACATCACGCAAAGCATACTTTTTTTTTTTACATTTGTTTATGATGCATGAAAAAGACTCCCACACATGAGACATGGCTGATGTGAGTTTCCTAACAGTAAACTGACCATTTTCTAATGCAAGCTGAACGTCCTTCAAGGACCACGCATCTTCACTTTGCTCATTTCATGGTAAAGCCCGCTCTGAGAACCGTTATGCAGAAGATGCGAGCACAGACTGTGTGAATAGAAAGCATGTGTAGAAAGCACTAGTCCATGCGTTCAGCATGTGTAACAGTTGTGAACACTGACTGTACCGGTGCTCAATAAGAATGAGGAAATCACAGATATACTGTTCCGAAATAACGTCGGGACTCGTGAGTGCCATGTTTTTAGACTGCCCGCTCCCTTTCAAATTTCACTAGAGTTTTCAACCACTACCACATTTTATTTGAAATTTATCTGGTCAGGTCCCGCAGTACGGTGGGAATGCAGACCTGCTGGTACTAGGTACTGGATGCAGTGGAAGAGCCGATACATGCGAGTCAAAAACTAAACTAAACCTCAAAAGTTAATTGTGTATTAATTTCTCAGTTTTCATTTAGTCAGTTTATAATTTGTTTTACAACTTTTCTTAAGATATTTTTCTAACTTCTGTTGGTTGAAGAAACATATTCCTAGCCCATTTTAAAATATGCAGTATTGGTTGGTTGGGATGCTCAAAGATTCTGGAATATTTTGATCTGACCGATGTGTTTACACTTTAAAAAAAAATTAAAAATCAGCTTAGCACAGCCAATGCAGTGCTCTCTGCAAGTTTAACTGGTACACAAGAAGGTGTTTTAATGAATAATTACACACATCACCTTTAAAGATTCAAATAAATATCCTACAGCATCCATATAGAGAGCATAAGTTGAGAAAGTGAACCATTGCAGCATCAGCAGGACACGTCTCATTGGTTTCACTTGTAAGTCGCTATGGATAAAAGCATCCGCCAAATGAATAAATGCAAATAAATTTAAATATAGATGTGCTATTAAATGTCATACATGCCTTGGGAACTTCAGAAACTTCTGCCAGGAACTTTAGTCGCACTAAATCTTCCAATCATGATTCCACATCAGAGGTTCTCCATTATGCCTTGACCCCCACAGTGCCCTGTCCCTGCAGGAGTCCATTTGCATAAGTCAAGATATATTATAACAAATGTTCTCATATTGCTAACGTCAGTCATCATATTCATGTAACATCAGTATGCATCAGCTGAAGCTCTCTTCGGTTTTATTCTCCAGTCTAAAAGCAGACTCATTTGCAAGCTTTATATTAATCGCACTTATTCGCACACCATTATCCTTCTGTGGTCAGGTGGAGATGAGAGAAAGCAATAATGTTTAGCGGAGAGTAAACCTATAACAGAACCTGATTATGACTTGGAGAAGAACTTGGAGTGGTTCTTTTCATTCGGACACTTAAGAAGCAGATGAGAGACGATTTACATTCCAATTTTCAGACAAACCTTTGAGACAAGTAAAAATCTGACATCTGTGATACATAACAGTCCCCTTGGACTTGAGTATATCTGAACTTGGTGACATTCTAGATCTGAAAAAAACAGCAGCTAGAATTAAAATA
>CAIGQZ010032312.1:16139862-16152742 GCA_903798205.1 Danio tinwini
AATAATAATAATAATAATAATAATAATAATAATAATAATAATAATAAAATGAAAGTACAAGGCCTTTAGATTCTTCAGATTGTAATTAAAATATTACATTAATTCTTTAAGATAAATTATACAAGATGTAATTCAGAAATTCTTTAAAATTATAATGAGAACAAAGTTGTAGAAGTTTGGTCTGGAGCATTTATTTAAATTATTATTATTTTTATAAAAAATTGTGACTTTATATTATTTAGATATGAAGGTATCAGAACTAAATAATGGGTGGCACGGTGGCTAGGTGGGTAGCACGATCGCCTCACATCAAGAAGGTCATGAAATAAATTGAAATAAATTGACTGTGTGTGTGTGTGAATGTGAGAGTGTATGGGTTTCCAAGTACTGGGTTGAGGCTGGAAGGGCTTTCGCTGCGTAAAACATATATTGGAATAGTTAGCGGTTCATTCCACTGGAGCGAACCCTGATAAATAAGTGACTAAGCCGAAGGAAAATAAATAAATGAATGAATGTGTTCTAAATAATAATAATAAAAATGAAAGTACAAGGCCTTTAGATTCTTTAGGTTGCAATTAAAATAATACATTAAATCTTCAAGATAATTATACAAGATGTACCTAAAAATTCTTTAAACATATAATCAGAACAAAATTGTAAAATTTTATTATTCATATAGTAGATTTAATGGTATCACTAAATAATAATAATAATAATAATAATGATGATGATGATGATGATGATGATAACAATAATAATAATACAAATAATAATAATAATAACAATGATGATGATGATAATAATAATAATAATAATAATACAAAAAATAAATAATAATAATAATAATAATAATAATTATTATTATTATTATTATTATTATTATTATTATTATTATTATTATTATTATTATTATTATTATTATTATTTCATTCATTTTCTTTTCGTAAAAAAATGAAATATGCCCTGGACGCTCGCGGTTTTTAAGGAAACTTTTCGGTGCGGTAATCAAGTCAATATTATTGTTCAAAAGGGTAATGATTCGCACTCATCAAGTATTTACTTCATGCTGTTTTTATTTTTACATTCTACGGGTGACTCAGAAAACACAATGTTTTGGCACAATGCCTTCCTCAGTGTGTAGGAGGAGAATAGACAATTTCGCTATAACTTGTTATGGTAGAGAGGAAGATTGGCCAAATAATTTTGAAAGCTGTTAAAGACGTTGCTTATTTTCTTCTGTAATAAAGTATCGATTCACATCCAATTTCAGGTTAGATGTTTTTCATTATCCAAACATGCAGGTCTTATCCTCTTATCCTTTAATATATACAGCTTAAATTTAGAACTTTCAACGTGTAATGTTTTTATTGCATACACTCAAAAATGACTTTTGCTGCTTGTTCAGACTAATTGAAAATGAGTTGAAACAGCGCAATTCTATTTTTTGGGGGGGACAACTTAATTGTTCTATGTTCGATCCACTTAAGTTTGTAAAAATGATTAAGTTATTTTAATCGATTTGTGTGTGGTGAACATGAAGGAATTGTGAAATCTGACATACATTTTTAGCATGATTTGCTAAAGCCACTCAATAAAATGTCATTCAGTGTATCAATTGTTTATTTCCATATAAATCTTGTCAGGCATAATAAAAAAAAGAGAGACATTTGAATTCATATTAAACGGATTAAAGTGCAGTCCCAAAATACTAAATAAACTGTCATTTTAAATCTAAATACTTTAAAGCACTAGACTTAACCTATTTCTCAGCAACATGTTTTTAATCACTTAAAAATCGAATAAGAATTCAATAAATTAGATTATATCTTTTACGGTCACCAAGTAGAGCCACCAGACACACTAATCAAAGGTGACTAGGAGCAGGTGAGCGTGTGTGTGTGTGTGTGTGTCATGACTGGGTTTTGTAGTCCATTTACCAGCAGATTTGTAGTCCTATGTGTTTACCAGCGATCTGCAAAAGCTGGATCGCTGGTGATCGTGACACTTGTAGTGATCTTTACAAAGCATTTCTAGCCATGTTTTACCCTTTGTTTGTTTAAATTGTTTATGTTTGTTTTGCTGCATGCCTTGACCTATTCACCTGCTACACTGTTTACTCTTCTCCTCCTACAATCAAGGGTGTAAAAATAGTATTCATTTTCTTTTCGACTTAGTCCCTTTATTAATCCGGGGTCGCCACAGCAGAATGAACCGCCAACATATGCAGCACATGTTTTATGCAGCGGATGCCCTTACAGCCTCAACCCATCTCTGGGAAACATCCTTACACACTCATTTACACTCATATACTACGGACAATTTAGCCTACCCAATTCACCTGTACTGAGCACTTGGAGGAAACCCACACGAACGCAGGGAGAACATGCAAACTTAACACAGAAACGCCAACTGACCCAGCTGAGGCTTGAACCAGTGACCTTCTTGCTGTGAGGCGACAGCACTACCTACTGTGCCACTACGTTGCCCTTAATAATAATAATAATAATAATAATAATAATAATAATAATAATAATAATAATAATGATGACGCGGTTTTATATAAAATTAATATAGAACTTCAAACTATGTGAATCAGATCTCTTAAACTCTTGTAAAACTTATTCAAAAAAAGATGAGCATGTAAACCTATAAGCACAGCTATATATGCATGAGGATGCTTAAGAGGAATGGAAATCTTTATGTACATTATATGCAGAACTGAAAGCAAACACAATCTCAGTTTTGCTCTTTTGACGCACTCTCGGGTGGGCTCGGCGGAAACGAGACAGTGATACTCAGCTGAGGACACAGAATAATCTAACTTCTGACCCATGATGCATTGCAAAAAAGGTCAAGCTGACAGACGTTGTTTCGTCAAATGGGCGGCTCGGTTTCTGCCAATCTGCAGGATGGTCCCGTGAGCAGGTGCGAGTCGACCAGAAGGCCCCGTTCCTCACCGCGGCTCATCCTGACCTTCACCGTCGCCTTATCAGTCAGAAAGGTTAGCGCAGGGCTCCAGAATCCAGGATCGATTCAGAGGCCCAGCGTGCTGCTTTTTTCTCCTTTATTTATCTTGGTGGACATGTTGCTTGTGGTGTTTTTCAGGGCAATAGCGAGAGTCCGATAAGAATCTATTGTTGTTGCAGATCTTTCCCTCCTTACGTCCTGCCCTCCTTGCCCTCGCAGGAGAGTCTGGCTTTGGGCCAATCCGCTCGCTCTTTCTCTCTGTCTTTTTCATCCTGGAGGGATGCTAGAGGTGAAATGGAAGAGAATCTATGGTTCCAGTAAGGTCATACGTTAGAGTTTTGCCCGGTGACGACTGCATTTCAGCCACATTATGAGAGAAAAGGTCAGAGGTTGTTCTCGGTTACAGCTAGATTTCTGGATGAGCTCATGAAAATTAACTGTTTAGGTGAATCATGCGCTTTTAAAGTTCCTTTTTTATGTGATAATGGCCTTGTTTTATCGCCAGACGCAAGCTGTACAGACACAGCACTGTTTTAATAGGTTAGTCATATGACACTGTACAATTTTTGACTATTATCAGTAAAATTAATAGGCTAACATACTGTATAGGGCGTGTTTTTTCACTCATAATTCTTACTTTTTGATTTATAGTTTGTATTTCTTGCAGTCGTTTTTGTGAATTATTGAAAATAATGGAAAAAAACCATGAAATTCTTTCTTTAGAATTTTGGTCGCATAATTTTATATCTCACAATTCTGCAAATCTCTTGCACTTCAGACTTTTTCCACAGAACTTCTAGATATAAGCTCATAAATCTTATATGTCACGAATGTTTATACAACAGTTGTGTCTGGTTCTTGAATCTGATTGGCTGATAGCCATGCAATATTCTGCAATTTCAGAACTCGTACAGCCTCCTCACCCTTCTGTATTACTTCGCTCACATAGAGTGACAGCAGATCAATAAACGCATTATAGTACAAATATTGTTGCTGTTGGACAACATAATGTACTTTTGAGGCTTTTTTTAGGCGAGAATGTAGTTGTTGAGATTACAACTATTCAGTTTATTTATAAGGATAGTGCCTATTTTAAATATTTATAATTTCTGAGATATTAGCCTGTCATTGATTCGTATGAAAATTGTACGATGTCATTCATACAATTTAGTGCTATTTGCTTATCCTCCAATGACGGTTGGGTTTAGGGGTGGGGTTTGATGTCACGCCTCATTTTTAAAATCGTCTGTTTTTGTACACGAATTCATACGAATTAGCCACTAAACTGTCAAAACATAAAATACTTAAGTTTCCTTGTGAAATCAGGCTGGAAGTCCACGCTGTGTGATGTAAACTTGCATTTGCAAGAAAGAATGTTAAAATTGTGGGTAAAAGTAACAATTTATGCTACACTGTAAACTATTTTGACAAATTTGATTATGTAGTGGCAACACAGTAACTAGCTACAACTTAGAAAAAGTTCAGAGTTATTTTGAAAATGTCATGAAGTTTTTAAAGAGTTGTGGTAATTTTAAATTGTTAATATAATATATTTGCTTAACAAAAATAGGCTTTTTTATTCTCACTCAGAGAAGAATCTTCAACTTTTGCCAGTGACATCTGAATTAGGAAGCACAAAGTTGGAAGGACAATTTAGGTGATTCGCATGCTTTTGTGTCCTCCTAACTTTCCAAATGGCCTTGTTTTATCGTCATCCACCATTTGAACTGTTGTACATCCAAAACAATTACAAGACAAACAGTTCATGCGGTCCAGACCGAGCTTGTTACAAACATATTTACACCACAACAAGAGACTTGCTTGAAAGTTCTTTGAGAGACAATTAAATGCATTTTCATAACCCTCAAAACACAAAACAACATTCTCTCTCTCTCTCTTTGGCCTGAGGCTTGAATCAAAATGAAGCTACAGATATATAAACTCTCATATATATTCACGAGCACGCCTGTCAGACTCACATATGTGGTCCTACGCACATGGTTATGTGTTCTACTCACCAAAAAAAAAAAAAAAACACAATCAAATATTTCACTATTACATGGTCATCATGGACAATTAGTCCGACACTTTTCCAGCTTTTATCTCCTAAACCAGAGTCCTCATCTGTTATTTATGTGTTATAGGCCTTGCTATGAATTATTCAATGCAAGAGGAAAATTTACTGCTCCCGTCTTTCTTACACGCTGGTTGTAAATCCACAGACGAAAGGAAGGGGGGAGAGAGAAAGTGGTAAGAAGGGTAAGGAGGAGAAGGGCTGGAGGCAAGTGGCCCCCGGAGGGTCGTAGACTCACACAGGCAACATCATAAAGTTACCATTAGAATGCTGTATTTATAACAGTCAGCTGGCTCTCGCTGTGCAGCCAAGAAGAAGTGGAAAACCAAACCGCCTCCTTTTACCATATTAACTCTACACTTACACTCTTAAAAACAAAGAAAGTTAGGTTTAGTGTCTCGGACAAGATGTAAGTTTGGTTATTGATGTCATATTATACACTTTTTTTCTGATTTGAACTGCAGATTGAATGTTTTTTATGCTGCAAGACTTTTTTTATTTAATTTGAAACATATATTAAAGAATGTGCACAGGCTTGGAGGTGACAGATTGCAAAAATATAAAAAACCCTGCACTGTAAACCCCATTGTAGTCATTACCAAAGATATTAGGTTGATATAACTTGACATTGCTTAAAATACCAAGTTTTGGCATCAAAACTTAAACAGTTGTGTTTAACTACTCATTAGGCAGCAAAAAACCTTTAGTTAATATTTTAAGTTCTCTGAACTTAACATTTTTATTTCTTTAAACGATTCACCATAAGAGGAAATAATTTAAAAGCTGAAAAATTTGGAAGTTTAGCCATTTCAGTTATCTGTACTTAAACATTTAAGTTAGTTAAATGAAAATGCCACATTTGGTCAACTCAATTAATTGAGTTGTTGATTTCCCATTACTCAGTAAATTAAGGCAACGAGTTTACTCAATCAGACGATTAAATCAACTTATTAGGGTTTTTAGTGTGATGTAAAAAAGATATTTAAAAAGGTTTAATTTAACAAATATTTATATATTTATATAACTTTTATGTCTGTTACGTTTTCATTGATTAATTGACTTGTTTACAATGCTCGTAGGTATAGTTTACAGCAATATACATATGTATATGTATATGTATATATAAATATAAATGTGTGTGTGTGAGCATGCGTGCGTGCGTGTGTGCGTGCGTGCATGCATGCATATATATATATATATATATATATATATATATATATATATATATATACACACATATATTCAAATCTTTTTTATTGTTAAACACATTTAGTATTAAATATATTTATTATGTATTTTATATTATATTTAATATAAAAATTGTGGATTTTTTAAATAGGGTCACTATTTTATTTTTTATTATTAAATTATTGTTACAAAATTATTATTTGTGTTATTTGTTGAAAAGTCAGAATTTTGAAAAAGTCAAGAAATATGAACAGACAAAATTTAATTTTCACATAAATAGTGCTCTTTTTTCACAGTTTTGTTTTTCATTTATTTTTTGAAAGGTGAATATTTACTAATGCAAAATGTACCTGGTAGGGTGTGATTTTAAGACATGAAAAGGTATGTATCAATAAAAAAAACAACATTTTTGCAACATGCTGCAGTATGTAAAAGTGTAAAAGGCATAGCTCACCTCAAAAAAATATATATTTTCACACTATTTCGTCACATTGTGGAACATTTCTTTCTTCAGTTAAACAAAAAAGTAGAATGTTAGAAATATACCATTTACTTCCACAGTAGAAGCAAAGCATATGGAAGTCAACGACTGCCAGTTTCCAACATTCTTCAGAATATCTTCTTTTGAGTTCAATACAAAAAAGAAACTCAAACAGGTTTGCAACAAGTGAAGAGTGAGTAAATGATGGCAGAATAAAAAAATTCGGTTGAACTATCCCTTTAAAAACAACAACAAAAAAGTCATTAACTAAAATATTTGAAAATGCATCTGGGAACAATTAATATCTATCAGATGCTTTTATTATGTTACACTGGTTACATTAAGCATGTTTTGATCCAGCTGCAACATCATGCTTACCTTTAGTGTTCATTCTATCTATGAGTTGTGTCTGATGATCAAGGCTTTAATGAGGTGGCACACAGGAGTGAGTCAGTCTTACCATAGCAGGCATCTTCTGCCCGGGCAGCTGAAGAGAAACTTGAGGCTCTTTAATGTTGTTCCTGTCTGAGTGAAGCATTCAGCATGAGACCGTGGTCAGAGAATATCAATGGAGTAATGAGCCAGTCAGTCTTCCCGAGGCACTGCTGCATCGACTTTTCTCAAGAAAAAACGCAAGAATTGATACGCCGTCGTTTACAGCGAGAGCCAAACACTCCTGCTTCTGCTCCTGTGGGTGATGCGAAGAACTCCTGCAAGAGTGACTGTAATCAAACACTCCCACAGCTTCAAACAAACGCCAGATTCCACAGCATCTGGTCATTTCTACGTGACAAATGAATTTGGTTTAATTCTGTTCATTCGATTGATTTTAATTAGGACGCGTGCGGTTTTCCTGAGCCTGGGTAATTGACAGGGATGCTGTTAATCATGGTCAAGCGTCTGTGATTTTCATTCCAGAGATTTGGATCATCAGATGGTGTGGAATATGGGCAGGAGAGCTAGTATTAATATCATAGGATGTGTTGTGAATATTGCGTGGGGAATTGGCGAAGGACACCTGCACACATTTTATGCACAGCACTTTTACTTCTTTATCGTCAAGCCATTTTTATTTTTATAGCACTTTACCCAGCATTTTACTTATATACATACATACATACATACAATTATAGCAAATATTTTTTTAACATATATGTGCATATTTGTAATTCCAGTGGTTAAAATATATGTGTAAAAGGCAATTTTTGCAATATTGTAAATTATATGATGCATGTATGAAATTTAAACATGAACTGGTAACACTTTAGGTTACAATTCACTGTATTAACAAACTATTAATTAACACTACTAGCTTAATAAACAACTAATTAACTGTTTATTAATAGTTAGTAAAGTATAAGTTGTGTTTAGGTTTTGGGTAAGATTAGGGATGCAGAATAAGATCATACTTAATAACTAGTATGAACAGTTAATATCTTAATAATAGGCAGGTCATAGCATGAATTGTGACCTAAAGTGTTACCCATGAACATGTACTGTATATGTAGGGGAGTGCAGGGTACAAAGTAACGCAGGGTAAAATGTAACACAGAGTTTTAAGGTATTTGCGTCATTTATTTGGTATTAGTGTTGGCAGTAGTATTCCTGCCAATTATTGAAAAAGTTCGACGAAATTTAGATGAGAACCACAGGAGAAACGCGGCATACAAGTATTTTTTTTATTAGTCTGTACTTTATATTTTTTTATTTAAAAAATCTGTGAATGATTGTAAGTAAAGTCTTATATTGTTGTTTTTACAGTCTTTTAGGCTTAGACAGAACCATTTTGAAAGATGTAAAAAACACACAGTGACTGCTAGTCAGTTTTAGGAAAACACAACACAGCGCGGTTAGTTGTATCAGGGTGTTACAAAGAAGCCACACACAGTTGGACATCCCTGATGGACAATTAAAAACTAACAAAACTTTTTTTGAATGTTGAGTGTAATGTTAAAAAAAAATTTAACAGAAAAAATGTAAATTATTTGCTAATAATGCAAATAAACGCATTGTATAATAATGGATAATGCAAATAAATCAAATGAGTTTATCTAATAGATAAATAAATAAACATGCTGTGCTATTTAGAATAAAAAACAAATGAGTTAAGTACTGAGGAAATATACTATTTAAAGTAAATTGAATTTAAAACAATTGTGTGAAATTTGACTTTTTAAGCACGTGTTACAACTAACCCTCTGTCTGTTACAACTTGCTCCGCAAGTGGGATAAATAATTACACTTTTAGTCCTGGCACTTTTGGCAATACTGCACAGAAAACATAGATCCGGTGATCATACTTTCAGTACTCATTTGTAGCAGAGGCTTGAGTGTTGTTGATAAAAAATGGTTTGTCTAACCCCATTTCTTTGTTCATTATTTGGCCAAATCCAAAAAGTGTTACTTTGTACCCCGCTCTCCCCTAATTTGCATATATTGCCATATATCTGAGTTCTACTGTATATGTAATGTGAATTGAAACAGCTTTATAAAGAAAACAGGTTATAATCTAAAATCTGACATAACGTTTAATAAGCACGAAATAGGTTTGTTCAGGTCCACTTAATGCTAGTTTTGTTATATGCTGTACAGTAGTTACATCACTACAGGAATTATGCACACTTTAAATTTATTTAATCTCTTTTTAAGCAAAAGCCAATCAACTTTGAAATGTCATATGTTTAGCAAGTTTGCCCCTATACGTCTTCTTCTAGTTCGACAGGTTTGTTTGTAAGTTTCACCCTATTAGTCTGCACGGTGGTCTTCATTTGCTTTTAAATTTCATTTTGGATGTTTACCTAGTCCTCTCAGCCTTATAGTTCAGTGTATCTTTGTGATTTTAAGTTTTTGTCTTAGTTCTTTCAAACCTGATTTACAATTATACACAAACTCTTGGAGCACAAAGTATCTTGTCAGAATGCAGTTAGCTATCATTAGCATGAATTGTGACCTAAACTAAAGTGTTACCCATGAACTTGCACTGTATATAATATATGTAATTTGCAGATATTGCCATATACATTATCTGAGTTCTACATAATGTAAATTGCGCCAAAACAGTTTTACAAAGAAAAGTTAATAATCAAAAAGCAGGAATGATGCTTGATAAGTGTGAAACAAGGTTTGTTCAGTTCCACAGAATACTACTTTTGTTAGCACATCACTAAATAAATTATTTACACTATACAATTTTGACGAAAGTCAATAATCTTTGAAATATCAGACGTTTAGCTTGCTCCTATATGTCCTTTTCTAGTTACAGGTTTGCTTAGCTTAGTTTAGTTTCGTTTATTTGTTTACAGGGTCAATGCACATTAATAAACATTACTGTAAAATGTGCCAGAATTTGCCAAGAATGGCTATTTTTCATCTGTAGACCCCTTACAGAAAGTTAAAAAGTCACACCTAAAATAGAAGCACAGCATAATAACATAGAATACACTATACTACTTTATATAAAATACAATAAAAAAGCAAAAAACTACAACAGATTGATGGCAGCAGCAGAGGATAAAAAAAAGCTAAAGACAAACAATACAAATAAGTGTCAAAAATACAGTACTAATGCTGACAATGCTGATTTGTAATAACCAATTTTTAACATGAAACTGAAAAGAAAGTATGTGATCTTCTTAGTGAAGTTTATTAATAAACTAATTTCGAGAGGATCACGTGATTATGATTGAACACGGCTGGTTCTGCATTAACTATGTATGATCTACCAATCAGAAGATTCCTAACCCACTATAAAGAGCCAGGGTTTCTCACTACAGTCATCTTTGATTTGAAGAATCCCCCTTCCACCCCTACTTCTTCACCTTTCCGTTCATAGGGTAGCACAGTGGCCCAGTGATTAACACTGTTGTCTCACAGCAAGAACGTCACCAGTTCTAGTCCTTTAACAGGCCGGCTGTCGTTTCTGTGCAAAGTTAGCATGTTCTTCCCGTGCTCGCGTGGGTTTCCCCCGGGTTCTTAGATTTCCTCCCACATTCCACAAACATGCACTACAAGTTAATCTAAATTTACCATTACAGTCAAACTCTCATCCAGCAGCATATCTCTTCATAGCAATCATTTTCTGTCATCAGCTCTTATCAAAAAAAGGGGGAGTTCTGGAGATCTACCTGAGCTCAATGCTCCCCTCTCGCCCTGCAAACGGGAGGGAGCCCAGGGCTCAAGGACCTTTTGGGCTCAGGGCTCTCTCCCGGGACAGCATGCCAAACTTGCTTTATAATCAATCATCAGCTAAGTGTGAACTCTTGAATTGTTGCTGGGATGGAGTTCCATTCCCCAGGAGATTTCACTGAAAATACCGACTGACTGAATTTACTTTTTTTTCAGAGAAATAATACAGTTCCCACTTTCACCACCTCTAGTAGTTCGGTGAGCTGTCAGTCTAACTTTTTACAAACTGATTTAGAGGTAAAGTCGAGTTATGCAGGGTCTTAAACATTAGACAAATATGTACTTATTTATGACAATTTTCCCAACTAAGCAGGTTGTATTTCTTTTTTATTGAACAATGGTGAAATTTAACTGATTTTTTTATCAAGGGTTTTTAAGGATTGTGCGTATAATGATTCAAGTGGCTTGAAAGTACTAATGCTAGCTTGGGACCAAGTGGTGAAACAATAAGTGATATGAGAAATGATCATGGAGTGATAATAGATTAGTGCAGCCTCTCGTGACATCCGATCACGAATAAATCTAAAATTTGCTAAACTAAATCTGACCTAACTCAAACCTTTTTAACCTGTGACTTAAATGATAGTTTTGTGTCTATCAAAACACCAAGGTACTTGTACTCAGATACAACTTGTAATCTTTCCCCTGATACAAATACATCTGGTACTACACGTAACCTATTATTCTTAGAAAAGAACATACACACTGTTTTAGAGATGTTTAACTGTAAACAGCATTGTTCTAACCAGGCTAAGAGATTTTTTTTTTAAATTCTTCACTTTCGCCAATTGGTGAAGTTTTTTCCTCGCCGCTGTCGCCACTGGCTTGCATGGTTCGGGATCTGTAGAGCTGCGCATCGATGGAATTGCTCCTCAGTGTTTGGACTCTCAGTAGTGATTATTAAACCACACTGAACTGAGCTAAACTAAACTAAACTGAACTTAAACACTGAAAACTGAACTGACACTTTTCAATTCACTATAAACTTCCATGTGAAGCTGCTTTGACACAATCTACATTGTATAAGCGCTATACAAATAAAGATGAATTGAAATTGAATTGAATAGATGTACCAGTGATTATGTGAGTTTGTTTGCAACTACTACTATGAATAAATATAACAGTGTCATCCGCATACATTTGTATATTATTATTATTATTAGGACAAATGGGTGGAAGATCATTGATATATATATATATAAAGTAAAAAATAAAGGGCCCAACATACTGTAGATCCTTGTGGAAAACCTGTGGATATACCTAAAGGGGCAGATTTGTAATTCTGTATTTAAGACACTGTGTGCAACCAGACAGGTATGATTCTATCCAGTTTAAATTGATCTGCTTTGTAAACATTATATCCGCTTGTATTTGTTTCAGCTTCTTAGCCTGCATGGTGGCCTTCATTTGCTTTTAAATTTTCTTTCTGATGTTTACCTGGTCCTCCCAGCCTTAAAGTTCAGTGTATTCTTGTGATTTAAGTTTTTTTCCAATTTTACACAAACTCTTGGAGCACAGATTATTTTGTCAGAATGCAGTTAGCTCTCATTAGCTAGCAACCCAAGGGGTCCGGAGGTAAATACAAATGCAAATAAGCACTCAAAAGTCCCCTCAACAAAGGTTGAAAAGTCAATTTATTTATTTTCAAGCCCTCATTGCAGTGTTACAATACAGTAGATTTACACACATTTAGCTAATGCTAAATGCTAATGACTTTAACACCTCTTTTTTTTACTAGAAATCTTTACACATTAATACACTTTATTAACTAATTTATGGCCCAACATTTAATTCAGACTAAGCCCCTACACTAATACAATTTAGTTTTAAAATGGTGTTATAGAATGAAAACGATCCACATCCACACTGGTGTTTCACATAGCATTTTTAAAAAGATCTCCGTCCACACTATACCGCTGAAAACGCAAATCAGGTAACCACACACACACACACACACACACACACACACACACACACACACACAC
>CAIGQZ010032312.1:16166053-16181038 GCA_903798205.1 Danio tinwini
ATTATTATTATTATTATTATTATTATTATTATTATTATTATTATTATAAGGTATTAGGTCGAACTGCTCGTTAACCCAATTTTCTAATCAGCCAATCACATGGCAGCAGCTCAGTGCATTTAGGCATGTAGACATGGTCAAGATGATCTGCTGCAGTTCAAACTGAGCATCAGAATGGGGAAGAAAGATTATTTAAGTCACTTTGAATGTGGCATGGTTGTTGGTGCCAGACGGGCTGGTCTGAGTATTTCAGAAACTGCTGATCCACTGGAATTTTCACACACAACCATCTCTAGGGTTTACAGAGAATGGTCAGAATAAAGGAAAATATCCAGCGAGTGGCAGTTCTGTGAGCGCAAATGCCTTGTTGATGCCAGAAGTCAGAGGAGAATGGCCAGACTGGTTCAAGCTAATAGAAAGGCAAGAGTAGCTCAAATTACCACTCAGTACAACTGAAGTATGCACAAGAGCATCTCTGAATGCACAACACGTCAAAACTAGGGGCAGATGGGCTACAGCAGCAGAAGACCATACCGGGTGCCACTCCTGTCAGCTAAGAACAGGTAATTGAAGCTCCAATTCACACAGGCTCACCAAAATTGGACAATAGAAGATTGGAAAAACGTTGCCTGATCTGATTAGTATCGATTTCTGCTGCAACATTTGGATGGTAGGGTCAGAATTTGGCGTCAACATAATTATTATTATTTTTTGAACATGACAATGAGTCAACTGTACTCAAATGGCCTCCACATTCAACAGACTCTAATCCAATAGAGCACCTTTGGGATGTGGTGGAACAGGAGGTTCGCATCATGGATGTGCAGCTGACAAATCTGCAGCAGCTGTGTGATGCTATCTTGTCAATATGGACCAAAATCTCTGAGTAATATTTCCAGTACCTTGTTGAATCTATGCCACAAAAGATTAAGGCAGTTCTGAAGGCAAAAGGGGGTCCAACCCGGTACTAGTAAGGTGTACCTAATAAAGTGGCTTATTTTTTTTTTTTTTTACTGTCTGGCTTTATTTAACAATAAAAACCACCTGGAAGTACTTTATCCCTTACATAATATACATAATTGATGCATTTGTAGTTCTCTCTCTCTCTCTCTCTCTCTCTCTCTCTCTCTCTACATGCACACACGCATAATGTGCATGTTTGCCCATTACCTTTTTCTTATATGAACTCTGTTGGCTTCTTGCCAATTAAATGTGACCATTTGGCTCCCTGTTGCTCAAGAATAATGAGTGCATATGTTTAAAAGAAGGCATGAACTCTTTCTCTCTGTCTTTTTTTCCCTTACATTACCAACAGATACGGCTATAGCACCCAATCCAGTGCTTTAAAGAGTCAAACCCTCACTTGGAGTCAGAGACGGAGAGAGAAAGAGAGGGAGAGAGAGGAACAAACCCCCTCAGATGAATTATACAGCATATGTCAGCTTTCTGTGGACCGGCTACTTGAAGTGCCCAAAGGTCCTGGATCATTAAAATTTCATCCTTATACTCCTAATCAATCATTGATCTATGGTATTATTAGATGTAATTCTTTCACCCTGTGTGCCCATGTCACAGTGTCTCACAAGTCATTTGCACTCGACGTGTCACCTTTGTCTTGCTCGTATTTTTAAACTTTTCCCCATCTCTTTAATTGCGTGAGGTAGAGGTCTGATCTGGGACTTCCAGCTCCTGCTGCGGTGCTCGGAGAAGACAAACTGCCACGGCATGGATACTTTTGGTATGACATGAGCCACAGGTTTGTGTCGACATGGCTTGCTTCCCATCTAATTCATTTAGTGGGTCTGGCACTCTGGTGGCACTGGGAGATAAGTGTTAATCTAGGACAAGCGAAGTGTGCAGCACGGGCCTGCAGCGGAGCCGAATCTTCCAACTCGCATGATAACAGCAGACTAGCCCGGACAGGCCAGGAAATAGGGAGACTTTATCGCTCGCAAGCCATTGCCGAATGCCGGTGGGATTGTGACTTGTGTGCGCATGTGTATGATCTCTCACTGTGGCAAGTAGTGTGGAATATACCGATGTCATATGGTGCATATGCCCTAGGTTTACATTGAGAAGCTATTCATCCATTATTGAACTGCAAGGCCTGTGGGAACTCAGGGTATAACAACAGGCCATCAAGATGTGATTGATTTCAAGATGCAAACCCAGGATGTCACAGTTTTCAAATATAGCATGTTATTACGCTGGCTCCCTGGAATACTTTCTGATTGGTCAATCACGACATCCCAAGGTATGTTATTCCGCAATTACAACCGAAATAGCTAATAACTAACAAATATATAATAATAAATATGTTCATCCATTACTGAACTGCAAGGCCTGTGGGAACTCAAGAGTATAACAACTGGCCTTTAGGATGTCATTGATTTCAAGATGGCTACCCAGGATGACCCATAAGGCATGTTAGTACGCTGGCTCGGTGGAATACTTGATTCTTATTGGTCAATCACGACATTCCAAGGTACAGTATGTTATTCCCCAATTACAATAGAATATACTAATAACTGAACTGCAAGGCCTGTGGGAACTCAGGGTATAACAACAGGCCTTCAGAATGTGATTGATTTCAAGATGATGACCCAGGATTTCACATTATTCAAATATTGCATGTTATTGCGCTGGCTCACTGAAATAGTCTATTCTGATTGGTCAATCACAACATTCTGAGGTATGTTCCCTGCTAAAAAAATCCAGCTTAAACCAGCCTAAGCTGGTTTGCTGGTTTTAGCTGGTTGACCAGCCTGGTTTTAGAGGGGTTTTGGCCATTTCCAGGCTAGTTTCCAGCCATTTCCAGCCTGATCTTAGCTGGTCAGGCTGGGAGTTGACCAGCCAAAACCAGCTATGTCCAGCTTAAACCAGGCTGTTCAAGCTGGTTTTTGCTGGTAATTTTCCAGCCTGAAATTTTCCTAAGCTGGAAATGGCCAGAAACCAGCCTGAAAATGGCCAAAACCCCTCTAAAACCAGGCTGGTCGACCAGCCAACCAGCTTAGGCTGGTTTAAGCCAATTAACCAATTAACTAATTAACTAGCGTAGGCTGGTTTAAGCCAACAACCAATTAATCTAATAACCAACAAATATATAATAATAAATGTGTTCATCTATTACTGATTTGCAAGGCCTGTGGGAACTCAGGGTGATGACGACCCAGGATGACCCATAAAGCATGTTATAACATGGAATATTCGATTCTTATTGGTCAATCACGACATTCCAAGTCATGTTATTCCCCAATTACAACCAATTAAACTAATAACTAACAAATATATAATAATACATATGTTCGTCAATTACTGAACTGCAAGGCCTGTGGGCGCTCAGCATGTGACTGATATTAAGATGATGACCCAGGAATATTTACAGTATTCAAATATAGCATGTTATTGCGCTAGCTCACTGAAATAGTCAATTTTGATTGGTCAATACTGACATTCCAAGGTATCTTATTCCTCAATTATGACTGATTAAACCAATAACATGGGCTCATCCAGGTACTACGTATAATCTTTGTTGATTACTATTGTCTCTTTGCTCTTTCTCCCTCTTTAGCTCCATTTTGCAACAAAAAATAATAATAAAAAGTAAGTTAAGCTCTTTTTAGCTAGCTTTGTTTTATTAATGAGCTAGTAAATTATTGAATCTCAGATCAATTTGCATCTAATTGTTTAGTTTTGTGGCCATTAAATTAAAATAATTTTGTGTAGTAGGCAGGTTAATATACATGGTTGTTTTACATGTACAAGGCTCTTCAATCTTATATCACAACTCTCTTCTTTTAACCAGGCTGCTGATAAGCTTATCAGGCTTTATTCTGTAAGAACAACCAGCTGGGTGTACTTTATACCTTATTTACATTTAGTCATTTAGCAGACACTTGTGTCCAAAGCAACTTACAATTAAGGAGGTATTCAGCGATTAAACAAGAAAAGGCAATACACACAAGAGGTGCTACTTATACAAAGGAATTTGTTTGTGCTAAGAGAAATTTAGTGCTATAGTTTTTTTTGAGTGAGAGAGTGTTCCTACAGGTGGTTTGTCAAGCCCACTCACCTGTGTGAAACACATTTCATAACTGCTCATTGTTTGTGTTGGTTAATGGTTAGTTTCAGAGAGCTGAAAGAGTGTGTTTTCTACAGATGGTTGAGACCCACTCACCTCTTATTACTCAGCTGTCTGAAATACTTGATTCTGGTTGGTCAGTTGTGACATTCCAAGTTATGATATACAGTTCCGAGGTAACACCCACTGAGTAACACAGGCTTCAAATCACCTTAGAACAAACTGCATGATCAACCAATTAAATCTGAACAACATATTTGTTCAGAATGATATTTTTATGATGAAGATGAACATTTCAAATTTTATTTATGTATTTTTTTATTCAGAATTGTGTCTAATTTGATGAATATACTTCTTCACTGTTTCTTTAAGGAAAGATTGTACAAAACATTTGACCGTTTGGCTGTGCAAGACTGTTTGCTGTTTCTCTGCTGCTTTCTCAGTATTTCCCTCCTAGGTATCGCAAAATAGTTTATTCTTCATAATAATGTCTTCATAATAATGTCATAAAAAAGCAAAGAATGAAAATGACCAGTGGCACATGTGTCTCTTTATTGAAGGCAGTGTTGTAGTCATTTAGTACCATAAATGAAATCTCCAAGGCACAGATGACTGCAGCTCATGTTTATATTAAATGCCAAATTCATCTTTGTTGCTTGAAGGTAAACACTAAAGCTGGAAACGTAAATGAAATTTGTATTGCTAAAATATTAAAAACTTTTAAAACATCCATCCGGAACAGCATGCCTCCCACTGAGGAACATTTCAGCACACAGTGTCTCTGTCTGTCACATGTCAAGTTTTGACTCAGGCATTCAGTCTTTCTACAAACTCAAAGTAATTTTGTAAGGACGTCAACCAATCCAAACAGTTTACTTGTATTCCATTGACTGGTATTTAATGTGTAAATGCCAAATTTGACTTTTTTCCCAAGATGCCACGGTGGCTCAGTGGTTAGCACTGTCACTTCACAGCAAGAAGGTCACTGGTTCGAGTCCTGGCTAGGCAAGTTGGCATTTCTGTGTGGAGTTTGCCTGTAATCCCCATGTTTGCATTGGTTTCCTCCGGGTAAATAAAAAAAAAATAAAATAAACAAGTAAATAACAGGGTGAGATTGTGGTAAAACATGGTAAAAATCAGACGAGGACTTTTCTTTTTCTGAATTGCTTTTTAATTTGTCGGTTGAGTTTAGGGAATGGGATGGGCGGGTCATGCTTTTTAAAATGCTATTGGTTTTAGGTTTAGGGCATACTTGTCAACATTGGGATGCGAAAATAAGGGATATGCCCTCCATAATAAGGGATTCCCCGACGCCCCCATCCTCCTTAAAAAATCCCCAAATTACTAAATATGTTGATTTGGAGCTGTTTCATTGTAAATAAGAAAGATTGAAAATATGGGAGAAACATGGAAAAATACCTTTACTAAAAAAGATAGCGGGATAGAACTGTAAAATACGGGAGAATCCCGGGAAAAACAAGAGCGTTGACAGGTATGGTTTAGGCAAGGGGGAGGGTGGGTCAGTCGATCGGTCAGTCAGTCAGTCATTCAGTCTGTCTAACAATCAGTCTACAGTGGCCTCTGGTGGATTTACAAGAATGGCACTCACAAGAGAAATTTGAGATATGAGAAAGCATACACAGCAACCTCTGGTGGATTTGCGAAAACAAAAACTGCAGTAAAATGTAGCTGTTGGAATGTATTTGATGGTCTCCAGAAATGTATATAGAGGTACGTTTTCAGAATGAGCCTGGGTTGCGTAAAACATATGTTGGAACAGTTAGTGGTTCACTCTGCTGTGGTGACCCCTGATAAATAAGGGACTAAGCAGAAGGAAAATTAATGACATTTTTCCTCAAAAGAAAATACTAAGGTTATTTTACTATATGACCTTTTTTGTTACTAATAATGGTAAATCAAAGGCTAAATATAATGGCTAATCAAAAAATAAATACTACAATTTGAAATATAAATGTTGTAAATCTAATATACATGACACTGCAAGACTGATGTTGCATGGGTACATATTTGCCAGTAGTCAAATGAGTCAAAATTATAGATTTTTCTTTTATGCCAAAAGCATTAGAAGTAAAAAATAAAGTTTTGTTCCATGAAGACATTTTGTAAATTTAAATTTTTGGTTAAACACATTTATAGAAACATTGAACCAAATTTTTGATCTGAAGCTAAGGAAAAATTGTCATGTAGTTGTTTCAAGAGTTCGCACTTACATATTGCTTGATAATATTAGCAGGTTTGTCATGCTGTCCCGAGAGAGAACCCTGAGCTCGGAGATACAGTACTTAAGCCCTGGGCTCCCCTCTGGTTGATGAGCATGTAAGGGAGTAGAAGATTAGGTAGTTCTCAAGAGCTCCCCCTTGTAAGGGAGGAAAAGGGGGAGATGGGGTGGATGGGGGATTCTTCAAAAAAATTGAGATAAGGGAGTATTGCTAGACAGGCTATTTATAATGAGTTTGGATTAATTTGATAGGCTTATTAATGATTACGGATGATTATAAAATATTTTCTTATATTATTTAGTTAGTGCAAGATGGAGCTAAACAGTAAAGAACAGCAAAGAGACAATAATAATTTAAAGTTACGTTGACGGCTAGTACCCGGGACCCTGTGTTACCCTGCATTATTGGTTTAATCAGTTATGTATAACATATAACATTAGAATAACATTAGAATGTTGGGATTGACCAATCTGAACAGACTATTTCAGTGAGCCAGTGCAACAGCATGCTATATTTGAATACTGTGACATCCAGGGTCAACACAGCAGTGTACTAAGTCATGTTAGAAGCATATTGACAAAATAAAACGTTTTGCAGCGTGACAAAGCATGTTAGAAAACATGAACTTGTTAAAAGTCAAAAAAGAAATGTAATTGAATTTTTATTGCTATCAGCTCAGAGATAATTGAGCCCAGGGCTCCCACCTGGTCGATGAACATGTAAGGGAGTACGGGAACAGGTAGTTCTCAAGAACTCCTCCTGGTAAAGAAGTAAAAGGGGGAGATGGGGTGGATCAGGGGATTCTAAAGAAAACGAGACAATGAAGCGATACTATATGGGCTATTTATAGTGAGTTTGGATTAATCCGATCGGCTTACTAATGATTACGCATGGGAGACCAGCAGTAATCAATGATATCACATGCACCTCTCAAAATTCATTTGTAAAACTTCACAAAGTGAAAATGTAATTGATTACATTTAATATTAATACACATCAAAGTAAATAATAATTCTACCAACATTTATTTTAATGATCCTCCAACAATTCTACTTACCCTAACCTTAACCCTAATCTTCTACTAATATTCTAATAAATGATGTTGCACTTATTCATACTGTAGTCAGGATGAAGTAAAAGCATACTTCTTCATATAAACCCTTGAACCCCCACCAAAGAAAAACATTTTTGGATTGCATTTCTTAACTCTTAATGTCGTTAATTAAAACACTCAATGCATTTGTTTACAACACATCCCATAATTAAAAAAAAATTCTACCTCTACTAAATGATAGATATGTCGGTTTATGGTAAGAACCAGAATTAATACATGTACTATGAAAAATCAGAATATATTAAGTGTAAGACCGACTTATTTTTTAAAATATATTCAAAATAAAACATTTTTGAATACATGATATTTATTTTTTTGAAGTAGGCCATAAAATATTTCAGATTCTCAATTAATAAGTTATCTTGTTTTTTTTTTGTTTTTTTTGTTTTTTTTACAATAAAAGCAAAATTAAGTGTAGTAGTGCAACAGGATTGTGTTTGTTTGATCTTTTTTGTAAACCAACAATGCTGCATGTATAAACCATTAATTAAACCAGTCATTCTTCAAATTACTTTAACATTCATAATTTTAAAACAATCAAAATATGGTCAACCATTTGGTAGAGCAGGTAGTTTAAGAGTTAATTTGCCATGTTAATAAAGTACAGTCAAATTCACTATTCATTTTATAACACAATCCTACACATACATGGTCCAATATTCTCCAAACTTACTCCAGGAGCACCTTAAAGGAAGGCTGAGAGGATATACAGCACACCCGCATCATATACCACACAGGTCTCCATCCCTCTGCATCTCTCATTGTTTCAATGTCCCATTAATTCGAACTTGCTTTCCTTCCCCCATATTCAATCTGAACCCATCCCCTCTTTTCATCTCCAGTCTTTAGCTGTGGCTTTATCTCTCTTTCTCGCTATTCCTCAGCTGCCAGTGATGGGTTTCATTACTGTACTCCATCTCAGGACACGGACAGCCTCTCCCTCGCGCCGTGCGGCTTCATATAATCCTTTTAATTAAAGGCCTTGCTCCTCACCCGCGCTGCCCCAAGCTTTGCTTCCGCCACGCGCTCCTGCGCCCTCGTCTTTTGTTCTCTGGAAACTCACCCGCTCATTTTGTCAAGCCATGCTCTTGCCATTTGAAAGAAGGTGGCGTCACCTTTGTCTCCCTTCTTTTATATGGCTTTAATCTCCACACCAATATTGCCAGGGAGCGTGTGGGCGCATGCAGGCGCCTTTTGTGTGGACGCGCATTTGTGTGTGTTTGGTCATTGATCCAGCTTGAGGCTCATCAGGGTTAAATGCAATCAGGGATTTAAAACACCCTCGATAGCGTGAGATTGGGACGTCGGATAAGAGCCAACAGGAAGCAGGAGCCATTTGTAGCAAATCGCATCGATTTTGCTTTATACACGGAACAAAATCCCGTAGTGAATGGTGCTCTGGAACTGCAAGGGAAACCTCTAAAATTAGAACTAAAAAGAAACTGAGGGGAATGAATGCCCAAGTCCATTTCCCTTTTACGCCCTTCGTTTCTCTTTCTCTCATACCATCATCCATTCTCGATTCTTCACGCAAAAACCTCCCGCCATATGCACAGCTCTTTGGTCCCGCTGGGAGTTGACGGCTTGTCCAAACAGATTCCCCACGCCGGCTGATTGATAAAAGACTCTTTAACCTGTGCCTCCGTGCCCTTGACCCGGCCCATCCACTATTCATTTGGGTTTAAAGTCACATTGGGCTGTCTGGAGTATCTGTCTATGGATCTACAGGTTATTAATCTCCCTCTGGAGCCGTTGTTTTATGCATGTGCTCCCTTTGTCTCAGCGTGAGGGGCTTCCTGCCCTGCACGGACAGGGTATTTATTCACCCACACTCCGCATTGACCACTCTGGACCCCCACATTGCAAAGCTAACTTTATCCCAGATTTGAAAGACAGCACCGGACTGTTATTTCTCAAATATTCGGGCTAGGGGGTTGTTTATGTGCACTGAAAAAAATGACTGTTATTATAAAACACGTCTAGATTATTTCACCAAATTTTTTTAAAAGAGACATTATATCCCTTTACAACATTTTGCAAATCTAGTAGAAGTGGGTAAATTAAATGATTAAACTATTTGCAACCATCAGACAAAGATACAAGTTACAACTACATTTCTTTGTAGCAATTTGGCAAGTTATCATGTTTTCTAACATGCTTTAACACTCTACTAAATGTTTCATTTAACATGCTTCTAACATGACTAAGTACACTGATAGCATGTTATAGCATGTCACTATTATGTTTGTAGTATTATTAAACACATTACTTGCATGTTAGTTACTATAATGTTTCCAACATTATTTAGCACAACACTAGGGCATTTTATCAGACTGATAGCATGATAACATGTTTTGATTTAATGCTAGCATCTTTTTTTAGGAAGAATCAGCTAAAACAAGTTGATAAATTTTGTAGCATGGTTTGACACTTATAACACATTGTAGCATATTGTCGACATATTTTTAGCACATTTTAGAACAATTTTAGGAAGTTGCTAGCATTTTACCAATGCTGTATAACAGTTAAAGGTGCTGTATGTAAAGTTCTGACTCTTCTGAAACATAAAAATACCATAATATGTTTGCAGATATTTAAGAAACATGCTTAGTGAACATTCTTGTTTATCTGAAGTCAGATAATCTGCTTTGAAAATGTGCGTTCCGTGCAGGAACCCTGTCTTTGTTTTGGTTCTTTTAATCCGCCCAATGCCACTTTAGCCAACTATATTTCAGCACCACAGGTCGATTTGTTGGAAAACCTCATATTTCATTCAATTATTGAGAAAGGTTCTCAAAGCATGCGCCGTGACCGAAATGTGACCTTTCGGTGGACAGTAGCAGTCTCAGAAATGAAACACATATTCAGAGTTCTACATGAGGCTATTAATTAGCAAATAATATAAATATTATGAACATAAACATTAGGTAAGTAGGTTACATTGTAGTCCCGTGTCCTAACAACACGCTATGTGATGAGATGTGTAGTGATAAGCAATTTGACTTTGCACACGACAAAACACGACAGACAATTAAATACAGCCATTCAGAAGCACAGAATAGCACACTCACGAAATGGTAAGGTTTATAATCTAATTAATACATATTAAACCTCTTTAACATTATTAAATGTAGATGTAGAATCACTGATATGTGTTGGCTTGCACTAAATCATAATTAGTTTAATTTCTGAGATGAACTATCTGCTGCTGCTTTCAGTAGTACAGCAATAAATGTCATGTAAAATGGCATTAAAACTTACAAATGCCAAAAAGCACATAAGATGTAAATGAGAATCAGAATCAGAAAGAGCTTTATTTCCAGGTATGTTCACAGATATGAGGAATTTGTTTTCGTGACAGAGCTTCTACAGTGCAACAGAATTACAGAGACAGGACAAAAAACAGATAATACTGTAAATATATTTTAAAAATAGAAGTAGTGAATGCAAATATACAAATTGACCAGTGTATTTACAGGTATATTACCATATACTGTACAACATTATATGTGCAGCTTTTATGTGCAAACTGGCATGTAAAGTGTATTGTTAAATAAGTGTATATGTGTATAAAAAGTGTATGGCAGGTAGTGATGTTGGTTCTACAATTGCTTTCATCAAGTGTTCATGAGATTAATTGCCTGAGGGAAGAAACTGTTTCTGTGTTGGGCTGTTCTGGTGCGCAGTGCTCTGTAGCGTCGACCAGAAGGTAACAAAAAGGTTCAAAAAGGCAGTGTGCTGGGTGTGAGAGGTCTAGAATGATTTTGGCAGCCCTTCTGCTCGCTCTGGATAAGTACAGTTCTTGGAGAGTAGGAAGGGTTATACCAATGATTCACTGAGGTGATCATTGTCAGTTTTCTGTTGTTCAGCTCCAAGAAATAGAAGCCGTTTCTAATATATCAGTTTGAGGTGTTGGTTACAACAAAAACTCCTTTTAATATGGAAAATATTCCTTCTATCGTGTGTCGTTGCTTTTATTTAGAACACGATTTAAATCAGCCTTTAGGTTCGCTAGTCATTTGCTCCTGTTGGTCCTACTGTAAATCTGGCAACTTGCGCTTGTTTTGATCCAGGAATGCAATAGCTAGTTCAACCACTGTATGTCAAACTTACATACTGCACCTTTAATGCTTCTTTTGTTAACATTTCTAACATGATTTAATACACTGTTCACATGCATATTTATAGCATTTCAATAAGTATTTAAAACACTTATAGGATGTACAGTAATATCACATGACATGGGTGACATGTTTCTAGCACAATGAGTTAAAAGTTTAACTTTGTTAACATGCTTCTAACATGATTTAATACACAGATAGTGTGTTTTAGCATATCACTATTATGTTTTTAGTATTATTTAGCACATTGTTATCATGTTAGTTACTATAATATTTCCAACATTATTTAGCACAATGCTATAGAATGTTTTATCAGGCTGATAGCCTGATAACCTGTTTTCATTCATTTTCTGGCATGATTTGACACTTCTAACACATTTTAGCATATCATTGACTTATTTTTTAGCACATTCTAGAATATTATAAACAAGGAAGTTGCTAGCATTTTACAAATTCTTTATTACACAGCTAATGCTTCTTTCGTTATTTTTTCTAACGTGATTTAATACACTGCTCACATGCTTTAGCATATTTTTAGCATGTTTAAAACATTATTTAACACACTTATAGGATGCAATATTACATAGGTGACACATTTCTACCATGATTTAACGTACACATGTTTTTAACACATTGCCAACATTATTAAGCACACTTTTAACTAATTTTGTGTCTCATTCAATATAAATTTAAAAAATGTATGTAAACCTGAAACAAATATTTGATTATTTTTACATCTTTTTTTTATTGAAGTAGTTTCTTATTGGGTTTGAAAGCAGAGAGAAGCAGCTCATCTTTGCATGCAGTGCATGGTCCTTGACTAATCTTTGGCAGTGCGGTTGGACAGGAGTATAAGGAGGGTGTGTGTGTGTGTGGACTCATTGGCTTGGATGGAAGTAGATGGAGGGTGTGTGTGTGTGTGTTGAACAGGACGCATTGGCTTGGATGGAGAGCTGACCTTCAAGAGCATTCACAAATCATTGGTGCGACATTGTCACGCATTGTGTTCTGATCGATCGAGGAGACAATAGGTTATTCAACACTGCCATGACAGGTCACCGACATCTCCTGCACCCTTCACAATGAGAGACCTCTAACAATACCAGATGGGATCGTGTCTACCCATTTAGGGTCATTGAAAATGACCAATTAATGTCATGTTTGCACTGTCCCGGCACTAAATTGCAAGAAAAGCGACACAATGAGCACCTCTTCGACTTGAGATATAGGACAATTTTACAAAATGTGCCGGCAGACAAGAGGTTAAAATTCCCACCCAGCGTTTTTCATTTCCTTTTATCAGCAGTTCATATATTGTAGATGTTGCTCTCTTTTGCAGTTTAATACATTGGAGATGACAGGTCTGCCTTTTTGACCCCTTCGGCTGTGTTTGAATAAGGAAGTGATCCAAAACCACTACCCTCCTCTTGGACCGCAGACATATAGGTAGATGACTGCCGGAATAAAAACTAATCAAATACAACAAGCGAGCTTTCTGCAAGTAGCGAGGAAAGAGAGAAATAGAGATGGAGAGAGACAGAGCGAGAAAGGCCGAGGGTGGAGAGAGATATGAGAGAGAGATTTGGAAAGAGATGAAATGATCCTCCCACATACATTTTCTTTTCTCTTTCTTTTTCTCTCTCAATTTCTTTTCTTTTTTTATGGGAGCGGCTGTATTTTGAAATGCAAATGGAGCTTCAAAGGGGCCCTTAAAATTCCATATCGACCAATAGGCATTTGGCTACGTATATATTACAGCTCGGTGTCTATTCTAAGTGAAGGGTGTTTGTATCTAGCCACTATAAATCAAAGACCTTTGGGGTTGTTTGCATTCATGTATGTGAGGTAGTGTTTGACCTTATTCAACTGAGGAGATGGATGGATCCCTTCTGTGTGGAACATTCACTATATTGCAATTTAAGAGCTTTGGAAGAGGATCTGCTTTTTGTTGGAGGGAATTAATGAATGAGTGTGACTGTGTGCACTTAAAACACAAAGAAGATTTAAAAATAAATACAATTTACATTTTTTAATTCATATTAATTTATCCCTGGCTTCACAGACAAGGCTTGAATGTCCCAGACCAAAATCTAAGTATGAGCTTTTTCGAAACTTGCACTAACCAATCAATACATCAGCACCTTAATTGTTTTGTTCCAAGATGGACATTTGTAATGATTTTTTTTGCGAAGACACATTGATAAAATGACATAAATTCTAATTGAACGGCGACCTATAATCCTATATATATATATATATATATATATATATATATATATATATATATATATATATATATACAGTTAGGTCTATAGATATTTGCACATCTACATAAATCTAACATTTTAGGCTCTATACACCAACACAATAGATTTGAAATATAACGTGCTTCACAAGATGTGAAACAAGATGAAACAACATGAAACAAGATGTGCTTGAACTGCACTCTCAGCTTTGATTTAAGGGGATTTACATCCAAATCAGGTGAACACTGTGGAAATTACAACAATTTGAATATGTGCCTCCCACTTGTTATGGGTCCAAAAGTAATTTGACAGAATAATAATAATAATAATAATAAAAAGCAGCATCAAAAGTGGCAGGATAAATTCTGAAGAGTTTCAGGCAATATTTTCTTCTCCTCCTTAACCAAATGCTTCAGAACTCATTGAATGGCGCTTCACATTGCAGATAAAGAATGACCCAAAGCATACAGCAAAAACAACCAAAGAGTTTTTCAACCGAAGACAGTTGCTGTAGAGGCCTGGCAGAGCATCACCAGGAATGAAACCCAGTATCTGGTGATGTCTATGCATTCCACTTCAGGATTTGCAACCAAGTATTAAAAAGTAAAGTTGATTTATGATTATTATTCTGTCCAATTACTTTTGGACCCTTAGCAGGAGGAAGGAGCATATGCAAACTGTTGTAATTTCTACAACAGTATGAATTTTAATATGTGTGTGTGTGTGTATATATATATATATGTATATAGTTGACCTCCGAATTATTAGCCCCCCTGAATTATTATTCCCCTGTTTATTTTTTTTTCTCGCAATTTCTGTTTAACGAAGAGAAGATTTCTTCAACACATTTCTAAACATAATAGTTTTAATAACTCATCTCTAATAACTTGATTTATTTTATCTTTGTCATGATGACAGTAAATTATATATATTTTACTAGATATTTTTCAGGACACTTCTATACAGCTTAAAATGACATTTAAAGGCTTAACTAGGTTAATTAGGTTAACTAGGCAGGTTAGGGTAATTAGGCAAGTTATTGTATAACGATGTTTTGTTCTGTAGACTTTCGAAAAAATATAGCTTAAAGGGGCTAATAATATCTAGAAGAAAAAATATTATCAGACATACGGTGACAATTTCCTTGCTCTGTTAAACATAATTTGGGAATTTTTTTAAAACA